>CM076582.1:1459071447-1459571375 GCA_034641835.2 Pinus albicaulis
CAGGCTTGCAGCCTTGCATTTTTAACCTCTCCAGAATCTCTCGGGCATACTTTCCCTGAGAAACAAGCAGTCCTCCGCTGCGCTGCCAAATCTCCAATCCCAAGAAATAATGAAGGATGCCCAAGTCCTTCATCTCAAACTCTCGTGCAAGATCCTCCTTGCATGAAAGTATCAACTGCTCATCGCTCAAAACGCATAACTACATACGTACGATGATCAACAACTTCCCTCCACCAACTGCATGTGCTAGGATTCGCCACTCTTTGGAGAATCCAAGTCGAGAAGTAGTCGTCTATCCAAGTGTACCACCACAAGGTGCTTCGTTTGCACTCTCGTATAGTGCTCTCTTGAGTCGACAAACATGCGACTCACTGTTGAAGATCTCAAAACCTTCGGGCTGCTCTATGTACACCTCCTCCTCAATGACTCCGTTGAGGAATGTAGTCTTCACATCCATCTGATGGATGTGCCACCCCATCTGCGCTGAGAGAGCTAGGATCGTCCGTATGGAAGAGTACCTTGCGACAGGTGCAAAGGTATCCTCATAATCGATCCCCTCGATCTGTGAGAAGCCACGGAAAACAAATCTTGCCTTGTACTTCTCCACACTCCCGTCAGCCGCCTGCTTCACTTTGTAGATCCATTGCGAACCCACCACTTATTTCACTGGTCCTGGGACAACTCCCCATGCATCAAGCTTCGACGATCGAATCATATTCTTCGATCGGCATCATCCCATGTGGGTTCCTCCACAGCTTCCTCAAAAGAGGATGGCTCCGTCACGACACATTGACCACAAGAGCCATGTATCTAGTGTGGCCGATCCTGATCGCCTTTTCTACGCTCGGGTGGCCGTAGGTGGTCCTACAACCTCTTCGCATCTCGAGCCGCCGCCGCCAGAGTGCGCATGCGCCTCTGATGTTTGGCGTTGCATGAGTGGTTTCTTCCACTCAATGAACCTCCTCTTGTGGCCGATCCACATCCTGAGGCTCATCTTTAGGAACTAGTAGCTCCTCATCTGCATGCAAGTGTAGCTCCCTCTCAAGCAACAACTTCATGGCTTTCTCCTCATGAAATTTGATATCCCATCGCACAACAACAGGACCGTTGACAACACACCCGATAGTTGTGAGGTGTATCGCTGTACCCCATTAAATATTCCAACCTCAGCGGTTGGATCCAGCTTCCTTCTCGCATCCTTCATCACATGCATGTAGACAGGAGAACCAAAGATCCGCAAATGGGAAATATCATGCCTCTTGCCAGAATAAGCCTCCTCCAGTGTACTCATGCCAAGAACCTTGTGAGGACAACGGTTCTGCACATACACCGTTGTATTGCATGCCTCAACCCACAAGTGAAGGGGTAGGCCCTGATCATGCAACATCGCCTGTGCAGCACCCACGATCGTTCTGTTCTTTCGCTCAGCCACCCCGTTCTGCTGTGGGTTATGGGGTGCGATGAGCTCTCTCCGAATCCCTTCTTTCTGCGCTGCAGAACTCCTTGAATTCAGCCGAGATGAATTCACCACCAGTATCACTCCTTAGAGCAATCACCTTCTTCCCCGACTCCTTCTGGACCAGTGCTTTAAACTCACAGAACTTCGCGAATGTCTCGCTCTTCTTCTGCATGAAGAAGATCCAGCACTTCCGAGAGAAATCATCAACAAAGATCGCATAGTACTTGTGCTTTGCTGTCGAAGCTACTAAGAAATGTCCACACACGTCTATGTGGATTCTCTCAAGGATCGTCGTGGCGCGAATATCCTTCTCATGAAAGGTGGCTTTCACAAATTTTCCCAAGGTACACCCCTTGCACTGATCTGACTGCGCAAGAGTACCCTTAGGAATCCCAGTAGAAATCTGCTGCAGGAGCTTTCAAAGATCCATGGTGGGATTGGCCCAATCTATCAGGCCACTATTAGTCAGCTCCTCATCATCTCGGCTCACCACTTCTCTCGCTTTGCATGCCATAGCTATGCAGCCATCTACCTGCAACTGGTAAAGGTTCTTGGTTTGAACCCCTATATTCTGGGTCTCTCCAGTAGTCTTACTGCGCAGGAAGGATTTTCCTTCGCTAAAGACCACAACATACCCCTTATCCTCCAACATCGCCACAGAGATCAAGTTCTTCTTCAATCCAGGTACATGCATGACATCCTTCAATACAAAGGGTTTACTAGACTCCCTCTGAAAGGATATGGTACCAATACCAGTCGCATTGTATCTACCATCATCGCCCATCTCGATGTGCACACCCAAATATTTGTCCTCCAGATATGAGAACAAATCCCAATCTCCCGTCATATGAAATGATGCACCGCTGTCCAAGAAGCACACTGATCCCATCACACTTGAAACCAAGCATGTATTAGTGAAAATTCAAGTCGAACCTGAAGCCAAAGCCCATCTGGCAGATCTTCCCGCTGTTTGTTTTTCTTCTTTCTTTGGACAATTGGTAGCATAATTTCTGTGATCATACTGTGCTGAAAACACTTCACTTCACTACATCCTCGCTTCTTGCCCTTTGCACCGAATGAGAAGTTTTCTTACTCCTTCCTTCTTGCTTTGGCAGCCAAAGCGCAGTCTTCTTCATCAGATACCTTTGATGAAGATCCATCTCTGGTATTTCGCCGGATCTCCTCTTGCACGAGATCAGACCACAGTCTTTCCCATCCCGGCAACTTTTCCCGACCATTGAAACTATCTTGATATGCATGCCAACTCTTCGGCAAACCAAGAAGCACCAAACTCACCAGATCCTCATCCTCCACCGTCACACCAACACTTCCCATCTCATCCCGACATTGGGTGAACCTCGTGAGGTACTTCGGCATACTTTCCCCCTTCTCACACTTGATGTTCCTGAGTCTATCTTTGAGCGCCAGCTTCCTCTGATCGCTCTTGCTTTGGTACAGATCCGTCAAGGCTTTCCACATCAAATATGGAGAAGCCTTCCCGTGTAAACTGGATACAATGTGATCCTTTACACCCTCCAACAGGATCCTTCGACATTTCGCCATCTTCTTTTGCCATGCTTCGACTTCAGCAGGATCAGTGGGCCTTTGGACATCCGTATCCATGAACTCCTTCAGTCCATTATCTTATAATACTGCCTCCATGCGATCCTTCCATGCATCATAATTCGAACTGCCTTCAAGAGCATATTCGAGTCGCAAACCGTTGAAAGACATTTTCAACTCTGGCACCAAGAAAACAAAACTGCTGCAAAATTCGAATTCCAACTCAAAGCTCAATCACCCTTGATCTGTGAGAACAAATTATTTCTAGCATAGAGATCGACTGCAGGGGCATTTACTGGATATATCACCTTTCAAAGGAAAGGATGGATCCAGAGGCTACCTAGCCCGCATGCAGACTCTGTCTACCGAAATAAGTTTGTAATCACCGTGATGATCAATCCGTCTAATAGCTCCGATACCATGTAGAAATTTGTTGAATAATGATTAATTATCCACCGAGACTATCCCATCACATATCAATCTAATTCATATGCAACACATAATCTCTTCCACTCAGATCATCACACATGCGGAAATAAAACAAGCGATAAGACATCAATTCATCATACACATTAACACAGTATGTATGGGGAAAGCTTATTGCTGAAAACCCCGTAGCTATTGTGTATATTATAATGGAGAAAAAATGTAACAAACTCAGTACAATACTCCTCACAAGTACTCAGTACTATCTCATGAAGTTACACACAACTAGCTTGGTTTTGAACAAGTCACGGGTTCAAAACACATCCACTAATTTCCTGCCTCTATTGCGCAATCATAGATCGGTTCCAACAGAGATCCAAGGTTCGAATCTCCTTGGCTTGACAGCGCAATCATCATGGGAAATTCCTCCAAGTGTGGTGCAAATCTCATGCACAACTGATGTCGCCACTGATAGCTAACTCCACCCTTTCATCTACCTCTTTCACCGGTCTCCACTGAACTGTCCATGCACTGTAGTGAACTGATGTGTTCTTGAGTTGAATAACGAGTTACTAATTAATGAATTAAATAATATTTAATTCACTCCACTCATTACTAGTTGATTAGCTAGTTAAACTAATCTCAACTAGTTCAACTAAGTTAAACCGAACTCAACTCCACCAACTGTCTCATCAACTCCACCAAACTTCTGCCACTGAAGTCCTAACTGAAGTCAACCATGCATGAGCTCACCAAACCCCTAGGAATAACGTAATTCCTCTGTCAGATGCATGAGCCACTTCTGTAGCTCTAACTGAAGTGCTCCAAGAGAGTAAACTGAAGTTTAGAGTCCAAATATTATTAAGGGTAAATAATATTTGACTTTTCTATTTTTAGGATAGGCAGTCTAAAAATAGACTTCGACCTATATGTCTAAAATTATAGGTCCATCTATTTTTACCAACATCACCAATACTCCAAGAATAACATACTGCAACCCCTGGACCATGCTCCATATGTCTAAAAATAGACATAGTCTAAAAATAGACTTTGCGCCAGAATTTGCCTGCGGGCCCACTTAGTGAAGGCGACTTCATTTCACTAAGCTCCATCATCTTGCTGCATTTTCAACACTCCCTCTCAGCAAGATATGGATTATCTGCAACCCCTATCCTGCCTCTGTGGAATTCAAACTTGCTCCTGGTGAGCGCCTTCGTCAAGATGTCGGCATCTTGATCCTCCGTGGGAACATATGAAAGCATCATGATTCTCCGCTAAACACAATCTCTGATATGATGGTACCTGATGTCGATGTGTTTGGATCTATCATGAAATACTGGATTAGCCAAGAGTTTAATGCAACTCTGGTTATCATAGTAAATCACTGTAGGCTCCAAATGCAACCCGAACAATCCAACGAGGATCTTCCTCATCCAAATAGCCTCGCATGCAGCCAAGCTAGTTGCCATGTACTCGGCCTCTGCTGAACTGAGTGCCACGGATCTCTGCTTCCTGCTGTATCAGGAAACTGCTGTCGACCCAATGCTGAAAACTCCTCCAGATGGGCTCTTTCAGTCTATTGGGCTCCCTGCCCAATCTGCATCAGTGAAGCCAGAAAGCTTCGCTCCATCCTCCTATCTGTACCATAGACCATATCCCGATGTGCCACTAAGATAACGCAATACATGCTTGCCTGCCTTCCAGAAGAGCTTGGTAGGCTTAACCATAGCTTGCGAAAGCTGGTTAACAGCACAGCATATATCGGGTCGTGTATTGACCAGATACATAAGCGACCCCACCAATTATCGATAGACAGTGGCATCCACTACCTCCGCTGAAGTAGCATCCTCCTTCCTCCAACCACCAGGAAGAGGAGTGTCAACAGGCTTGCAGCCTTGCATTTTGAACCTCTCCAGAATCTCCCAGGCATACTTGCCCTGAGAAACAAACAGTCCTCCACTGCGCTGCCAAATCTCCAATCCCAAGAAATAATGAAGGATGCCCAAGTCCTTCATCTCAAACTCTCGTGCAAGATCCTCCTTGCATGAAAGTATCAACTACTCATCGCCAGTCAAAATCAGATCATCTACATACAGTACGATGATCAACAGCTTCCCCTCCACCACAATCTGGTACAGGTTAGGATCCGCCTCACTCTTGGAGAATCCAAGCCCGGTGAAGTAGCTATCTATTCGAGTGTACCAAGCATGAGGTGCTTGCTTCAGCCCGTACAGTGCTCTCTTGAGTCGGCACACATGCGACTCACTGCTGAAGATCTCGAAACCTTCAGGCTGCTCTATGTACACCTCCTCCTCAATGACTCCGTTGAGGAACGCAGTCTTCACATCCATCTGATGGATGTGCCACCCCATCTACGCTGAGAGAGCTAGGATCGTCCGTATGGAAGAGTACCTTGCGACAGGTGCAAAGGTCTCCTCATAATCGATCCCCTCGATTTGTGAGAAGCCACGGGCGACAAATCTCGCCTTGTACTTCTCCACACTCCCATCAGCCGCCTGCTTCACTTTGTAGATCCATCGCGAACCCACCACTGATTTCCCTTCCGGTCTTGGGACAATCTCCCATGCACTGTTTCTGACGATCGAATCATATTCTTCGATCATGGCATCTACCCATGCGGGTTCCTCCACATCTTCCTCAAAAGAGGATGGCTCCGTCACGACACATTGACTCACAAGAGCCATGTATCCAGTGTACCGATCCGGTGACTGTCTCTGTCTGCGCTGTGCTGTAGGTGGTCCTACAACCTTCTCTGCATCTCGAGCCAGTCGCTCAGCTTCTGTAGTGCGCATGCTCCCTCTGATGGTTGGCGCTGCATGGGTGGTTTCTTCCACCTCCCGAACTTCCTCTTGTGGCTGATCCACATCCGGAAGCTCCTCCTTAGGAACTAACAGCTCCTCATCTGCATGCAAGTGTAGCTCCCTCTCAAGCGAACACTGCATGGCTTTCTCCTCCTCGAATTTTATATCCCGTCGCACAACAGTCTTGCGACTGTCTGGCACATACACCCGATAGTTGTGAGGTGTATCAGTGTACCCCACAAATATTCCAACTTCAGCAGTTGGATCAAGCTTCCTTCTCGCATCCTTCATCACATGCATGTAGACAGGAGATCCGAAAATCCGCAAATGGGAAATATCAGGCCTCTTGCCAGAATAAGCCTCCTCTGGTGTACTCATGCCAAGAACCTTGTGAGGACAACGGTTCTGCACATACACTGCTGTATTGCATGCCTCAGCCCACAAGTGAAGGGGTAGGCCCCGATCATGCAACATCGCCCGTGCAGCACCCACGATCGTTCTGTTCTTCCGCTCAGCCACCCCGTTCTGCTGTGGGTTATGGGGTGCGATGAGCTCTCTCCTAATCCCTTCTGCGCTGCAGAACTCCTTGAATTCAGCCGAGATGAATTCACCACCGTTATCACTCCTTAGAGCAATCACCTTCTTCCCCGACTCCTTCTCGACCAGTGCTTTAAACTCACAGAACTTCGCGAATGTATCGCTCTTCTTCTGCATGAAGAAGATCCAGCACTTTCGAGAGAAATCATCAACAAAGATCACATAATACTTGTGCTTTGTTGTCGAAGCAACTGAGAAAGGACCACACACGTCTGTGTGAACTCTCTCAAGGATCATCGTGGCGCGAATATCCTTCTCGTGAAAGGTGGCTTTCACATACTTCCCCAAGGTACACCCCTTGCACTGATCTGACTCCGCAAGAGTGTCCTTAGGAAGCCCAGTAGAAATCTGCTGCAGGATCTTCAAAGATCCATGGTGAAGGTGGCCCAATCTCCTGTGCCACAGTTCGCCCTCATCATCCCGGCTCACCACTTCTCCCGCTTTACATGCCATTGCTGTGCAGCCATATACTTGCAACTAATAAAGGTTCTTGGTTCGAACCCCTATCTTCCGGGTCTCTCCAGTAGTCTTACTGCGCAGGAAGGCTTTTCCTTCACTGAAGACCACATCATACCCCTTATCTTCCAACATCGCTACAGAGATCAAGTTCTTCTTCAATACAGGTACATGCATGACATCCTTCAATACAAAGGGTTTACCAGACTCCCTCTGAAAGGATATGGTACCAATACCAGTCGCACTGTATCTACCATCATCGCCCATCTCGATGTGCACACCCAGATCTTTGTCCTCTAGATCTGAGAAAAGGACCACACAGGTTTGTGTGAACTCTCTCAAGGATCGTCGTGGCGCGACTATCCTTCTCGTGAAAGGTGGCTTTCACATACTTCCCCAAGGTACACCCTTTTCACTGATCTGACTGCGCAAGAGTGCCCTTAGGAAGCCCAGTAGAAATCTGCTGCAGGATCTTCAAAGCTCCACGGTGAAGGTGGCCCAATCTCCTGTGCCACAGTTCGCCCTCATCATCCCGGCTCACCACTTCTCCCGCCTTGCATGCCATTGCTGCGCAACCATCTACCTGCAACTGATAAAGGTTCTTGGTTTGAACCCCTATCTTCCAAGTCTCTCTAGTAGTCTTACTACGCAGGAAGGCTTTTCCTTCGCTGAAGACCACATCATACCCCTTATCCTCCAACATCGCCACAGAGATCAAGTTATTCTTCAATCCAGGTACATGCATGACATCCCTCAATACAAAGGGTTTACCAGAATCCCTCTGAAAGGATATGGTACCGATACTAGTCGCACTGTATCTACCATCATCACCCATCTCGATGTGCACACCCAAATCTTTGTCCTCCAGATCTGAGAACAAATCCCGATCTCCCGTCATATGAAATGATGCACCGCTGTCCAAGAACCATACCGATCCCATCACACTTGAAACCAAGCATGCGATTAGTGAAAATTCAAGCTCGAACTATGAAGCCAAAGCTTCTCCATCTGCAGATCTTCCCGCTTGCTTGTTCTTCTTCTTCTTTGGACAATTGGTAGCATAATGTCCGTGATCATGGCAGTGAAAACACTTCACTTTCGCCATATCCTGCTTCTTGCCCTTTGCACCAGAATGAGAGGTTTTCTTACCCTTCCCTTTCTTTTCTTTGGCAACCAAAGCGCAGTTTTCTTCATCAGCTCCCTTTGATGAAGATCCATCTCGAGTAGTCCTCCTTATCTCCTCCTGCATGAGATCCGCTCAAAGGCGCTCCCATCCCGGCAGCTTCTCCCGACCATTGACACTATCTTGATATGAGTGCCAAGCCTTCGGAAGACCAAGGAGAGCCAGGTCGACCATGTCCTCGTCTTCGACAGTCACCCCCACACTTCCCAGCTCATCTATGCACTGAGTGAACTTCGTGAGGTATTTGGCAATACTGTCGCCCTTCTCCATCTTGATGTTCCCGAGCTTATCTTTGAGCGCCAGCTTCCTTTGGTCACTCTTACTCTGGAATAGATCCGTCAAAGCTTTCCACATTAGAAATGGAGAAGCCTTTCCATGCAGGCTGGATACAATATGATCCTTGACGCCCTCCAACAAGATCCTTCGACATTTCGCCATCTTCTTTTGCCATGCTTCGACTTCAGCAGGATCAGTGGGCTTTTGGACATCCGTATCTACGAACTCCTTCAGACCATTATCTTCTAATACTACCTCCATGCGATCCTTCCATGCAACATAATTCGAACTTCCTTCAAGAGCATATTCGAGTCGCAAACCGTTGAAAGACATTTTCAACACCGGCACCAAGAAAACAAAACTGCTGCAAAATTCGAATTCCACCTCAAAGCTCAATCGCCCTTGATCTGTGAGAACAAATTATTTCTAGCACAGAGATCGACTGCAGGGGCATTTACTGGATATATCACCTTTCAAAGAAAGGATGGATCCAGAGGCTACCTGGCCCGCATGCAGACTCTGTCTACCGAAATAAGTTTGTAATCACTGTGATGATCAATCTCTGCTTCAATAGCTCCGATACCATGTAGAAATTTGCTGAATAATGATCAATTATTCACCGAGACTATCCCGATCACATACAATTCGAATTTATATGCAACACATAATCTCTTCCACTCAGATCATCACACATGCGGAAATAAAACAAGCGATAGCACATCAAATCATCATACACATTAACACAGTATGTATGGGAAAAGATTATAGCTGAAAACCCCGCAGCTATTGTGTATATTATAATGGAGAAAACATGTAACAAACTCAGTACAATACTCCTCACAAGTACTCAGTACTATCTCATGAAGTTACACACAAACTAGCTTGGTTTTGAACAAGTCACGGGTTCAAAACACATCCACTAATTGCCTGCCTCTATTGCGAAATCATGGCCTGTCTAAATAGAGATCCAAGGTTCGAATCTCCTTGGCTTGACAGCGCAATCATCATGGGAAATTGCCTCCAAGTGTGGTGCAAATCTCATGCACAACTGATGTCCCAACTGATAGTTGTACTCACCCTTTCATCTACCTCTTTCACTGGTCTCCACTGAACTGTCCATGCACTGTAGTGAATTGATGTGTTCTTGAGTTGAATAATGAGTTACTAATTAGTGAATTAAATAATATTTAATTCACTCCACTCATTACTAGTTGATTAGCTAGTTAAACTAATCTCAACCAGTTCAACTAAGTTAAATCGAACACAACTCCACCAACTGTCTCATCAACTCCACCAAAATTCTGCCACTGAAGTCCTAACTGAAGTCAACCATTCATGAGCTCACCAAACCCCTAGGAATAGCGTAATTCCTCTGTCAGATGCATGAGCCACTTCCAAGGCTCGAACTGAAGTGCTCCAAGAGAGTAAACTGAAGTTTATAGTCCAAATATTATTAAGGGTAAATAATATTTGACTTCCCTATTTTTAGGATAGGGAGTCTAAAAATAGACTTCGACCTATAGGTCCAAAAAATAGAGGTCCATCTATTTTTACCAACATGACCAATACTCCAAGAATAACATACCGCAACCCCTAGACCATGCTCCATATGTCTAAAAATAGACTTTGCGCCAGAATTTGCCTGCGGGCCCACTTAGTGAAGGCGACTTCATTTCACTAAGCTCCATCATCTTGCTGCATTTTCAACAGATAATTTTTGATATAAGATACCTGCTCAGTGAGATTAACCTATTGTTGAAGAATATTTACCTGTTCCTGCAATCTGTTGGCTCTTTGCTCATGTCCTTTGGATGTGATTAATGCATCTCTGTTAGATGTTTCAAGATTTCTGATGGTGCCCTTCAAATTGATTATTTATTTATCTTTTAAGGACATGTCTTCCATAGCCTTTACTATAGCAGCTGTTTCCCCTGTTGGATTGACCTGTGAAGTAGATGAAGAAGTGGCAGAGATATCTTTATAAGTAATTGACACTGCAGTTTCCAATACTCCTTTCGGTGCCAAATGCTTTGCCAATGTAGAGGGAACAACTATACTTATAGTTGGAATAACTGTGGGAATGGAGACTTCCTGAGCTTTCTTTAATGTTTCATTTTATTGCATTAGAGATTCTATTTGATTTTCCATCTCTTTAATTTTTCTGTCTTTTCCTGAGGAACTTCTTTTGCCTGAGGGTGCTCACTCTGTGGCAACTTTAGTTGTTTTCTTAAGGCTGCAATATCATCATTCTTCTGCCTTATCAATTTCTTAGCAACTTGTTAGAAAATTATATATTATGGAGCAATGCAACACATAAAATATGCAGAAAATACAAGCACACAAAACACATAAAACCAGAGAGACACAGATATACGTGGTTCACCCAGTTTGGGCTACGTCCACCCCGAACAACCAGTCCTTCCTTTCTATTATCCAGCAAAAATGAAGAGACAAAACCTACAGCAGATTCGCTGTAATATCCTCTGTTCTCTCTCACAGTCTCCCTCTCTGTTTCTTGCTTCAAGAATACACACATAATGCACAGTCGCAATACAATGCCCTCATATATACAAGGGTGTTTCCTTCTAGGGCAAAAAACCCTAATCTAAACATAACTTCTACCGTAAGATCATTTGCCTAATGAACGGCCCAGATTGACTAGAAATTACTATACTTTTACAAGGCAATTTTACATCTGTTTTTAGCTTCGGGGGCGCTGCCCCCAAACCCCCGCCAGGGGGGGGCTCCGAAAACCCTGGACCCCCCACAGCAGCGATTAATTTTGGGCGGCATTGCCGCCCCTTTTTAAGGTACAGGGGTCCAATGCTATGATACAAAGTAAACAAGATAATCAGGCTCCACACCCAACACAACTTCAGTATTAGAGGGATCTGCTCCTGTTTCTATTACCAAATCTTCTAAGGACTTGATCCTCAAATCCTTAGCATGAAGAGATGCTTTATCTAATTTCATTTGGGTTTTCAAATTAGATACAAGTAGCTAATGGTAGCACTCATGTTTTTCTTTTACTCTTTTGATATAGCATCTGATAAAGAATGATATGGAAATTCTATTCATATAGTCTATGAATAGTATCAAAATTCACTGTAAATTATCTCTTCCAGAATTCATTCATTTTTGGATTCAATACCAGTTGGTAGTATATGATCTTCCATTTTCATTTTAGTTTGCTAATCAAATGCCACTAGTCTGCTCTTATCTCCTGTTTTTCCTTTGTAGTTTAGAGAGTAGATTTTAGAGTAGACTTCATTTTTGATTTCTTAATTCTTTTCCTTTATTTGTTTGAACCTCTTCTGAATATCATAATCAGTTTCTTCTATTGTTTTAGAGGAAGAGGGAGCTTCTGTATTCATTTCTATTTCAACCATTTCCTTGCCTTTTCCCTGTGCTTGTACCTGTTCATTTTGAATTTCCCTGAGTGTTTCATTAACAATCATTGTGGCCTCATCATCTGTTTGCTGCTCATTATTATCATCTACATCAATGACTCCTTCTTTTTCTAGAGTAGTCATTTTGGCCTTTTTGCTGTAGACCGTTTTAAAGTTATTCTCAATGATTGTCTCTGCCAAATATCCTTCTTATTTTCTCGGCCTTTTATTGCTGGTTGGTTAACTGTAACCACGTGTGTACTCTCCATTTGATTTTCCTATAGATTATCTGTCTGCATCTCTTGATCATCATCAATTAAAGTGTTTGCAACCCATTCCAATTGATTGGCATATTTTTCAATTAGTGGTTTTGATTCATGGAGGAATGGGGTTAACTTGTATTTGACCCTGAGGTTGCTTAGAATACCTTGAGGGTCATAGTTCCAGTAAAATCTTTCCTGGAACTGGAATACTGATAGTTTGCTGCTTACTTCTTTCAAAGCATCCCTACTGTTAACTATGAAAGCGCTAATTTGACTTTTCAATTTGAATTGTGCCTTCTTTTTGGATGCTATAAAGTTCACTGCATCTGCATTTAAAATCTGTCTTAGGTATTCTAGAGAAAAAATCCTTGTGGTTAGAAACTTTGGTAATTTGTATGGGGCGAGGATTGCACCATATACTCTAATTTCTGTGTGATTTTTATACAAATACCAATCTCCAACATTATCCAACAAACTGATGGCAGGTTTGATAAAAAAATCATTGAAATCACTGTAATTGTACTCACTGCTATTTTTTATGAGAAGAGAAGTCCATAATATTATTGAAAGAGGTTTGCCCTCCATATCCATCTTCTATAGAGCAATGGGAAAATTATCTGCTTGAGAAAATAGGAAAAGATGTAACATATATGATGTATATCTAAACACTCCTTCATCAGGTAACTTTATTAGATGATCATGTATATTGTCAGCAATGAATTTGGCAAAGTCAAAGATCAATTCTGGCTGTTGTCCAGGAGACAAGGTGGAGAGGAACCCTAAAATGGAGGCATCGGTGAATTCATCATTAACATAGCCTAAAATGAATGACAGCATGGAAATGACCTGTCTGGAGCCTTCAGGGAAATCAAAAGTATCATAAGGTGGATTTACGTTGGGAAGGTTGACATGATTGGGCATGAAGTTTTGAAGGATTTCAAACTTCCTAGGGAAATCAAGGTCTAAATATATCTAAGTCAAGTCTTCAATTGACAATGATACTGTTAGTGGATTATGGCTTAGTTGGAGCATATCATTGATTGATTCAACAGTTATGTAAAATAGGACCTCCCTGTCTTTGTTCACCATGCATCTTCGATTAGGAATATAGTGCATCTGACATAACCTAATGAAATTCTGAGTAGGATGGGTGATGGGAACCACATATTTGGGCAAGTTGGAAACCCATGTAGGTATATCATTGGCCACTTTTTTCTCAAATTTTTCTTGACACCAGCTATGTACTTCCAGAAGATCAAATTCAAGAGTAGCATCAACAATTCTATAATATAAGTCATTCAAGGGATTTCTTTCTTCAGTAGTAACAGGAGGCTACAATGGTCTGACTACTTTAGTAGAGTTTGCAGTTAGGACAAGAGTAGGTTTATCAATTTTGGGAGGTTTGGGGTTTGGAAGCTTGCTAGAGGCAGGCTTTTGAGGTTTAGGACCTCTAGTCCTAGGGGTGACCTTCTTCTTAGTCATTTTTGAAGTAACTGAGCAAGATTAGACTGTTTTCTCAGCTATTTATGGAAACAGAAGGTCAATTAAGCGGTCTTTGGGAAAAACTCGGAATCTGAGCGAGGGTTTTATGAGGAAAATTTAGATTTGCAATGTGTAGATGGTGGGAAAGGGATTTTGAATGGTTTCTTTTGGAATTCAAATGGATTTTCACTGTAGGAATATTGATGGTGAAAATTCTTCAGGCGGGAAAGGAAAATCCTGGGAAAAATTTGACAGGGTTTCCCCTGCTTTTTTCAAGGTTTGAGTACTCTCAGATGAGTACCTTTAGCTTTGAAATTCCAAGTAGTTTAATTTTTGTTGAAAATTAAGAATTTGCAGGCTTAGATTTGTGGAAAAATACCTTTAAATAGGTATGGTCGTGGTCGCAGAGAGTTGCAGGTGATACTAGTATTCAAACTGGTTGCAGCTTGTTTGATAGAAGGTACTGAGATTTCTTCGGAGGTGAAATTAAGAGGTGAAATGGCTTCTGGGATTATAAGCAGTTTCGAAATGGCATCTGTGAATTTTTTCAGAGAGGATGTAGTCGCAAAATGCAATGTAAACAATAAGAATTAAGTCTGAAAGCTTAAGTTTTATCAAAAAACATAACATAATGAGATATATAATATATGCATGATCTGCTTAAGCGTAATGACCTATCTCATTCAGGCAAGGAGATCGTCATGAATTCGATCATGACCGTAATGACATATATAATATATGAATATTAAGGCTGCCGACATTCGAAAGGACGGAGTCGCTCACTCATTCATATGGGTGAGGGGCATTTTATGCATGGCGGGAGTGGTTTGTGCATTTGAAGGAGAAACCACAAGTGGTTATCGCATTTCTCTGGGGCAGTAACCAATTTTTAACTTTTGCAATGCGATCCAGTGAAATTGGGACACGTAGGGGGTAGTGGTTTCATAAAACAGTTTTTTTCGCAAATTTTTTTGGCAACTTCACCCGATCACTTTAGAAATGCAATATGGGATCCGCGCGGTCGGATTTGGTTGAACGAAGAGAATGGCTAAAATGCATCGGGAAGCTGCGGGGAAACAAGGTGGGACCAGGTACTATGATCTATGCCGTTGATTTGGTAAGAGGAGATCGACAATTTAAAATTAATCTGATAGGAAATGGTGGGGGCGGGGAAAGGATTTATCGGTTTTAGTTTGGATCATCAGATTAAAGGGATTAAGATGATCAGAGGGTCAAGAATGAATGCGAGGGGGTGGGACTAGGGTTCAATATTATCCATTGATTTTGATTGGGATGATCGGATGGTTGAGGTTAAACCCGATGGTGAGGAGGGGTTTAACAAGGTTTAAACCAGGGTTTAAGATTTATACGAAACATCAGGTTTCACATAGTATAAAAAAAGAAAGGTTTAACCTTGGGTTAGGGGTAATTGGGAGAGGGGAAATATTATAGAAGGGTAAGTTTTGTGAAGTTTAGCGTAGATTAACTTCGGGATTTTTGTTTTAAACATATAAAATATATTAGAAGATTTTCTTTGTATTCTATTATATTATATAGTTTTAAGACTATTTGAACTATCCAAAACTATAAAGGAGCGGGATATTTGAATAATGATATTTTTAGCCAACGGGTGTTTATTGTGGGTTTTTATTAAAACATGTGGGGATAATAAACTTTGTCTAAATTTATAATAATGGGTTTTTGGAGCTATTTAATAAAGGGAATTATATTAATAGGAGAGGGTTATTTTCTAGGGAATTAATAAAAAAGTTAAATTTAATAGGACAAAGGGGATAGTGGAAATTCAAAATATACAATTATAAACAAGAAAAGTGAAGATCAAAGCCAAACTTGCATTATGATAATTTCATCACTTTAACTTAGGATAAAATGTCATTTTGAGGGTTTTATGCTTTCATGAGATGTGAGAAATTAATCAAATGAGGATTAGAGCATCATTAAGTAGAAATGAGGTTTTTTACTTATGATTTTTCTGGTAAATGAATGCATGAATGGAAAATGATGTGATTTGTGGGATTAATATAAACATTTAACATTTTCAACTAATCAGCCATAAAGTCTTGGGTCCGGTCCCAACAGAAGTCAAGGAAATGCCTTGAGCCTTTCTGACTGATAGTTTAGAATGATAAATGGCTATGGGGAAGGCAAGTTAGTTATTTTTAGCCCTGGTGAATAATATTTACAATGATGTTTCTCACCTTTTTCTACCTACCCAATTTTAACTGCTAACATTTTTTCTTCCATTTTGACTAGGTGCATTTGAGCTAGCAACCTTTACAACATTTATTCTTTCTGAAAGCAATAAAACTATCTAATTCTCCACTTATTTCATCCAGGAATCTAGATTAAACTATTGGATTCACTTATTCTCTACCTAACTGCTGAATTTTCATGATTAAACTGTATGATAATTCTTTATTGTCTATCTACAACAAGTGAAATTGAAACATGACAAGTCAAGATTAAACTATTTAACTCATCATGGATTATGGCATTTACTGACACTCTCCCATAATCAACTGCAAAAGGTAAAAGTAGTGGCATTTATACTTGCACACTTTCATGTTTTATTCATCTTTTTCTTTTGGGGTCTATTATTTTTTCTAAGTCCTTTGATTTTTGTTTTAGGAATTTTTACCCTCTTTTTTATTTTATTATTATTATTATTATTATCATTTTTAAAAAATATGGGAGTACAACTTGCAGAAGGCAAAGTATGTACATATTTACAAGATTACCATCATTCATGTCAAAATTATGAATCCTATATTTATAGGTCACTAACATGAGCCACTTGTTCATCCTGAGGGGTCCACCACAAAGTTCTGGCGGGGGCTTGTGAAGTCCCTTTGCGCTGCGACACTAACCCATGGAACGGGCGAAACCTACCCCACCAAGTTGTGACGTCATGGGATTCCTGGGGTCAAAACTCCATATCCCTTGTGTCTTCCTTGATGCCCCCGGAATTTAGCCACGCGGCAGCGCTGTTTAAATTGTCCCGTTGTATGACCCGCGGTATTTCTGTTTGGTTCTAACACATTATTTGCTTCCTTTTCCGCACTGTCGTTATAAAGGGAAAATGTCACATATTTTCTTCATGTCCCTTTGTTTGCTCACCTTTCCCAATAATATGCCTTGGTTTATTTCAAGCTTTATTTTTGCCGAACCTTGTGATATGAGGGTTATTATAACAACAATTAGTAAAAAATATCCGTGGATTTAAGGCCACTTAATTTCCTCCTAATTAATCTATGTGATGTGAATGTGAAATGAGCAAAACAAGTTTGAAAAATATGTGGACTATGGCCACTTAATTTCCTCATAGTTAAGCTATGATTGAAATGAGCAAAATAAATTGAAAATATGTGTGGATTATGACCACTTTCCTCCTAATTAATCTATGTTTGAAATGAGCGAAATAAGTTTAAAATATATGTGGATTATGGCCACTTACTTTCCTCCTAATTACTCTATGTTTGAAAATGCAAAAATTTTCAGAGTAAAAACTAACCAATTTCCCTACTTATGATGGTTGGTAAAGAAAACTGAAATATTATCTAAACTAGAAAAAAATGCAGGAGTGTGGGAAGATCACTAAAGGTTTCAACAATGTTAGGTTCCCGTGATTTTTTAGATTGGTGAGATCAAATGCACAGGGTAACATCAGACCAGTCTTTGGAGTCCTAGGACATAGCCTTCCTGGACTTAGAGAGGGATCTCTATATTTTGTGCAAAGGATGTGAACTTGTTTGCTTTTAGGGTTTAATTTTAGGCTAGTTGTTAAGTGTAGGGTTTGTTTATTTGTTTTGGTTGGGTAAGATGATCAAGTAGAATAGATAGAGTGAGGAAATATTCAAGTCATTGGGCTATGGAGTCAATAAAATTCATAGAAATTTTCAACAATAAATCAGGGTGGATCACAGGGCAAATCTACCATGGTCAGATGGATTTTCAAGGTTTTTGTGAAATGAAATGAACATCAAGTTTGTGAACAAAGTAGGGTGAAGGGAAATTAAGAATCCTTTGTCATGTACTTAAAATAAGAAGGGACTTCAACACTATTTAGCATAAAGAAGTAATCACTAGATAGGAAACACCAATAACTCTTTGATTCAACTCAAGCAAATAAGCATTTCAGACAAACAATCCAATGAAATATAGAAGATGGGAAACTCATTTAACTTCTAGTGATTTCACCTTCAAGGTTAAAAAACATTTAAGATAAACAGATAAATTTAATCAAAGAGGAGGGAACGCCTAAGCATCATTGATCATAGCCATAAATATCTCCAAAACAACTATTCAAGCATGGACAAAGGGTATGATCAAAACATCGACTCTTTGGCAAACCTAATTAGTGGTACTTTAGAGAGAGACCTCAAGAACAATGTTTTAGTGACATCAAACAAGCAGGGCTAACCATAAAACATCTTTGATACCTATTGTATTGAACCATTCATGAGATAAACAAGCTTAGGGGGTCTAGAGAGCAATTAAGAATTCTTTAAAATGTCCTAGCAGAGGAAAACATAGAGGAAGTGAAGAACAAACAGAGCTAATGTGGCTTTGAAAATTTTTATTAGTATAAAACCTTTGTTCTACTGCAATAAGTAAGGATGAAACATAATGATACATAAGAAAACAATAACTGAATAGAAGCACATCACCATTAACCAAGCTCAGGGATCCTACAAGCAACCTTCTCCATCATCAATCAAGACAAGCCATTCACAAACTCCACAACACCAATTTCTTCTCTAATCTCCAAAAAAAACTATGTATTGCTCCAAAGAGTCATCAAATGCCAACCTTTTACAATGAGGACTTCAGGCTCTATTTATCTAGCAAAGGAGGGAAAAAACCCTAACTAGGGTTTGAAAATGTCAAAACTAGTCATAAATGTCATTTATGCCTAAGAGACCATGTAAGGGCCAAGGCACAAAATATCTCATGAAATAAATGCCAAAATAACTCCTAGCACCTAATTTTGGATTGATTTGCCTCAAAAAACATTAAAATATCATTTTACAATTAATGAGTGTTTTTTGTTGACTTTTGGCCAAAAATGCACAGTGAGGTCTGAACGTGCAACACCTTCCTGGGCAGAAAATAGGTCCACTTGCAGCCAAGTTTTTGTGACCTTCCCAATGTCAGAATTTTCTCCATGATGGCCCATTGGAAATATGGCCGAGTCTACTTTCAAAATATACCCTTGGTTTCTTGATTGAGCTCCATTAACCTATCCAAAAGGAAAAATTCCAAAAACTGCTCTAGGTGTAGTGCCAGGTCTGTAAATGAGGCAGAAAGGTGAAAAACGAGGTGTTTTTTGGCCTTTTGAGGGGTCAAAAATGCTCCAAATTCTCTGAAATTTGGTGAGCATACTGTACTAGATTTGAGGATTCCAAAATTCTGAGTTTTCCTACTGAGGGTGCCTGATATGAAAGCGTAGCGCCAGGGGTGCTGTGCTTAGAGGCCTCCAAATTCACAAAAAACCAAAATTTGTCAAAATTCTCCTAAATTTGGTGGATGTGTTCCTCATGGGGTTTGAGAGACCTGTAGAGAATATTGTGCCGAGATTACAAGGTTAGCTTGGCCTTTTTCCACTTTTAGTTCTTGGATCTTGGTTTGGGACTTCTTGAGTTTAGCCCTTGCAACTTGGTTTCTCTGGGTATAATGCTTGGTCATCTTCCTTTGGAGATCAAGGTCCTTATTAGCTTTCTCCAATTTAGCCTCCAAGTTTATATTGGCTCTTTCCAACCAAGGGTCTCAATCATGTGCTATCTCCATGGCCAACAACTCATCTAGAGGGAGCTGCTCTGCTAAGGTTGTTTCTTGTTCTCTTTGTTTTGCTATTTCCTTTTTCAAACCCATAGTTCTTGGTCTCCTCCTAGTCTGCCCTTCTTTATCTTCACTCTCCTCATAGGTGCCCATGAACTCTTCTAGCTTTACTTGTGCCCTTTGAGCTTATTTCCAAGCCCTGATGGCTCTAGCCTCATAAATTTCAATTTGTGCCCGTAGCTTCCTGTTCTCCATCTCAAGGGCATCATTCACACTCTTGGCCCTATCTAGATTTGCTTAGAGGTATTAAATTAGGGATTTTTTGTTCTGGATGAGAAAGTTTGAGATCCTTGCTTCATTCTCCTCATCACTGTCCACCTGAATGATTTCAAACTCCCTCTCCACCTCATGATCTTCTTCTTCTTCCTTTACCTTTTATTTTCCCTTGTCAAGCTTTTGAGTTGAGGTGGATGGCATGGTCCCTTGCCTTTTAGAGGCAACAAACACAAGCCTTGGTCATCTTTGATATGCCAATGGAAGAGGTGTGATTGTGGTCTTGTTGGTATCTTCCTCATGGTTGTGATCCTTGCTGCTATAATCAAACCCTTCATTTTCATCATTAGTATCATTAGTCATCATGTTTTCTTCTTCATCATTGTCTTCTTTTTTCTCAACATCATCACTACCCATATTATCACTAGAAACCTCACTGTTATTATTGTTATTGAGGCTCAGAGTTTTGTTGCTATCCCTAGCATCCTTATTATCATTGTGGAGCTGACTGTTGTCATGACTGTCATGACTGTCTTCTTCCTTGTTTTCCTATTCATCAATGAGGCTTGCTTCATGGGTGTCACAACTACCTTTAGCTTCCTGATTTTTTGCATTGTCATTATCTTCATTTGGGCTGTTCTCTATCTCTTTTTCCTCATCTCTGTCATTACTAGGAGCATCACTTTTTGGACTGTCATTAGGGCTTTTAGTGTCACTGCTGCTTTCAGCCTCTTCATCTTTTGCATAGTCATCATATTCATCATTTTCCACCTCCATGTCATCTGCTTCACTACTGACCTCTTCTTCATCATTGCCTGATTCATTTCCACTGTCAGATTCCTCATTTTCTTCATTGTTATCCTATTCTTCTGTTTCCATGTCTTCTGCCTCTTTTTGAATTGACTCATCATCACCCTCATCTTCATTTTCATTTGACTTAGTGTCATCTTCACCCTCATTTTCACTTGACTATTCATTGTCACTTCCTTCTTGATCTGATGCATCAGGAGAAGATGGGGAAGGGAGGTTTTCTTGAGGAGAGGATACTTGGGTGGATGATGAGGCATGATTTGTAGGAGGTGATGGAGGAGTGGAGGGAGGAGGATGAGATGATGAGGGTAAACTAGGTTGATGATGAGGTTGTAGGCTTGTGAATATTTTATGAACTATGAACACCTCCCAAGGTATGCCCTTTTGTTCCAACTGATGTAGTACCACCATCATGATGAAGGAATGGTGGAACAAACTGTGCATTTGTTTGTAATAACTCCTCCTTCGGACAACATAATACATATTGTCGATAATTCTATACAAGTAATAGGGAAAATGAAGCTTCTTGACCCTAGTGAAATGCATGAGTAATCTGATATGGTAAGAGTAGAGCTTGGAGTATCTCCCCTCACATGTAAAGTATTTCATGATGACCTTCATTAGGGGCGCATACCTCTCTAGTAAGTGTGAGAAAGGGAAAATAGTCTTGCAGCTTTCTTTGTACCTAAGCTTGAGGAAAGGCTCATAGCAACTCATGTATAATTTTTCTCTCTTGAACCACTTTTCACCAACATCAGGAAGTCCAGTAGCCTAAGCAATGGTATCTGATGAGAGTTAAAAGGTCACCCCTGCCAAGCTTGATTGTTTGTTATGCAGGTTAAGAATGAATAACCTTGTAAGTTATGGATGATTTTGTACTTGCTTGACCCTTTCACAAAACTGAAAACATCCTACATTATGAAAGCATGTGAGAATCATGGGAGAGGTGGTAATCTCCACAGTGTCTTGGGGCTAAAATATGTTAGCTTTTCCACCCTTGTGCCTCTACCTCATAGGCACTTGGCCTCCTTCACTGTCGACACTCCCTTCCGCTCCTGACATGGTGATTAGTGCAGTTTTCAAACAACCCTAGGATTTCCTGAAAAACTTGATAAGATGAGTGAAATGAAAAAGTGGTGAAAGGCAATTTTTTGCAAGTGAGTGAGATGGAGGTGAGGGTTTATGACTAATTTTCCTTTAAGCTCTGATGAAGGGTAACTTAAACTCACTGTACCACCCTAATTGACACCCCCATTAGCTGGAAATTTTTTTTCTTGGAGGTCAAAACAAAGAGTTTGCCATGAGGACCTAGGGTTTCCAGTGACTAGGGTTTAGTCAATTTCCTCTAATTATTAAACCATAAAAACCACTTGGAGGATAAGGGAAACATGCACCTACCGATTTTTAACTCCTTTGTAGGTCCTTGGATGCAGCGTGGAGGTGGCTCCCTTGTGTTTTTTGGAAATTTTGCAGGTGGAAGAGGCTTTTTTCCCCTAAGCACAGTGCCAGGTAAAATTTGGGCCAGTCGGGTCCTCTTGGGCGCAGCGCTGCCCGTGTGCAGGGTTTCTGGGCTCCTGAGCGCAGCGCTTGCCCTCATGCAGGCCTGCCAGGCTATTTTTGGGCTAGTCGGATCTCTCTAAGCGCAGTGTTGGCCGAAACTAGTCCTGTTGGGTCCTCCTTAAACACAGCGCTACCCGCCTACAAGCCTGCCAGATCCTCCTTGTATGGAAAAATTGGGTGAACAGGTAGCGCCCAGATGTAAGTGCAACGCACTCCTTTGTATGTGCAACGCAGTGCAAAATTACACTACGAGACCTTCCCTACGCGCAGCTCTGGGTGCTCTAAGCACAACACCTTCTCCAAAGTGTAACACTGGGTGACTTTGCCTGATTTTCCTTGAAACTCAGAAAAATTCTCCCTTGAATATTTTTTTTCTCTTTTCAAATTCAAAATGAGATGGGAGGAAAACAAAATGGCCCTTCATAATTTTTAGGAAAATAAATTAAACTCAAAAATCCACTTTGCCAAGGTTTCACTTTTACTAATTTATCATTTTGAGTTTTTTTTTTTAGTAGGTGGCTAAAAGCATTCAAGTGACCCTTTTCCTTTCTAACCATTTTCTTTGTTGCTTTTCAGGTAGCTGACATGGTGGAATTTGACCTCCTTTGACCCATTTGTGCCTTTATCACTCTGTTTTTCAAATATTTTTCTTGAGTCTCATGTTTTACTGTGTTTGGGCCATGCTCACTGATTTTCTTGAAGCATAACAAACCTATCTCTGATAAGTATTGTTTTCTTCATAACCATGTATGCCATCTCCTTTTGATCACTTTTGATTTGCAGGTGCCATGTCATACTGATTTAGCTCTGTCTGATGCTTCTTAGTGTTGGGCACATTCAGCTTGGCAAACCCTAGAATTCACCTACAACAGTCTCTTGAAATATTCTTTTGCTGTTGATGATGGAATCCTATCATCTATATTTTACCCTATTGTGACCATATTCATCATGAAAAACTCCTTGAAATGAGTTTGGAACATTTTCAGGTGGTGATATCCTTAGGAAACTTTTGCTGCTATTATGGATTCCAAACTTGCCTTTTTACCTTCTTTGATCATCTGACCAAAACCCTAGGTTTCTGGGCTGTCTAAGAAGATTTATTAGTGTTGTCTTCTAAGTTCCCTATAGTCCTTTCAAGTTCATTCATTTTTTTTTTCAGTTCACCTCACCTTTTTCCCTTTTTCATTTATGATTTCTAAAAATCTTCAAATCATGCTTGATTGTGCTGGCATGCCTCTTCCATGTGTTTTGTTGCCTTGGTTCTTTGTTTGGCATACTGATGGTCCAATCAATCTTAGGAACCCTGATTTATCCTTGAAAATAGGCTGCTTCCTCTTCCATTTTCTTGTGTGTATCTATTTTAATGAGGAGAAGGCCTCTCACCTTACCAATTTTATTGCTGATAATCATCTGGACACTCCTGCAGAAATGTCAAAATGAACAATTTACTTTTGTAGAACTTGAACTTGATAAGGTGACCTTCCTTAGAGACCTTTCTTGATCTGATTTGGACAAATAGGTTCTGCCCTTATTTCACATCTGATTTAGCTTCTAGCACATGAAAAATAGTGACTTAGAACACCAAAGATAACCCTACAACCTACAAAACCCTAGTGACCTAGTGGAAGGCTCTTTGACTCAGTCTTTGACCGAAAGCTTGGCTTGGGATCTTAAGATATGAAAAACAGACTTTTTGACAATTTGATGTATTGAAGATACAAAATCCAATGTACTTGATTTATCTAAAAAGCCTACAAAGACAGTTTTGAGACCATTAATGCTTGAGGCATTTGGTGAACATTGGAAAGGATATACTGTTTGGTAATCCGAAGTGGAAAGTGGAGGGGTTAAGCATAGGCAAAACAAAGTACTGAGGTTATGAGTGTGAAAATGGGACAAAGATGAGTGGCATGAGCCCATGAGGGGTATTCTAAGAATGGTAGGCTAACCAGGGAATGACAGAGTAGTAAAATGATGAAATTTTTTTTTTAGGGATAATGAAGGCAGTGAGATTTCTAAAACTCACAATATTCAGGAATCTTGTTTTTAGAAATCTAGGACAAGTATTTAGTCATCTACAAAATAGAAAAATTACTGATGACTAACAGTGGCTCCACTTGGGGAGGGAAGCACCTTTTCAAGAGGTGTCCAGAACTTTAGATATCAAATCTCCGAGTTTATGAAGACCAGTGCCTCATCCATTGGGCAAATTTTTCTTTTTTCATTTGTTGATGTTTCTCTTGAAGCTATGATCTCAAAATTTGAAAGACATGTTTGTTTCAAACTCATCTCTACCTACCCATCATACCTTTTTCTATCATTTTTTATTCTTGTGTGTGCACTTGGACTGGAAAACCATTGACATTCTTTTTATTTTTGAAAGCAAAACAACCTATCTACTTGTACCCTTATTACTTCCAAGAGCTCAGATTATGCTAGTGAACTATTTTATTCTCTACCTATACTATTTATTTGTCAATATTAAGCTGTTTGACAAGTTTCTTTCTCTAATCTACTGACATGAAATTGAAAACATGATTTAAACCAGGATTAAGCTATCTGATTTACCATGGGTTGTGGCATTGGGACAAGTTGCACACAGAGATTATTTTTGTACAAACAAAACTAGAAAGTATGAGGGTTGTGTTTCATCATTTGTTAGTAATCGCTATCTTTCTCTTTGGTTCAGATTTGAGCATTGAGAACTAGCATATTTTTATCCTAATCTATTCCTACTGACAAGTCAAGTTTAAATGATTTGACAAGCCTTCTTTCACTAACCTAACAACATAAATTCAAAACATGTTCAACCATGATTAGGCTAGATGAATGAACAAGAGTCTCTTTCTTAACAATTAGTGGCATTTAGGCTTGCACACTTTCAATAGTACTCTTTTTGGGTATGGGGTTGTACCTCTTTTTAAAATCTGCCCTCTTTTTCCTTCTTTCTTTGTTTTTGTGTTTTTATGATCTCTTATCATGCAATGTTATGTACAATGAATGAAAGCTTGAAACTAGGAATCCTGACCAAGATAGTGCTTGAGCATCCTTTCATTGACAGGATCTCCAAATAACTCTTCTCCATTTAGCTCTTGTAAACAGAAGACCTTGTTACCTCCATTTGAATGCATGGTGTAAGGATTTTTCCACATATTTTCAAACTGGCCATGTTCTCCTTTGTATTTTATCCTTGAGTCTTTCTTCCAAACTTTTCTTTTGTTAAAAATCCTTCTTAGGTGAAAAAGGTATTATTCATTAGTTTTAAAACATACAATGAAGTCATCAATGTATGTAATAGTGAAAAAACTCAAAACAGGAGCCATGGCCCTTTGAAAAATAGCTTCCACTCTCCTCAACCCAGAAGGCATTTGATCTAACATGTAGGTGCCCCAAGGTGCTTTGAAAGTGGCTTTATGCTGATTAATTGGAATTGTTATCACCTGATTGTAACCTAAAACATTACCAAGCAATGACATCTTGTTAGAAACTCCTACCCTTTGTAGAGTATGATCTATATTTGGAAAAGGGTATTTGTCCTTCATGGAGGTTTTTTCTAGGTACCTAAAGTCTATACATAGCCTGTTTCCCTTTGCTTTCTTTCTTATTGACACAATTTTCTCAAAAGATTCTTGGTCTCCCTTGAAAGGAAACCTTCTTTGGATAATATTTGTGTCACCAGGCTTTAAAACTTCATCACCATATACAAAAGCATCTTGAAACTCTTTGCACAGTCTTATGTATTTCTATTTTATGTAAGGTGACAGAGTCTTGGATAACTTAATCATTTTGGGTTTTTCTAGGCTGCCTACATTATACTCCTCTATATCAGTCTCGATAGATACTACTTTAGGCTCTTTAACAACATTTTTGGATTTCAACAACTCTTCCAAAGTTACAAAACCTTTTGGTGATGAGTTGTTTTTGTAGTGTAAGACCTTAAGTTTCTTTTGAACCAGGTTTCTAGAAAGCTTTGTTGTATGAAAGTATTCCAGCATTTTTACATTAGCAGAAGGGAATGGTTCTGTTTTTGATGCTTGATCTTCATTGGAGTGACATTGTTCAAACTCTAATCTTGGTTTTGGTTTTGCAATTTTATTTTTAGTCTGCAGAAAATTAAGTTCAGCCTTGCCACCATGTTGTTGTTTCGGGCTGCTAGAGTTTTGGTTGTTGAGTTCTTCATGCAGTGCCTAGTTTGAATGTTGAGGTATGTTTGGATCTATCTCAAATTCATTTAACTATTCATCAAGGTCTTCTTCATTATATAAAATGAATGAGTCAAGATCTAAATGGATGGAATAAAGAGGTGTGTTGTTGGGCCTTTCTTGGCTACTAACCATAAACTTCATGTGTGATTCCCGGTACAATCTCCTTGTTTGGTTAAAAACATGGATGGTAGCATAAGACATGTCAAGTTGGAGGTTCCCATGAAGCTTGGATCGCCATGATATAGATAAAATCATGCCATACTTGGGAGGAATGTTAGCTACTACTATGTCCGTGACTAGGCCCTTAGCAGGGATTTGTGCCAGGCTGACACATAAATCCTTGATTAGGCCCAAACACTTGACTCTGCCTGAATCGAAAGAATACAGGTCTTTGTAAGGCTTGGTTATTTTTAGGCCTAATCTCTCCATCACTACCTTTGGCATGAGGTTGTGAGAGGCACCAGAGTCTAGCATGGCATTATGTAAGATATTACCATGTATGTTCAAGCTAACATAAAAAGGGAATAGCTCCTTCTTGGTATTTTCCTTCTACTTCAGGTCTAAACAATAGCTCAGGTTTGTCAATTGTCAAGTTTAAAGTATCGGTATCATTTCCCATGTTTAATACTTTCAGAACTTGGGACTTGTACATATCTTGGGTTATCAGTTCAGTGAGAGGCATGGTTATCTTGATTTTAGCAATCTCTCCCTCAAAACTGAAAGGTACTTGTGTTTTGGACATATTTACATCAATTTTATTAGCCATAATTTTTTCTACAAGTTTATTTTTCTAACTATGTTTTGGGACTTTAAACAAAAGAGTTTTCTCAGGGCCACTAGTAGAGGCACTAGGGCAGCTTGTGCGACCACTTGGTCGGCTAGTTTTGTCTCTGTTTGGGTCAATTTTCTTAGCCACAGTGTTGGTACTGTCTGTTGTCTTCTTAGGAGTATTTTCAGGAGTTTTCCTAATAGTAGTGTCTAATTTGTTATTTTTGGAGATTTCTTGGTTCTTCTTGCTCTTAAGTTCATATTTCCTATGGACTTCCATTATGGAATTTTCAATCCCAATTGGTAGTCTTCAGAATCCTCATAGTTTGTTTCAGTTTGATCTGAGGAAAAGAAACCCTGTTCTTATTCAGTGAGAAAAACATTACCTTCATTATCAGATTCTATTAAGTTTACATGGCTTTCTTCAGGTTCTTCAGAATCTCTTCCCTCTTCATCTACATAATTTTCTTGGAAAGGGGGCTTGATTTGTTAGTCATTGTCTCTTGGTTTGTTTTGGGGAGGGTCTCTTATGAAGTTTGGATTCCTATTTCTATTTTGGCGATTTGCTTGGTTTTCCCTAGGAGGTGTTCTTTCACTCAAGTTTATTCTTTCCATTACCCTCACTAAAATATCAATTTTTTCATCAGATGAGGAGGTTGAGGCCATAGTTTCATCTTTGTAGGTGACTCTCTTTTCTGACCTCATCCTAGCCCTTTTTTCAATTATGTTGGCGTCTACACTCACAAATCCCCCTTGCATGCCTTTTAAATTTAGGGGATCTCTCTCTCTTAATTGATATGCCATGTTGGGATCAAAACCTTCCAGAAATTTTGCTAAAGCTAAGCCTTCTGGGGGTTTCATGTCAGGTGGCAGGGCATTGTAAACACTATTGAACCTAGTACAATAGTCTTGGACATTTTCCCTGACATTTATCTTAAGGTTGCTATATTCTGAGAGGATTTGGAGAGGATTTTTCTTGATTTCCCACTTATTTGTAAATGCCCGGTAAAGGGAAGGGAGATCATGTATGCTGTCAGGAGTCAAGCCTTTGAACCATTTTTTGGCTTCTCCTCCTAAGATTTGTGCAAAGATCATCATTTTAATGGTTTCCTCTTCTAATTCCTTGCAATCAAAGGCATCATTTGTCATATATACATGCTGTTGGGAAATGGTGGATTCAACTCCAGTAAAGTGAGGGATTTTGGATTGGTAGTCATTTGGCAAAGGTAACAAAGGTTGTGGCAGTGCCAGGGGGGCATACCATGTTGCCATGATGGGAAGGAATGGAATCCAAGGGATATTTACAAGGGTAGGGTTTGTGAGAGGGGGTGGGGGATGAAGTGGAGTGTTTTGAACAGTGGATGTGTGGATGGGAGTGGTAGAGGTACTTTTACCAACAGACCGATTTTTCGTATACTTGGGATAAAAAGATCCAAAGTGATGGAGAAGTTGAAAGTCGGGAGGAGTGGAAGGAGAGGCTTCTCTACTAGAACTTTGCTGAAAATCTAAGGGCTCAAGGTCAGTTTGGTCAATCCCACTTTGTGACTTGGTTCCGAAATGGTTTCTTTGTATGATGCAAGTCAAACTGGGAATCTTGCAAGGCTGTGAGATGTTCAGGGATAGAACTTGCTCTATGAATGGTCCTAACAGTAGTTGAGTTTTCAGTTTTAAAATTTTTCTACAAAATATTTTCTGGGTCATCAGCTATGGTAAGGGGGTTTAGGTCCAGGTGAGATCTAGTACTGATCCTTTGTGAAGCCAGATTTCAAACACAAGGTATAGAGAGGCTGAAATTTTATGACTATTTTCGGAAGGCTGACCTCTCTTAATGTTTGCTAAACTCACACAGTGTGTGACTAGGCCTCTAAACTTCTCAGGGCTGATTTAACACAATCCTAAGGAAGTATATGAACACTAGTAAAGTTAGAAGGCCTACTGGAGGTTTGTGGAGTCTCCAGGTGGATGTTTTTTGCTGTTTTAAGGATATGTGTTTATGGTCCACCACCAATAACTGAAAAAAACCAATCTAGGGATGTTTTGGGTTTTTTTGAGTTCTTTTATGTAGCCCTAAGGTTTCTATGAATGTCCTCCAGTTGAGTCATCATTTTGCTAGGATGGTGAGACAATTAGATTCTACTACTGGCTAATAGTTTGAGTTTTCTATGATTTGATAAGGGTTTCTGAAGTTCTAAGGAGTACTTAGATTGTCACTAACTCAAAAAGCTTCTCACATTGATTTCCAATTATGTTAGGCTGTGAGTTGGTGATAAATCAATAGATACTATGTGATAAGGGCCTCTGAATATTATAAGGATATATAAGCTTGTAATTTACTCAGAAGGTACCACTGTGATCACCATTGTGTTAGGTGATGAGGTGGCGAGGAATCACTGGATACTATTTGAAAATGGCTTTTTGAATTCTTTAAGGATGTCTAGGCTGTTTATTTACTCAGAAGGTCCCACCGCGATTACCATTATGTTAGGCTCCCATGATTTGTTAGATTGGTGAGATCAAATGCACAGGGTAACATCAGACCAGTCTTTGGAGTCCTAGGACCTAGCCTTCCTAGACTCAGAGAGGGCTCTCTCTATTTTGTGAAAAGGATGTGAACTTGTTTTTTTTTAGGGTTTGATTTTAGGCTAGTTGTTAAGTGTAGGGTTTGTTTGTTTGTTTTGGTTGGGTAAGATGATTAAGTAGAATATATAGAGTGAGGAAATCTTCAAGTCATTGGGCTATGGATTTTATGAGAGTCATAGAAAGTTTCAACAATAAATCAGGGTGGATCACAGGGCAAATCTACCATGGTCAGATGGATTTTCAAGGTTTTTGTGAAATGAAATGAACTTCAAGTTTGTGAACGAAGTAGGGAAAAGGGAAATTAAGAATCCTTTGTCATGTACTTAAAACAAGAAGGGACTTCCACACTATTTAGCATAAAGAAGTAATCAATAGACAGGGCACACCAATAAATCTTTGATTCAACTCAAGAAAATAAGCATTTCAGACAAACAATCCAATGAAATATAGAAGGCGAGAAACTCATTTAACTTCTAGTGATTTCACCTTCAAGGTTAGAAAACATTTAAGATAAACATATAACTTTAATCAAAGAAGAGGGAACACCTAAACATCATTGATCATAGCCATAAAGATCTCCAAAACAACTATTCAAGCATGGAAAAAGGGTATGATCGAAACATAGCCTCTTTGGCAAGCCTAATTAGTGGTACTTTAGAGTGAGACCTCAAGAACAATGTTTTAGTGACATCAAACAAGCAGGGTTAACCGTAAAACATCTTTGATACCTACTGAATTGAACCATTCATGAGATAAAAAAGCTTATGGGGTCTAGAGAGAAATTAAGAATTCTCTAAAATGTCCTAGTAGAGGAAAACATAGAGGTAGTGAAGAACAAACAGAGCTAAGGTGCCTTTGAAAACATTTCTTAGTCTAAAAACTTTGTTCTACTGCAATAAATAAGGATGAAACATAATGATACATAAGAAAACAATAACTGAATAGAAGAACATCACCATTAACCAAGCTCAGGGATCCTGCAAGCAGCCTTCTCCATCATCAATCAAGACAAGCCATTCACAGACTCCACAACACCAATTTCTTCTCCAATCTCCAAAAAAAAATATGTATTGCTCCAAAGAGTCATCAAATGCCAACCTCTTTCAATGAGGCCCTCATGCTCTATTGATGTAGAAAAGGAGGGAAAAAACCCTAACTAGGGTTTGAAAATGTCAAAACTAGTCATAAATGTCATTTATGCCTAAGAGACCATGCAAGGCCCAAGGCACAAAATATCTCATGAAATAAATGCCAAAATAACTCCTAGCACCTAATTTTGGATTGATTCTCCTAAAAAAACATTAAAATATAAATTTTCAATTAATGAGTGTTTTTTGTTGACTTTTGGCCAAAAATGCACAGTGAGGTCTGAACACGCAGCACCTTCCTGGGCAGAAAATAGGTCCACTTGCAGCCAAGTTTTTGTGACCTTCCCAATGTAAAAATTTGCTTCGTGATGGCCCGTTGGAAAGCTAGCTGAGTCTAGTTTCCAAATATACCCATGGTTTCTTGATTGAGCTCCATTAACCTGTCCAAAAGGCAAAATTACCAAAATGGCTCTAGGCGCAACGCCATGTTTGTAAATGAGGCAGAAAGGTAAAAAATGCTCCAAATGCTCTGAAATTTGGTGAGCATACTATACTAGATGTGAGGATTCCAAAAATGATGATTTTTCCTACTGAGGGTTCCTAAGATGAAAGCGTAGCGCCAGGGGTGCTGCGCTTAGAGGCCTCAAAATTCACAAAAAACCAAAAATTGTCAAAATTATCCCAAATTTGGTGGATGTGTTCCTCATGGGGTTTGAGAGACCTGTAAAGAAGCTTGTGCCAAGATTCCAAGGTTAGCTTGGCCTTTTGCCTCTTTTAGTGCTTGGATCTTGGTTTGGGACTTCTTGATTTTATCCCTTGCAACTTGGTTTCTCCGGGCATAATGCTTGGTCATCTTCTTTTGGAGATCAAGGTCCTTATTAGCTTTCTCCAATTTAGCCTCTAAGTGTATGTTGGCTCTTTCCAACCAAGGCTCCTGATCATGTGCTATCTCCATGGCCAACAAATCATCTAGAGGGAGTTGCTCTGCTAAGGCTAATTCTTGTTCTCTTTGTTTTGCCAATGCCTTTTTCAAACCCATGGTTCTTGGTCTCCTCCTAGTCTACCCTTCTTTATCTTCACTCTCCTCATAGGTGCCCATGAACTCTTCTAGCTTTACTTGTGCCCTTTGAGCTTCTTTCTGGGCCTTGATGGCTCTAGCCTCATAAATTGCAATTTGTGCCCCTAGCTGCTTGTTCTTCATCTCAAGGGCATCATTCACACTCTTGGCCCTATCTAGATTTGCTTGGAGGTCTTCAATTAGGGCATTTTTTTTCTGGATGAGAAAGTTTGAGATCCTTGCTTCATTCTCCTCGTCACTGTCCACCTGAATGATTTCAAACTCTCTCTCCACCTCATGATCTTCTTCTTCTTGCTTTACCTTTTTTTTCCCCTTGTCAAGCGTTTTAGCTAAGGTGGATGGCATGGTCCCTTGCCTTTTAGAGGCAACAAACACAAGCCTTGGTCCTCTTTGATATGTCAATGGAAGAGGTGTGATTGTGGTATTGTTGGTGTCTTCCTCGTGGCTATGATCCTTTTTGTTGTCATCAAACTATTCATTTTCATCATTAGTATCATTAGTCATCATGTTTTCTTCTTCATCATTGTCTTCTTTGTTCTCAACATCATCACTGCCCCTATTATCACTAGGAACCTCACTATTTTTACTGTTATTGAGACTCGAAGTTCTGTTGTTGTCCCTAGCATCCTTATTATCACTGTGGAGCTAACTGTTGTCATGACTGTTATGACTGTCTTCTTCCTTGATGTCCTGTTCATCACAGAGGCTTGCTTCATGGGTGTCACTACTGCCTTTAGCTTCCTAATTTTTTGCATTGTCATTATCTTCATTTGGGCTGCTCTCTACATATTTTTCCTCATCTTTGTCATGACTAGGAGCATCATTGTTTGGAATGTCATTAGGGATTTTAGTGTCATTGTTGTTTTCAGCCTCTTCATCTTCTGCACTGTCATCATATTCATCATTTTCCACCTCCATGTCCTCTGCTTTACTGCTGAACTATTTTTCATCATTGCCTGATTCATTTCCACTGTCAACTTCGTCATTTTCTTCATTGTTATCCTCTTCTTATGTTTCCATATCTTCTGCCTCTTGTTGGCTTGACTCATCATCACCCTCATCTTCATTTTCATTTGAATTATTGTCATCTTCACCCTCATTTTCACTTGACTGTTCACTGCCACTTCCTTCTCGATCTAATGCATCATGAGAAGATGGGGAAGGGAGGTTTTCTTGAGGAGAGGATACTTGGGTGGATGATGAGGCATGATCTGTAGGAGGTGATGGAGGAGTGGAGGGAGGAGGATGAGATGATGAGGGTAAACTAGGCTGATGATGAGGCTGTGGACTTGTGAATATTTCATGAGCTATGAACACCTCCCAAGGTATGCCATTTTGTTCCAACTGATGTAGTACCACCATATTGATGAAGGAGTGGTGGAACAAACTGTGCATTTGTTGGGAATAACTCCTCCTTCGGACAACAGAAGACATCTCTTCGATACTTCTATACAAGTAATAGGGAAAATGAAGCATCTTGACCCTAGTGAAATGCATGAGTAATCTGATATGGTAAGAGTAGAGCCTGGAGTATCTCCCCTCACATGTAAAGTATTCCATGATGACATTCATTAGGGGCGCATACCTCTCCAGTAACTATGATAAAGGGAAAATAGTCTTGCAACCTTCTTTGTACCTAGGCTTGAGGAAAGGCTCATAACAACTCATGTCCAATTTTACTCTCTTGAACCACTTTCACCAACATCAGGAAGTCCAGTAGCCTGAGAAATGGTATCTGATGGAAGGTCAAAGGTCACCCCTGCCAAGCTTAATTGTTTTTTATGCAGGTTAAGAATGAATAACCTTGTAAGCTCTGGTTGAGTTTGTACTTGTTTGACCCTTTCACAAAACTGAAAACATCCTACATTCTAAAAGCATGTGAGAATAATGGGAGAGGTGGTAATATCCACAGTGTCTTGGGGCTCAAATCTGTTAGTTTTTCCACCCTTGTGCCTCTACCTCATAGGCACTTGGCCTCCTTCACTTCTGACACTCCCTTCCTCTCTTGACATGGTGATTAGTGCGGTTTTCAAGCAACCCTAGGACTGCTTGAAAAACTTGATAAGATGAGTGAAATGGAAAAGTGGTGAAAGGAAATTTTTTGGAAGTGAGTGAGATGGAGGTGAGGGTTTATGATTAATTCCCCTTTGAGCTCTGATGAAGGGTAACTTAAGCTCACTGTACCACCCTAATTGACACCCCCCTTAGCTGATAATTTTTTTCTTGGAGGTCAAAAAAAAGAATTTTCCATGAGGACCTAGGGTTTCCAGTGACTAGGGTTTAGTCAATTTCCTCTAATCATTAAACCATAAAAACCACTTGGAGGATAAGGGAAACATGCACCTACCAATTTTTAACTCCTTTGCAGGTCCTTGGATGCAGCTTGGAGGTGGCGTGAGGGAGGATCGAAAAAATGAACAAAGGATTTTTCATGCCACACGCAGGGTCTACAGGGTCTTGCAAAATTCTCGAGAGGTTAAAGAATAAAAAAAAAATGAAATTCTAGAGGTGAAAGTCCTGCAAAACGACCGATCAAACTAGAAATGGAAAGCAAGTGGAGTCACCATTTTTTATGGTGTGTATGGTTGCTTATGTGTCCCAAAAACACCATCTTTGCAACTGGTTGCTTCATACAAAGAGTGTATAGACAAATGAGATGTGTTATTGGATACACATGGACAAACAAAGCATTGAAAGTAATGGAGACAATGCATAAACAAAATTAAATTAAACTAAACTAAGTAAAACATAAATAAGCTTGTGAAGTAAAACAAATCAACAAAGGTATAGGAAAATGTTCCTCTTTATTCATTACTGGTGGTGGAAGAGTTATAATAAAAATATCAAAGACACTTGGAGAGATTTGTTTGAGAAAGGGTCCTCAAAAGCTCACAACAAGGATTTCCCTTTCTCAATCTCTTTTGCAAGCTATTTCTCTCTCAAAGAAGTATAGAAAACTCTCTACAATGGTGAATTTCTCCTCACAATGGTATGCTAGATTTTCTAGGAGAAATTTTGACAGCATAAAAATGCACAACTTCTTGGTTTTGGCTATCCATGAACTTGAATTTATAGAATTCTTGGACACTTATTCCCTCATTTGTCTCATCAATGTGGTTTTATTTCTCATAAATGATATGAGATCTACCATCCTCTTGCCATTAAGACTTCTTGGGATTCAAGGCCCGAATGGTCAACCCATTATGTCAAGGGGTGGAGTGTTTCTTAAGCAAGTTCTCGTCGAGAGGCATTGACTGGGATTTTTCGTGACCGTTGCGGCTATAGAAGAAAAAGTCGCATTGTACTTAATTCCCAGTAGTGGTGCACCCAAGAGGGTCAAAGTTTTAATAGAACCTTAGGAAAGATTTTGATTTTGGGTCTTCATGATGCTTCCAGTAGAAAATGTAACCTCTGTATGTGCTGATCACTAACTTGGAGTGTCTTCTATTGCGTACAAATGAATGTGAATTTTTTCTCATGATAACAATATTCCTATATATTCCTAGTTTAATTGATCATAGGATTTTGAGAGGTCAAGTTTTATCAAGATCCCTATTCGCTTAGACGTTTTATATCATGAATTACCTCATGAGCTACCATAATCCCATCTAAGATTTTACATCCTTTTACAAATCTTGTCTATTTTGGTGATATGATAGAACTAAGTAGAGGTTTAAGTCAATTAGCAATGATAGTCAATATAATATTATAGAGGACATTATAGTGGGACATTAGTCTAAAACCACTGACATAGTCAACTCTATTAGATTTGAGGATTAATGTAATAAGAATGGCATTAAGTCCTGGCCATACCAATTGTGTGAGATGGGATTATTCTACTAGTGCATGCACCTTCGAGTCCAAAAAATACCAACAGGCTTGTAAAAAGTCCATTGTGAAAATTTCTGGTCTTGGAGGTTTTTTCTTTGGCATCACCATCACCATCTCTTCCACCTTTGCAAAATAAATTGTGCACATCAAGGCTTCATTTTGGGCTAGATTAATTAAGGTTAGAATGTGAGATGTGATTCTTTGGATGCATTCTTCTCTATTTGGTGTAGAATTCCTTAATAAGAAGTGATAGTAGGAGACCAGTTCTTGTTCTAGTTCTATGTGTTGCACCAGGTGTTGCTCATTGTAAGGGAAGAGATAAGATTTTATGTTGTTATGCCTATGCTTCATCATCACCTTATGAAAAATTTAGAATCCCCTCCTCCTTTCAACCACCAGACTCTAGATTTCTATTTCCAGAGGATCTCCTCCCACTTTATCCATCGTTCTATTTGATTGATTAATTGTCCCTCTTCCATCACTAGGGCATCAATGCGACCTCTTAGGATAACCTATTGTTTCACCTATTGTATGCAAGATTCCAAGACTTGTTTTTATTTATGTATGTGGTTAAATTTGTTCTTTTCCAATCCTTAAGTTTGGATTTTTTTTTTTTTTTTTTTTTTTTTTTTTTAAGCTTTAGTTGGAATGTATGCATGTTATTTTTACCTTGAACTTGTATTTCTTCCCACCAATTTTTGGCTTTTGATAGAAAATCTGGATCCTAGAGCAAGAAGTTTTTTCACATACAATCTTAGGAAATATTTTATTTTTGTTGTTGTTTAAAGTACATTTTTGAATGCATAAATGGATTCAACACCCTAAAAAACCTATAGGACATTCTAATTATACAAAATTAAACAACTTAAACTCAAGTTTTTAAAAATCTATACCGAATTTTGTTTAAAATTAAAAAAAAAACACTCTTAAAATGTTATTTCTTCTACAAATTAGACTTCACCTCTATATATAATGTTGATAAATAATGCTATTTAAAATAATTATTGTTTAATAAAACTATGTCCATTTTCTCAATTTAAAACTATTTTTATCTAGAAAATCAAAATTCCCTGGAAATATATTGAATATATTTTATTTATTTATTATTATATCAACAAGGAATTTACTTTTTAACCACGTTGATTGAGCTGAGAGGCTCATTCTACAATCCACTATAGAGGCATGTGTAAGTATGTCAGGTCCTAAAAACAATTAAAATTAAAAAAACAAAAAATAAATAACTATATAAATAAACAATTAAAATTTTATTAACAAAACAATTAACTCGTTCATATTTCACTTTCACTCTTCAAGTAACAAAATACAGAAATATATTTTTACAGAGATAAAATATCCAATAGGAGTTACGAGTTACAAGTAAAATATTTTAACATGAATTAATATAAAATTGTTCAATACACATGTTATGTAATCTTTATAATATTCAAAAATACAATTTAAACAATTAAAAATTAAAAATTATTTTTTCACTCTAAAATATGTTTGTAACAAATAATTTGATCTCTCAATTCATATTAGATCCTTACTTTACTTTAAATAGATCTATGCTCTAACATTGTAAGTTAATATAATTTTTTTATTTTCTTAAATAATCTTTTAATAACTTAAGGATGCGCGTTTACTCTCCCATTTTATATAAAAAAGAAATTACCTTTAAATTTCAATTTATGTCTTTGTGAGTGAATTTCTTTGTGATGGTAACGATTTCATATGAAATATTTATTTAATAGGAATTTTGCAATATATTATTATCTAAGTGAATTTCTTAGTGATGGTAACGAAATCATATGAAATATTTATTTAATAGGAATTTTGCAATATAATATTATCTAAGTTAGTCTTGCTAACTTTTAGTTTGATTTTAAGTGATCTTGGAGTTGTATTACTTAATATGATAATTGTATTTTTATTTTGAGGATGAATTTGATTTAAGAATTTAATTTTTGATATTTTTGTTTATTAAAATATAAATGAAAGATGTTTATTGAGTTTTGGATAGATAGTGATTATATATTGTGTTAGGACATTTTTTATATGAAATTAGTGATTTCTATTGAGATAATATATTGAATATAATGAAAATGTAATTCTACCAAACTTACAAATAAAAAAAACACAAATAAAAAATATCATATAATAAAAATGTAATCCTATCAAATTTACAAATAAAAAAGAAAACAAAAATAAAAAATATCATTTATACACTAATACCCACGAAAATATTTTTCTTGCTAAAAGAAATTGCTATACCAACAATTACATGTCTATGTCTGCTCATTATATCTAGAAATTAAAACCATGAAACACTCTTGATTGGGATATTTCAAATAAATTATGGAAATTTGAGAAACTTACATGATCACAAACAAATGACAACTAGCCATTTATTGAAGCGAGAAACGCATTTTATTTAATAATTTTTTAAAGGTTGAAGGATAATAATAATTTAAATTATTGTTGATTCTAAACCCTATCATTAGAAAACAATTACAAACAATTACAAGAAAAAGAAGTTTGGAAGTTACTCAACAAGAAATAGAACCAATTTTAAAACAAAGTTAAAAAGGCATCATCGAGACAAAAACAAGGGTTGGACTCTGATATACGACATGGATACTTATAGGTCAGTGTTGATTAATGGGTTTTCCATTGAGCGCACAAACTTCTCCTTGCTTTTCTTTTCTATTCATCAAAATCCTCTCTTTTGATAGTGGTTGTAAGCCTTTGTAAAGTTTTATTCGAATAATATAAAGATTTGCATACTTGTTCAATTTTTTATTATTGATTTTGTGAATATTTGGCCAATTAGTTATTCAATAAAACCCTTGTTATTTTATGGGTTTTTTTGACTAATTTTTTAATTTATGGGTTATGATTTACTTTAAAGGTTTTTAAAATTTTTGGAATTTACTACTTCCTACTTGAATAAAGATTTTATTTTCTCATGAATTTAAAACATGTATAAAGATTTTATTTTTTCATGAATTTAAAACTTGGATTAGAAACTTGGATTAGGGAGAATTTTAATTGTTTCTAGTATGCATTAAAATCTATTTGAAATATTTCCAATGTGCTTTCATCTATTAAGAGGTTAAATATTTCCACTCTTGGTAACCCTCTTGAAATATTCTCTTTAGTGCCGAGGAATATTTATGATATTATTTTTAACCTGAAATTTTCTTCCTATTATTTTCCTAGAATTTATGTGTTTGTGTGATGGGATAAAGGTGCACATTGAGAGGAGCCTAGTTTTCTGATCTAGTCTGAGTTAACTAATATCGCTACACCATTATTTTTCTGCAACATTTATTTGTTGTAACTTTTAAACTTTCCATTTGAGGATGTCTACAAAAGTTGTTCTAAGGTTATTTAGAGCAATTTGTAGAAAGTCCACATAGATTCAACTAACCTTGTAATATGCTAAAAGAAAATACTTCAATCTATTTTACAAATTGCGGAAACCAATTACGATTGCACAATCACATGAACAAGAAAGAGAAATAATTTCAATCGCACAACACAAAGATGTATCTGGGGAAAGCCTCAGCTAAAAACCCCTCTATATGTATATTTCATTAAATAAAAAATATGAAACAATACAATGCTTCTCTTAAGCTTGAGAGCTCTCTGCACTATCTCTGACTGTCTCACTTTGATATGAGCAGGTTTGGTCCAATACTTAACCAATTCTTTGTCCCTGCTGACCAACCTTGCTCCTGTCTTCCTTGCACATTTCAATGAGGAATTAGGCCCCTATTTAATGAGGAAATTCCCTAATAATAGCTGTGCAATAAATCAAGGTTATTCTTCTGACTCCATGCACCATATGTACAATTTTATAATTATACAACTGATAGTACACTTCCCTTTAACTCCAATCTCAACTAGGTCTTCCTTAGAACTGACATGCATGAGCCATTTATGAGTGAATTATCATCTATCGGATTGATCACTGCATGTGAATTAAATCTAATTTAATTCACTTGACCTCTCACTAGTTCCTCAATTCGAACTAGTTAAACTGATTTTAACTCAAATAAATTAAGTTAATTACTTACAACTCAAAATAAAATCAACCATGGCTCCTAAAAATTAGGAGACACCCTACATGCCTCTAGTTTGATGGAGTTGATTGAGTTAAGTAAGTCTTCCCAACTCAATTAACTCATACAAACTGTCATGTGATGTGGAATTACAATTTCCTTCTAATTTAATTAAGGGAAAATTAAATTAAAATCCCTTTTGATGCCATTTTCAATATTTCTTGTTTCCATTTTGACCACTCCCTCTCAACAAGAAAGGAATTCAACTCTATCCCGATCCGGTACCTTTGGAATGTTCTGCATGCAACACTTCTCTCTAGTGTTGTTGCTACTGCAACTTCTGAAACTGAAAAGCATCAATATGATACATATGTCACTAGAGTCTCTGAGTGCTACTAGCTATTACACTGTCCACTGAAAACTCTGCGCTGCTGCTGATTCTGCACTGTGCCATTTGCACTGCTGCTAACTCTGCTTTGTGCTCCAATATCTGACTGCTGCTAGTCTCTACATCCATCACTCAGAAATCTGACCGCATCAACCACCATTGATCCATCCTACTGCTGTGTATTGTGGGATCCCGTAGCAAGGTAGTGATCCATGAGACAAAACATCTCAATGAACCCTGCCCAAATTTTTGCACTCTTGGGACTATTGCTTCACATCGCCTCACCTTTCACCTGGAGGTATGAACGCATGTGCTCCCTTTGCCCACTTGGCTTGATATTTACCCCTACTGGAGGTCTTTGCTTGAGTGGATGCCTCCACTCGGTCTCCTCTATGCTTCTCTAATTGTGGCTGCTCCACAAATTTCTGAGGCTTCTTCTGAGGCTGCATGTTGAGAGGTGATTCATGCTCCCTTTCAACCACCAAGTCTCTAACCTTTGCCTTGCTTCTCAAGGCTTTGAATTCATCTTTGACCTCAAGAGCATATAGATTCTTGACTTGCACACCAATATGTTTCACCTGTCCCATGGCGATGTGTTTAAGGAAAACCTTTCTTTTTTTAAATGTCACATCATAGCCATGATCTTCCAATACTGCTACGGAAACAAGATTATTCTTTAGTCTCAGAAAAAACAATACATATGTGAGTTTGAGAAGGGAACCAGACTCCCTTTGAAAAGTAATTGTACTGATGTCGGTCGCACTATAGCTCCCATCATCTCCAAACTCTATGTTTTGTTGAGGTATTTCTCCTCCAAGTCACTGAAGATATCTCTATTCCCCGTCAGATGGAACAAGGCACTGTTGTTGAGATACCACATGCATCCCATTACAGTGTCGACCATGCATACAATGAGAGTAAAATCAAGCTCGAACTGTGAAGCTAGAGATTCACCTGCTGCTGCTACTGCAGACTCCTCCTTGCTTGCCTTCTATGGACATTTCGTGGCATATTGCTCGAACTCGTGACAGTGAAAACACTCGATGTTGGACAAGTATTTATTCTTTCCCTCTTCGCCTTGGGACTTCTTTCCCTTTTCTTTCTTTCATTTTTCAACTAATGCAAAATATTCTTTTGTGTCTTTTGAAGAGATCCCATATCTGGTGTTCCGCCTTATCTCTTCTTGTACCAAGTCATACCATAATCGCTCCCACTCCGGTAGCTTCGCCCTCCCATTCACCGAATCCTGGTAGCTGTGTCAGCTCTTGGGAATGCCTAGAAGTGCTAGGCTCACCAAATCATCTCGGGCAATTGTCACACCAACACTTCCAAGCTTATCTCGACATTGAGTGAACTTTGTAAAGTATTTTGGTATCGTGTCACCCTTCTCCATCTTGATCTTTCTAAGCTTGTCCTTTAGTGCCAACTTCCTGTGGTCGCTACTATTCTGAAACAGATCTTTTAAGGCCTTCCACGTATCATATGGAGTTTCCTTTCCATGGATGTTCAAGATAATATGATTGTGAACTCCTTCTAACATAATCCTTCTCGCCTTTGCTACATTCTTCTTCCATGCATCAATATTTTGAGCATCTGCTGCTGTGGGCATAGGAATATCACTATCTATGAATTCCTTCGGTCTGTTTTCCTCCAACACTGCCTCCATCTCGTCCTTCCAATCTATGTAATTCAAATTATCCTCAAGGGCATATTCGAGTCTCAATCTAGAGAAAGACATCCTGCTCTGCTGCTGGTCCTTAAGAATAAATCTACAAATTTGATTCACCTGTCCAAAGAAAACTCTGGTTTTTCTCTTCTATAGTGAAATATTCTTTGATACCATGTAGAAAATCCACATAGATTCAACTAATATTATAAATTCTAAAACAAAATACTTGAATCTATTCTACAAATTGCGAAAACCAATTACGATCACACAATCACATGAACAAGAAAGAGAAAGAATTTCAATCGCACAACACAAATATGTATCCGAGGAAAGCCTCACTAAAAACCCCTCTATATTTATATTGCATTATGTCAATAATATGAAACAATACAATGCTTCTCTCAGGCTTGAGAGCTCTCTGCACTATCTCTGACTGTCTCACGCTGATATGAGCAGGTTTGGTCCAATACTTAACCAATTCCTCGCCCCTGTCTGACCAGCCTTGCTCCTATCTTCCTTGCATAGTTCAATGAGGAATTAGGCCCCTATTTAATGAGGAAATTCACTAATAATAGTTGCGCAGTACATCAAGGCTCTTCTTCTGACTCCATGAACCATATGTACAATTTTCTAATTATACAAATGATAGTATACTTCCCTTTAACTCGAATCTCAACTGGGTCTTCCTGAGAACTGACATGCATGAGCTATTTATGAGTGAATTATTAGTTATCTGATTGATCACTGCATGTGAATTAAATCTAATTTAATCCACCTGACCTCTCACTAGTTCCTCCATTAGTTAGAACTAATTAAACTGATTTTAGCTCAAATAAATTAAGTTAATTAATTACAACTCAAAATAAACTCAACCAGGGCTCGTAAAAATTAGGATACACTCTACATGCCTCTAGTTTGACCCTCAACTCGAATTTACTGAGCTAACTAAGTCTTCCCAACTCAGTTAACTCATACAAGTTGTCATGTGATGTGGAATTACAATTTCTTTCTAATCTAATTAAGGAAAAATTAAATTAATATATCTTTTGATGCTATTTTCAATATTTCTTATTTCCATTTTTAACACATTTATCATTTTAATGATTTTGGAGATTACCGCCCCAAGCCTAATAGCCAACTTAAAGCCTAAAACAAAAATGATGACGCTCCTCTAAATATTCCTGAACACTGTTCTCTTACGTACAATGGTCTTGAGGATTTTAGCAATTTTTTTTTTTTTGGGACATGAGTTATCATCCACTTGTGTATTTATTCATGCCCATTGTAACCATTCAAGTAGGGGAGCTTACACTAATACTAATAATATAAATTCACAAACACTTGGTTCACTTCAATTTCTATGCCTGTTGTTCTTCTTGTGGTGAATTTTTTAATTTTAATAAAGGTTTGCGGCTCACTCTTCATGAAATTGGTTTCATTGAGTGTGTTCAAAATAATTTATTTTTCTAGTGATAAGTAGTTTCTAAGCTCAGTCCCCCAATGTTTAATAGAACAAAAAAAATTCCTAGAGCTTTTAAAGTGCACGGGAAGAAGTGTTTAGACAAACAAAGATTCCATACTTTCCATAAGTGAAATGATACATACATAATAAGAAAAAGTACTTAAAAATGAAAGTTTCCAAGTTCTTTAAAAGTGCATGTGAATACGTATTAAGTCAAAACTACATTCCATATTTGGAATAAGTAAAATTAATTGACGCGACTATAGTGAGAAAAGGACATTAAAAATAAAAAGTTTACAATTCTTTCAAAGTTCACATGAAAAAGTATTAAGTCAATGAAAATATTCCATAAACATATCATAATTGTGAGTCAAGAACAAGAACTCACTATAGTCTTACATTATTATCAAACATGTATTCCAAGTTTCAATTAAAGGGTTATATAATTCATCCTTGAGTTTCAATCAACAGAAAAGTGAAAATTCTAAATGAATAAAAAAACCTAGTGTAATGTAACATAAGGATCATCATTATTTAAATTTTGGTAAAAAAATTATATATACAAAATTATAAAATATGCTTTAAAATTTCAAAAATAAGGCATTATTTAAGACTTATGAGATATTTGTTGAATTTTCTACAAGATGAATAGTTGAAACCAATTTTATGATCTGATAATTACTGCTTAATAATCTTTATACAATTTATCTTAAGCCATCGACATTATTTAATTATTACACACATAATATTTTAACAATAATGTAGTGAAAATAATAAGATCATAAAGAAGCAACCATGCACAATAGAGACAATTTTTTTTCCTAAGAAACTCAAATTTGAGAGAAAACCTAACAACTTTTATTCTAGGAGAAATTTTCTTCAGCAAGGTCTAAAATTCCAAAAATTGTATATAAATCTCTACCAAAATCCAAGTCTAAACACTAGTTAAAACTAGTCAAAATTCTATCTAGTCAATCCTAGTCAAACCACTCAAATAATCATATATAGTCAAACTTTTAGCCTGGTCAACTCAATTCCAACGGTCAAGTTAGACCTGTAGTTGACTCCTATGGTCAACTCGGACCTATGGTCAAACCTACAATCAAACTTTCCTCTTCTGTGGTCAAAATCAACTAGATATCTTGGTCAAACACTAGGTCAAAATCGGTCAAACAATTAAGAGATAACTCAGTTAAACCTCCAAAAATATCCTTCTTTGACTTCGTATGTGTGGTTGGAATATAAGAGTGAATGTGTGATGAAATCATGTATTTATATAACTCAAATGGGTGAATTTTCACCATTGGGCACACCCTTTCAATGTGGGGCCAACTTAACTGTTTCGAGTCTACATGATGCCCAAAATATAAAATTTTAATTTTAATTTCCATAATTATTCTAGGCTGATTTAGGAGGCCACTTGACATGCAGGAATACCTCCCGATGCTACACAAAAAATCAACACTCCCTCTTAGCAAGGGAGTTATTCTCCTTAGTTGCAAAAAATTCCCCCTTAGCTAAAATTTATCCTTCATAAGAAAAGTACACAAGCTTGCTATGTTGCCGCAGGTCTATAAGTAACTCCATCTTGGAGTGGGAAATGTAACTCCTCACATGCATGTCTATAGATCACTCCATCTTGGAGTAGGCAATGTGAGTATACATGACCTTTTACCTATGACTAAATTCCTTTATGGCTCCTAAGGTAAACATATCAATATCTTCTAGTTAAAGTCCTTTATGACCCAACCAAGCCCTTCTGGCTTCTCAGGAGAGAATCTGCCCTTGGAACATTCAACCCTAGCCAATTGACCCACCTAAAGTCCTTTATGACTTCTTAGGTGAATTATAGATATATCCTCTAGGCATAGTCCTTTATGACCCATCCAAGTCCTTCTGGCTTCTCAAGAGAAGATCTGTGCACTCCTATAATTTCCCCCGGCAATTCATATTTGGTCAAAGTCCTTTATGACCCAACCAAGTCCTTCTGGCTTCTCAAGTGAATGTATCCATCTCCCTTGGTCAAATTCCTTTATTACCTAACCAAATTCCTTTATGTATTTAGGAGATGGTCTGCCTTGATCCTACAAAGACATCAACCATCCCTCTTAACGACAGAGAAATTTTTCATCACACCAAGCTTTCCTTTGAAGTATAGAAACTTCACTCTAGACAGAGGCTTGTTGAGAATGCCTGCAATCTTCTCATTTGTGTATATGTATTGGAGTTACACTGCTCCTCTCTACATAATGTATTAGATAAATTGACTTGATTAAGGCGTCCTTTAAGAAGCTTCCAAAGTCACACTAGTTCATGACTTGCAACACAGGCTGCGATATAGTCTGATCCTATTGTACTGAGTGCGGAAAAAGTTTTCTTCATGCTAAACTAGGATAGTTGATCCCAAGATGAAGCAATAACCACGAGGTGATTTTTCTTTCTTATACACTCCTTGATCAATATGAATTTGTATATTCCTAACACCTTTACCATATGAGACATATCCCAAACCATATCCAAATGTTCCACGTAAATACCTCGACACATGATTTAATTTAACCCAATATATTTTCCTTGAGTCAAACTTATATTGGCTTGGGTGTTCATTGAAAAGAAAATATCTAGCCTGGTATGAACCAGGTACATCAAGGATCTAGTAACATACCTGTACATTGTGGGATCCACCAAATCTTAATCTAAAGTGGAATCACTTATATTATTCAAATTAGAAATCATAGCAGTAGCCATGGGCTTGCAGTCCATCATACTGAGCCTCCTCAAAATATGGATGATATACTTTCCCTGTATGAGAAATGTATTATCAAGTATCTTCCACACCTCCAATCCCAATAAATAATGCATTAGGTCAAGATCCTTCATCTCAAAATCTGAGGGCAACCCCCTGTTAGGTCCCTGTAATACTAGTGTATCCCCTTATTTTAACCATTGTACTCCTAGTACAACATCAACACCACCCATTGGAGTGGAAATCATTGGACTATTCAATACATATTCCCCCATGATGTTAGGTCCCTATAATATTAGTGTCTCCCCTTATTGTTATTGTTAGTATATCCCCCTTATTTTTATTTTTGTGCCCATGTAGTCCCCATATTGTTATTATTGTGCCCCATAGAAGCCCACTATTGTTATTGTTGTGCCCTTACATTGTTATTGTTATGTCGTCTAGGATTATATTGTGACCCATTGAACTCCTATATATAGAAAGGAGGTTTTTAATTTGTACCATCCAAGAATTATTCATTTATGTAATGTAAAGGAGGTTTCCCCCTCGAAGAGGCTAATTTCTAAGGAATTTATCTCTATTTTCTTCTATTTTGTGAGATGGTTTCATAAAATTTGGTATAAGAGTTTTGGATTCTAGGGTTTCACTACTTCAAACTGAGCATCGTGGAATTTTCGCTATAAATATTTTTCTATGAAGGTTCAAAATCTTAAAAAAAACCCATTTGCTAAGAAATCCTGATAAAATTTGTGTAAAAATTTCAGATCTTGGTTCACAATATTTTCAGAGATATGATCTGTGGAAGTTAGGGTTTTTGTAGGCTCCCAAATTTCATCTAAAAGAGGTGACCTTGGGAAAATCGTCATAACTCTCTCTCTGAGCATTGAATTGGAATTATGTAAAAAGTGGCCAAAATTTCATGAACTATAGTTTCCTGTGTATCAATTTCAGAGCCGAAGGAGGAAACAGTGACACGTGGCATGCCATACAAGTTCGCTCTACTAAACTAGTCCATAATTAGGTCATTATGGGATATTGAGCATAACTTTGTCTTGAAGAATCCAAATCAGGTCAGACTTGTGGCATTGGAAAGAAGGCTCATAGGGATACTACAGGAACAAATATCAAATATTGGGGATCTTAAATCAAAGAGATAAATCAGTTTCAATATCGAGCTTCTCAAAAGCAAGAAAAGGGTGTGTATCTTGTTTTTAAAATTGCATAACTTTTGTTTGATATCAGTTTGAAGTGATCCCAAGGGAATATTGAAGCATATATATCAGTGTTGGGTTCTATAATTCATCTAAAAAATAATTCCACACCCATTAATCCCTCATGAAACTATACTATGACGTATGAAGAGGAAGAATTGCAGTATGCTATATCAAAATTATGATACCAAGTGCATCAAATTTCGATCTCACAAAGAGCAACCAAAGATGACATAGATGCTTTAAAAGCAGACTTGGAGGCTAAGGTGGATGGTTTGAAGGATGAAATGAAAGCTAATATGGATTTTTATGCATCTTCCGAGTGCACCTAGTTCAAACAATATTGTAGAAATTATACGAACAATATGTATACCAATGGATTCAATTTGATCATGTGATATGCTAAAGCAAGATAATGAATCCTTCTACAAATTGATTGCAGAAAATAAACACGATCACAGAATCACACCAAGTAAAATAAAGAAGCAAATCAATCCACAACACATATATATTTTCTTGGGGAAATATTCCTGCTAAAATCCCCTCTATCTTCTATTGTATATTCAACCAAGGAATCATGAAACAATACAATGCACTCTTCTCACAAGAGTCTGTTGCACTCTACCAACTGTCTCACAATGATCCGGACAAAATCGACTGACACTTAGCCAATTTACTGCCTCTTCTAAGCCTGCCTTGCTTGCGCAATTCCTGTAGAATTAAATCCCTATTATTTAGGAATTTCAGCCTTCCAAAAATGCACAATTATCATGGGAAATCCTATGGGTGTATTACTGCATGCGGGCAATTTTCTAATAATAAAACTGATAGTTAACATCCCTTTAACCTATGTCTCAACTGGGTCTTCATAAAAACTGACATGCATGTAGCTATTAAAAGTAAATCATCAGTTACTTGACAGATCACTACATGTGAATTAAATCTGATTTAATTCACTTGACCTCTTACTAGTGCAACAATCATTTACAACTAGTTAAACTGATTTTAACTCAATTAATTGAGTTAACTGATTTCTCATGCATTAAACTAATACACTAGCTCCAACTTGGACTCTAAAACAAATATAATCACTCTACATGCATCACCAACCACCCTCAACTCGAATTTCATGAGATAAATGAGTTTATCACACTCAGTTAACTATTACAAGTGATTATGAGATAAGATTACAATTTATTGTCCAATTTAATTGAGGGAAAATTAAATTAAACACACATTTCTTGTTGAATTTTCAACACTCCCTATCAACAAGAAAGGGATTATAAACTACCCCGAGCCTGCCTCTGTGGTATTCGAATTTTCTCTTGGCGAGCACCTTCGTCAGAATATCTGCATCCTGATCCTCCGTGGGAATGTACTGAAGTAACATAATGCATCTTTGAACACAATCTTTGAGATGGTGGTACTAGATGTCAATATGCTTGGACCCATTATGGAATACTGGATTAATCGAGAGTTTTATGTAACTCTAGTTATTTCAATGTATCACCATCGAATCCATCCAATGACCAAACAAACCAACAAGTATCTTCCTCATCCAGATGGCCTCATATGCCACATGACTAGTTGCCATGTATTCCGCCTCAGCTGAACTGAGTGCAACTGATCTCTGCTTCCTACTGTACCAAGAAACTGTTGTCAATCCTATGCTGAAGATCCATCCTAATGTGCTCTTCCTGTCTAATGGACTTCCTGCCCAATCTGCATTGGTGAAGCCTTGAAGCTTCACTCCCTCTTTCTGTTTGTACCAGAATCCATACTTTGTAGTGCCCCTGAGATATATCAAGACATGATTCCCCGCCTTCCAAAAGATATTTTTTGACTTAACCATAGCTTGACTAAGCTGGTTAACTGTGCAACATATGTTTGGTCATGTGTACACCAAGTACATGCGTGAACCCACAAGCTGCCTGTAAACAGTAGCATCCACTACCTCACCTGAAGTAGCATCCTCCTTCCTCCAGTTTCCTACAAGAGGAGTCTCCATGGGTTTACAACTCTCCATGTGGAACTTCCTCAGAATCTCTTTAGCATACTTTCCTTTAGAAACAAATAGCTACCCATCACGCTGCCATATCTCCAAACCAATGAAATAGTGAAGGAGTCCCATGTCCTTCATCTCAAACTCTCTTGCAAGATCCTCTTTGCAAGAAGTTATGAGCTGCTCATCACCTATCAGAATAAGATCATCAACATAAAGTACAATAATCAAAATCTTACCATCAACCACAATCTGGTACAAGTTCACATCCACTTCACTCTTTGTGAAGCCCAACCCAGTGAAATAGTTGTCAATCCTAGTGTACCAAGCACGAGGTGCTTGCTTTAGCCCATACAGTGCTCTCTTGAGTCTGCACATATGCGACTCACTGTCAAAGGTCTTAAAACCTTATGCTTCTCTATGTACACTTCTTCCTCAATAACTCCATTGAGAAGTGCATTATTCCCATCCATCTAATGTATCTGCCACCCCATCTGCGCCAAGGGTGCAAGGATAGATCTAATCGATGAGTACCTTTCAACCGGTGCCAAAGTATCCTCATAGTCAATCCCCTCAACTTGTGAGAATACCCATGCTACAAATATAGCCTTGTACTTCTCCACACTCCCATCCACCACCTTCTTCACCTTATAGATCCATCTAGATACAACCACTGACTTCCTGACTGGTCTTGGGATAACTTCCCATGCACTGTTCCTGACGATGGAGTCATACTCCTCAACCATGGCATCAACCCAAGTTGGCTGCTGCACTGCTTCCTCAAAAGAGGATGGTTCTGTCACAATACACTTCCTCATAAGAGCCTTGTATCCAGTAAACCCGTCTGGTGACTGTCTCTATCTGCACAATGATGTAGGTGCTCCTACATGTTTTTTCACATCAAGTCTCAATCTGTCAGCTTCTGTGGTGCGCCTTCTACCATGTCTGGTGGATGTTTATGCATGAGTGGTTTCTACCACTCCATGATCCTTCACATGTGGCTGCTCCACATCTTGAGATTCATATTTTGGAACCAAGATTTCCTCATCTGCATGCAAATCAAGCTCCCTCTCAAGGGACAATCGCATGGGTTTCTCATCATCAAATTTTACATCCCGTCTGACAACAATCATCTTGCTGTTTGGAAAATACACCTGATAATTGTGGGGAGTATCAGTGTACCACCCAAATATCCTAATCTCAGCTGTTGGTTCTATCTTCTTTCTAGAATATTTGGTCACATGGAAATAGAGAGATGAGCCAAAAAATTTTAAACATGAAACATCAATTTCTTACTAGACAAATCCTCCTCTGGTGTACTCATGCCAAGTATTCAATGAGGACTATGGTTCTGCACAAATACCACTATGTTGCATGCCTTTGCTCACAAATGCAATGATAGGCCTTGATCATGTAACATTGCTCGTGCCACACCCACAACTGTTCTATTCTTTCTTTATGCAACCCCATTCTGTTGTGGGTTATGAGGTGCAGTCAACTCTTTCTGAATTCCTTCTTTGCTACAGAAGTTCTTGAATTCATTCGAGATGTACTCACTAACATTATCACTCCTTAGAACCTTCACATGCTTCCCTGTATCTTTCTCAATCAGTGCTTTGAACTCACAAAATTTTGAGAATGTCTGATCTTTCTTCTGCATGAAGTAGATCCAACACTTTCTAGAAAAATAATCAACAAAAATCACATAATACTCATGCTTTGCTCTAGAAGCTATAGAGAATGGTCCACACACATATGAGTGAAATATCTCAAGGTTTTCCGCTGCTTGGTTCTCCTTCTCATGAAAAGTGGCCTTTGCATACTTCCCCATGGTACATCTGTTGCATGTGTTTATCTACACAAGATTACCCTTTGGAAGCCCCGTAGAAATATGCGGCAGGACCTTCAAAGCACCTTGGTGTAGATGGACCAATCTACTATTCCATAACTGACCCTCATCCTAGCTCACTACTATGTCTGCTTTACCCATCAATGCTGCGCAGCCATATAAATCAAGTTTTTAGAGATTCTTCACACGAATCCAAATATTCTTAACTTGTCTTGTGGCTTTGTGACGAAGGAATTCTTTCCCTTCACTGAAAGCCACATCATATCCTCTATCCTCCAACATAGCAACTGAAAATAAATTATTTTTCAAGCTTGGTACATGCATGACATATTTTAATAAGAAAGGTTTACTTGACTATCTCTGGAAAGTAACTTTACCGATCACAGTAGCGCTATACCTCCCGTCATCACCCATCTCGATGTGCATATGAAGATCCTTCTCCTCCAATCTACTAAAGAGTTCTTTGTCTCCCGTCATGTGGAAATATGCACCACTATCCAAGTACCACACTAATCCCATCGCAATAGACACCATGCATGCGATGAGTGAGAATTCCAATTCGAACTGTGATGCCAAAGCATCACCCGCTGCAGATCCTGAAGCATTCTTTTTGTTCTTATTCTTCTGTTGGAATTTAGTGGAATAATGTCCATGCTCGTGATAGTGAAAAAATTTCACTCTGGGCATGTCACGCTTCTTGTCTTCTTTTCCGGTCTCAGATTTGGAATAGGATTTGTTTCCCTTCCCCTTATTTGCCTTACCATCCAAGGCACAATTTTCCTCATCATCTACCTTGGATGAGGATCCATCCTTGGTATTCCACTTGAATTCTTCTTGTACCAAATCCAACCAAAGTCGCTCCCAATTTGGTAGCTTCTCCCTCCCATTGACAGAAACCTGATAACTATGCCAGCACTTGGGAAGGCATAGAAGTGATAGGCTCACCAAGTCATCATCCGTTACAGTAATCCTGACACTTCCAAGCTCATCTCGACATTGGATGAACTCGGTCAAATAGTTCAGAATAGTGTCGCCTGTCTACATTTTGATTTTCTTGAGCTTGTCCTTCAGTGCAAATTTTCTATTATCATTGTTATTCTGAAATAGATCTGTCAAAGCCTTCCACATTGCATATGGAGTCTATTTTCCATGGAGATTCGAGAAAATATGATCTCTAACTCCCTCTAAGAAGATCCTCCTTGCCTTTGCAGCCTTCTTTTGGCAAGCATCAAGAAGAGCGAAGTCTGCTGCTGCAGGCTTGGGAATATCATTATCAATGAATTCTTTCAACCCATTTTCCTCCAGAATTGCCTCCATTCTGTCTTTCCATGAAATTAGAACTACCCTCGAGTGCATATTCCAATATTAATCCACTGAAAGCCATCTTGATCAGCCTATCGCACCAAAGAATATTTTTGAAAATTCGAATGTTGTTCAACACAAACTCAATTTCTTCTCCACTATAGTGATTTATTACGCTCCGATACCATGTAGAAATTATACAAACAATATGTACACCAATGGATTCAATCCAATCATGTGATATGCTAAAGAAAGATATTGAATCCTTCTACAAATTAATTGTGGAAAATAAACACGATCACACAATCACACCAAGTAAAAGAAAGAAGCAAATCATTCCACAACACAGATATTTTTTCCAGGGGAAATCTTGCTGCTCAAAACCCCTCTATCTTCTATTGTATATTCAACCAAGGAATCATGAAACAATAAAATGCACTCTTCTCACAAGAGTCTGCTACACTCTACCAATTATCTCACACTTATCCAGACAAAATCGACCAACACTTAGCCAATTTCCAGCCTCTGCTCAACCTGCCTTGCTTGCTTAATTCCTGTAGAATTAAATCCCTATTATTTAGGAATTTCAGCCTTCAAAACTGTGTAATGCTCATGGTAAAACCTATGGGTGTATTACTACATGTGGGCAATTTTCTAATAATACAACTGATAATTAACATTAACCTCGGTCTCAACTGGGTCTTCATCAGAACTGACATGCATGCAACTATTAATAGTAAATCATCAGTTACTTGACAGACTACTGCATGTGAATTAAATCTGATTTAATTCACCTGACCTCTCACAAGTGCAACAACCAGTTACAACTAGTTAAACTGATTTCAATTCAATTAATTGAGTTAACTGATTTCTCATGCATTAAACTAATACAATAAGTGCAACTTGGACTCTAAAACAAATAGAATCATTCTACATGCCTCACCAACCACCCGAATTTCATGAGCTAACTGAGTTTATCAAACTTAGTTAACTATTACAAGTGATTATGAGATACGATTACAATTTATTGTCCAATTTAATTAAGGGAAAATTAAATTAGACACACATTTCTTGTTGACTTTTCAACAAATATTTCCAGAACTTGACGAGGAAGGACAAATCATATTGTAACCTGAAGAAGTCATGGAAAAAAGAACTCGACAACTACGAAATCGATCAATTTCAAAGTATCTCAGCAAGTGGAAGAACTTACGTGCTGAAGATTCCACATGGGAGGATGAAAATTTTATACAGAAGCATCTAGAAATAATAAAGCATTGAGGACAACACTTGTTTGAAGGAGAGGGGCATGTTAGGTCCCTATAATACTAGTGTATCCCCTTATTGTTAGTATATCCCCCTTATTATTATTGTTGTGCCCATGTAGTCCCCATATTTTTATTATTGTGCCCCATAGAAGCCCATTATTTTTATTGTTGTGCCCTTACATTGTTATTGTTATGTCGACTAGGATTATATTGTGACCCATTGGACTACTATATATAGAAAGGAGGTTTTTCCATTTGTATCATCCAAGAATTTTTCATATTTTTGAAAAGTCAACAAGCAATGTGTGTCTAATTTAATTTTCCCTTAATTAAATTGGAAAATAAATTGTAATCTTATCTCATAATCACTTGCAATAGTTAACTGAGTATGATAGACTCAATTAGCTCATGAAATTTGAGTTGAGGGTGGTTGGTGAGGCATGTAGAGTGATTCTATTTGTTTTAGAGTCCAAGTTGCAGTTAGTGTATTAGTTTAATGCATGAGAAATATGTTAACTCAATTAATTGAGTTAAAATCAGTTTAACTAGTTGTAACTAATTGTTGCACTAGTGAGAGGTCAAGTGAATTAAATCATATTTAATTCACATGCAGTGATTTTTCAAGTAACTAATGATTTACTATTAATAGCTGCATGCATGTCAGTTCTGATGAAGACCTAGTGAGACAAAGGTTAAAGGGATGTTAACTATCAGTTGTATTATTAGAAAACTGTCCGCATGTAGTAATACACCCATAGGATTTCCCATGAGCATTGTGTAGTTTTGGAAGGCTGAAATTCCTAAATAATAGGGATTTAATTCTATAGGAATTGTGAAAGAAAGGCAGGAAAAGAAGAGGCTGGAAATTGGCTAAGTGTTGGTTGATTTTGTCCGGATCAGTGTGAGACAGTTGGTAGAGTGCAACAAAATCTTGTGAGAAGAGTGCATTGTATTGTTTCAAGATTCCTAGGTTGAATATACAATAGAAGATAGAGGGGTTTTGAGCAGCAAGCTTTCCCCAGGAAAAATATTTGTGTCGTGGATTGATTTGCTTCTTTCTTTTACTTGGTGTGATTGTGCGAACATGTTAGTATCTTGCTTTGGCATATCGCATGATCGGATTGAATCCATTGGTATACATATTGTTTTTATAATTTCTACATGGTATTAGAGCACAGGAAATCATTATAGTGGAGAAGAAATTGAGTTTGTGCTGAATAGAATTCGAATTTTCAAAAATACTCTTTGGGCGACAGGTGGATCAAGATGGCTTTCAATGGCTTAAGATTGGAAAATGTACTCGAGGGCTGTTATAATTATATTGCATGGAAAGATAGAATGGAGGAATTTTTGGAGGACAGGTTGAAAGAATTTATCGACATTGATATTTCAAATCCCGTGGTAGCAGACACCACTCTTCTTGATGCTTGGAAAAATAAGGCTACAAAGGCGAGGAGGATATTATTAGAGGGAGTTTGAGATCACATTCTCTCGAGTCTCCATGGAAAAGTGATTCCATATGCAATGTGGAAGGCTTTGACAAATTTGTTTCAGAATAACAATGACCACATAAAGTTGGCACTAAAGTACAAGCTCAGGAAAATCAAAACGGAGAAAGGCGACACTATTCTGAAATACTTGACCAAATTCATCCAATGTCAAGATGAGCTTGGGTGTCGGGATTACTGTAGCGGATGATGACTTGGTGAGCCTAGCACTTCTAGGCCTTCCCAAGAGTTGGCATAGTTATCAAGACTCTATCAATGGGAGGGAGAATCTACCAGATTGGGAGAGACTTTGGCGGGATTTGGTACAAGAAGAATTTAGGCGGAATACTAGGGATGGATCCTCATCTAAGGCAGATGATGAGGAAAATTGCGCCTTGGCTGGTAAGGCAAGGAAGGGGAAGGGAAAGAAATTCTATTCCAAATTTGAGACCAACAAAGAAGGCAAGAAGTGTGACATGTCCAAAGTGAAATTTTTTCACTGTCACGAGCATAGACATTATGCCAATAATTATCCACAAAAGAATAAGAACAACAAGAAGGCTTCACGATATGCATCGGGTGAATCTTTGGCTTCATATTTCAGGTTGGACTTCTCACTCATCGCATGCATTGTGTCTAGTGCGATGGGATCAGTGTGGTACTTGGATAGTAGTGCATCTTTCCACATGAAGGGAGACAAAGAAATCCTTAGTAGCTTGGAGGAGAAGGATCTTTAGATGCACATCGAGATGGGTGATGACGGGAGGTATAACACTACTAGGATTGTTACAGTTACTTTCCAGAGATAGTCAGGTAAACCTTTCTTATTAAAAGATGTCATGCATGTTCCAAGATTGAAAAAGAATTTAGTTTAAGTTGCTATGTTGGAGGATAGAGGACATGATGTGGTTTTCAGTGAAGTGAAATCATTCCTTCATCTCTAAGACATAGGACACGTTAAGAATATTGGGGTTTGTGTGAATAATCTCTACAAACTTGATGTAGATGGCTACACAACATTAATGGGTAAAGCAGATAGAGTGGTGAGTTGGGATGAGGGTGAGTTATGGCACATGAGATTGGGCCATATACACCAAGGTGCTTTGAAGGTCATGCAATAGATTTCTATGGGGCTTCCAAAGGGCACTCTTGCGCATATAGACACATGCAAGGGATGTACCATGTGGGAGTATGCAAAGGCCACTTTTCACGAGAAGAAGAATCGAGCAGCGAAAATCCTTGAGAGAGTTCACTCAGATGTGTGTGGACCATTCTCTACAAATTCTACAGCGAAGCACATGTATTATGTGATTTTTGTTGATGATTTTTCTAGAAAGTTTTGGATCTACTTCATGCAGAAGATTAGACGTTCTCAAAATTTTGTGAGTTCAAAGCACTAGTTGAGAAAGACACAGGGAAGCATGTGAAGGCTCTAAGGAGTGACAATGGTGGTGAGTACATCTCCAATGAATTCAATAAAAATGTAGCAAAGAAGGAATTCAGAGAGATTTGATTACACCTCATAACCCACAACAAAATGGGGTTGATGAAAGAAATAACATAACAATTGTGGGTGCAGCACAAGTGATGTTACATGATCAGGGCCTAATGTTGCATCTGTGGGAAGAGGCATGAAACACAATGGTATTTATGCAGAACCGTAGTCCTCGTCGGATACATGGCATGAGTACACTAGAGAAGGCTTCTTCTAGTAAGAAACTTGATGTTTCATATTTTAAAATTTTTGGCTCATCTGTATATTGCCATGCGACAAAATATTCCAGAAAGAAGCTTGAACCAACAACCGAGATTGGGATATTTGTGGGGTACACTGATACTCCCCAGAAATATCGGGTGTATTTGCTGAACAACAGGTTGAAATTTGTCAGACAGGATGTAAAATTTGACGAGGAGAAAGCCATGAAAATGTCCCTTGAGAGGGAGCTTGATTTTCATGCAGATGAGGAACTCTTGGTTCCAAAGGATGAACCTCAAGATGTGGAGCAGCCACATGTGAAGGATCATGGAGTGGCAGAAACCAGTCATGTAGAGCCATCCACTAGACATAGTAGGAAGCGAACCACAGAAGCTGACAGATTGAGACTTGATGCGGCAGAACATGTAGGAGCACCTACATCACTGCACAGAAAGAGACAGTCACCAGACATGTTTATTGGATACATGGATCTTATGATCAAGTGTATTGTGACATAACCATCCTCTTTTGAGGAAGCAGTGCAACAACCAACTTGGGTTGATGCCATGGTTGAGGAGTATGACTCCATTGTCAGGAACAATGCATGGGAAGTTGTCCCAAGACCAGTGGGGAAATCAGGGGTTGGATTTGGATGGATCTATAAGGTCAAGCAAGTTGTAGATGGGAGTGTGGAGAAGTAAAAGGCTACATTTGTAGCCTGAGGATTCTCACAAGTTGAGGGGATTGACTATGAGGAGACTTTTTCACCGGTTGCAAGGTACTCATCAATTAGATCTATCCTTTCATTATTAGTGTAGATGGGGTGGCGAATACATCAGATGGATGTGAAGACTGCATTTCTCAATGGAGTTATTGAGGAAGAAGTGTACATTGAGCAGCCTAAAGGTTTTGAGACCTTTGACAGTGAGTCACATGTGTGTAGACTCAAGAGAGCACTGTATGGGATGAAGCAAGTAGCTTGTGCTTGGTGCACCAGGATTGACAACTATTTCACTGCGTTGGGCTTCACAAAGAGTGAAGCGGATGCAAACCTATACCAAATTGTGGTTGATGGTAAGATTTTGATTATTGTACTTTATGTTGATGATCTTTTCTGACAGGTGATGAGAAACTCATAACTTATTGCAAAGAAGATCTTGCAAGAGAGTTTGAGATGAAGGACATGGGACTTCGTCACTATTTCCTTGGTTTGGAGACATGGCAGCATGATGGGGATTTGTTTGTTTCTCAAGGAAAGTATGCTAAATATATTTTGAGGAAGTTTCACATGGATAGCTGTAAACCCATGGAGACTCCTCTTGCAGGAAGCTGGAGGAAGGAGGATGCTACTTCAGGTGAGGTAGTGGACGCTACTGTTTACAGGCAGATTGTGGGTTCACTCATGTACTTGGTGAACATATGAAAAAACATATGCTACGTAGTTAACCAACTTAGTCAAGCCATGGTTAAGCCGATCAAGATCTTTTGGAAGGCGGGGAAGCATGTCTTGAGATATCTCAGGGGCACTACAAAGTATGTATTATGGTATAGATGAATAGAGGGAGTGAAGCTTCAAGGCTCCATCGATGTAGATTGGGCAGGGAGTCCATGAGACAGAAAGAGCACATCAAGAGGGATCTTCAGCATAGGATCAACAACAGTTTCTCGGTACAAAAGGAAGCAGATATCAGTTGCACTCAGTTCAGCCAGGGCAGAGTACATGGCAGTGAGTCAGGCAGCATGTGAGGCCATTTGGATGATGAAGATACTTTTTGGTTTGTTTGGTCATCCAATGGATCCGAAGGTGATACATTGTGATAACCAGAGTTGCATAAAAATCTCGGTTAATCCAATATTCCATGACAGGTCCAAGCATATTGACATCCAGTACCACCATCTCAGAGATTGTGTTCAGAGACGCATTATGTTACTCCAGTACGTTCCCACAGAGGATCAGGATGAAAATATCCTGACGAAGGTGCTTTCCAAGAGAAAATTCGAATACCACAGAGGCAAGATCAGGGTCGCTGATAATCCATTTCTTGTTGAGAGGGAGTGTTGATAAGTCAACAAGAAATGTGTGTCTAATTTAATTTTCCCTTAATTAAATTGGACAATAAATTGTAATCTTATCTCATAATCACTTTTAATAGTTAAGTGAGTATGATAGACTCAGTTAGCTCATGAAATTCGAGTTGAGGGTGGTTAGTGAGGCATGCAGAGTAATTCTGTTTGTTTTAGAGTCCAAGTTGCAGTTAATGTATTAGTTTAATGCATGATAAATTAGTTAACTCAATTAATTGAGTTAAAATCAGTTTAACTAGTTGTAACTGATTGTTGCACTAGTGAGAGGCCAAGTGAATTAAATCAAATTTAATTCAAATGCATTGATCTGTCAAGTAGCTGATGATTTACTATTAATAGCTGCATGCATGTCAGTTCTGATGAAGACCTAATTGAGAAGAGGTTAAAGGGATGTTACATATCAGTTGTATTATTAGCAAATTGCCCGCATGAATTAATACACCCATAGGATTTCCCATGAGCATTGCATAGTTTTGGAAGGCTGAAATTCCTAAATAATAGGGATTTAATTCTACAGGAATTGCAAAAGCAAGGCAGGATGAGCAGAGGCTAGAAATTGGCTAAGTGTTGGTTGATTTTGTCCGGATCAGTGTGAGACAATTGGTAGAGTGCAACAGACTCTTGTGAGAAGAGTGCATTGTATTGTTTCATGATTCCTTGGTTGAATATACAATAGAAGATAGAGGGGTTTTGAGCAGAAAGATTTCCCCAGGAAAAATATTTGTGCTGTGGATTGATTTGTTTCTTTCTTTTACTTGGTGTGACTGTGCGATCGTGTTTATTTTCCACAATTAATTTGTAGAAGGATTCAGTATCTTGCTTTAGCATATCTCATGATCGGATTGAATCCATTGGCATACATATTGTTTTTATAGTTTCTACACATATATGTAATGTAAAGGAGGTTCCCCCCTCGAAGAGGCTAATTTCTAATGTGTTGATCTCTCTTTTCTTCTATTTTGTGAGCTAGTTTCATAACACTCCCTTTGACACTGAGGTAGATCCTTCCTGTGGTAATCTTGTCTACTCCCTCTATTACAAAATCAAATCCTCTTATCACTATTTCTCCCTTTGTCATGTAATTATGTCCATATGTTTTTATTTCATGTAGTCAATTCATTTTACCACTGTTGCTCCCTATTTCACTTGAGCATATATTTTTGTTTCATGCGGTTCCTTCATGGAAGGCATACAACATATAACAACTTCATGACATCCTCCTTGAAGGTTTCTCCTACCATTCTATCTGAATTTATGCCTCCTTGGAACTGGAAGCTCTTCCGGCCATCTAGCACAATCCTAGATGTCCTATAAATCTGTAAAATCCTCCCTTTCAAACATCAAATACCCTTGTTGAGTCTATTCGTGAGGCCAAAAATTTGACCATCTGGATATTGGAGCTAAAAATATTCTCATAGTCCATCCTTATTCTAGGAGAAATCTCTTTCCACAAACTTATAGATGTTTCTAGCTACTACATGAATCATTTCATTGGTATTCAACATAATGTATCCATAGTTTTTCCTCCATTCAGGAGGCCATGAAAGAAAAATCATAACCAAGAAAAATACAAGGAAAAGAGGATAAATAATAATAATAATAATATTGATCAAGGGAGAAAAATATCAAGTACTTATCTCTTGATTAAGAAGGTAACTTTTGAGGGTTGTAGGGGATTGTCAACTCGCTATTGATCCTTTCCTCTTTGAAAAAATCTATGAAGTTCATTTCAAATCTCATCAAGCTTAGATTCCTTAATCTTCTTCTGAGGTGGAGTCACATCTTCTTCCTCATCATTGAGCTATCTAGTCACACCAAAGACTCAACAACAAAATAACATCAATACTAAGTTATTCCACATGCTATCAAGGAGATAAACCAAGTATGTATCACACAATCTCCACTTTCATCCAACATTCCAAGTCTTACTCTAAGGTTTCATCCTACAAACCCTAGGAATTTCTCATCTAAGACTTCAATACAAGTTGTATCCTTGTTGTTAGCCCCTTCCTTTGCTTAACTAACTTCCTTGTAGCCCTTTAGTCCATTGATGGTTGGCCCATTTTAACATCCTTTTTTCAAGCTTAAACATGTTCAACCTTGGCCTAACACAGTCCTAATATCACTCTGCCCAACCTACAACCCCTCATACTATCCCTTGGCTTCCCTTGATCTACTTTTATATGCCTTCGAATAGCTTTTTCCACCTCGCGACCCTACTCTAGGGCTAATACACCCAACGAACTAGGTCTTGGCCCTATTTTCCCAACCTCAGACTGTCCTCTAATGCTTTTTACCAGGATTCCACTCCTCCTTTAGCATAAAATGGTTACCCATCAAACTTCCAAACTAGTCATAGAACTCAACCTGTTCTAGGACAACTAATTTAGCCTCTATAAACATATTTTCCCTTATTTAGACTGTGACTCTCTTTTGAGGGATAATCTTCACAAAGTGAAGTCCATCACACTTCTCTCTTAGGCTAGATTTTGTGGTTTCTCTTTTCAACAAAGATCTGATACCATTTTGAATTTTCTATAAGATGCATAGTAGAAACCAATCTTTGGATCTAATAATTACTACCCAATAATATTAATACAATTTATCTTAAGCCACTCATATTATTGAGCAATTATACACATAAGATTTCAATATTAATACAACAAAAACAATAAGATCATAAAGTGGTATCCATGCACAGTAGAGACAACAAATCTTCCCTAGGAAACCCAAACTTGGGAGAAAACCCAACAACCCTTCGTCTAGGAGAAATTTTCTTCAACAAGGTTTATAATTCCAAAAATTGTCTAGAAATCTGTACAAAATTCAAGTCTAAACACCAATCAAACTTGGTCAAGATTCCAACTAGTCAATGTTGGTCAAAACACTTAAATAGTAAAATTTGGTCAAACTTTTAGCCTAGTCAACTCAATTCTTGTGGTCAACTTCAAACTTGCAGTTGAATCGTATGGTCAACTCATATCTATAGTTGAACATGTAGTTAACTTGTACTCTTCTATGGTAAAACTCAGCCTCTTCTACGGTCAAAATCAACCAAATATCTTGGTCAAACAACGGGTCAAACTCGCAAAATAGTTGCAAAATAGCTTGGTCAAACCTCCAAAAATATCCTTCTTTGACTTCGCATGTGTGGTTGGAATAGAATAGTGGATGTGTTATGATTTCAAATTGGCCAAAATGGAGCAACACATCATGTATTTATATAGGTCAAATGGGTGAATTTTGAACAAGGGATGCACCGTTTTATGGTGGAGCCAACTTGACCATTTTGAGCCTACATGAGGCCCAATGTTGAGCCTCATAATTGTCATAATTTCCTTACGTTACTCCCTAGTTATTATATTATTTTCTAAGCATTTTTTGTAATTAGGCTATGATAACTTATGAAGTATGGATTCATTCTAGGAACGTTTTATATGCATTTATTATTTTATTATCCTTATGAATGGATTTTACCATTAAAGAATTATTTACTTACAAATGGATCCTTATTTTTGATAGGAATCTATTGATGAATTGGAATTTGATGTTGCTTCCTAGAATGATAATGGGAGATTGGATAGCTTCAGGCTGTTACATCTTGTTTGGAGAAAATTAGTTAAAGATGGGCTTCTGACTTGGTCATCCAGATGCATTAATATCTCTTGTAGATTAAAATGAGCATCCTAAGAATCTTTAGATTATCAGGATCACCCTTTTTCAGAAATAGGTTCATTGTTCTTATCTTTTACTGATGTGATATAAAAACTTGTATTGAGCCTCAAAAGGGGTTGTTCAGTTGCAATATTGTTTTTGACATAAGTTCATACTTGTGAATACATTGATTGTAATTGGTTCTCTATAATTTAATGGAAGCATTTATTATTCAAAGTTAATCTGTTGTGCTGATTCTTTTCATAAGGCAATTCGATTCTGGTGATTTGGTCTTGATCCTGGAAGTAGCACTGCCTTTACCTGTATTATTAATTTGGTGTTTGATTTTTTTGTTTCAAATATTTCCATTTGCATATTTTCTCCTAATTTCTTGTTGCTTGTTCATTAAATCATATGCTCTACTTTAAACAAGATTTATCAAGATTGTTACAGAGTAGATTTGATGTATTTAATATGTTAGGAATATTGACATTTCATGTCGTTTCCTGTAAATTTTCATAGACTATTATCTTTCATACTTAATTGCTTTCGATGGTATGATTATGAGGTAATATTTTTCCATTTTGTAGTTGTTGTTCCCTAAGTAACATATTGATGCTCAATAGGTTTCCCTTTTTTGTTTCCTTCAGAAAGAATTTAGAAGTTGATGTTTTGAATGGTTTGTTGTAGTTAAAAATTGCATTACTTGTTGATTTCTTTAAAATTGCAACTTTTGTTTTCAATAAGATAGCAATAACTAGTCATACAAACATTTCTCTTGCATAAATTGTGCCGATAACCTTGAAATAGAAAAACTAAGCCTCGAGTTAACAAAATTAATGTGTAGTAGTTAGTTGGTACTTTTAGGAACAATTATTTGGCTCAAAATTTTGGCGCCATTGCTAGGGAGGTTGTCAAAGAGAGTGCTAGTTGTGTCCCCGAGGGTTGGGTATTAAAGACGAAAGGTAATAACTTGAGCACGCAACCAAGTAAAAAGCTTGTTCTAGTGCCTACCCTCAACTGATATGTTTAGGTTGCTTAGTGTGTATGACTAGAAAGAAACTTAGGACTAGGAACCAAATAGATATAGATCAGAAATATACCCTGAAATCACCAAAACCCAAGGTCAAGTTGGCCTAGGAAGAAATACCTTTATAGAAGAAATCATTTTTAAATAATTATCTCAAGCATCGATAGGTCCCCAATAATTATATAAGAAGGGTTCTACTGTCATTGCCCCTCGAGCAACAGGGTCATCCGTTGGATCTAATGAGGATATACACAATAATACTTTGGGATATGAGAAGAGATTTCAAGACATACCTATTAGGCATGTCATTCCTCTTGATAAGAGTGAGGGGAAATATTGTAAATTAATGGAAAGGAAAGGTGAGACAAGTGAAACATACCCTCAACCTTATGAGAAGAAATTTCCTGCGACACCCATTGTGAGACGAGAAACTAAAATCCCTGACCTGAGCAGTGTTGCGAGACTTGGTCAAGGCCCAAAACCCCATCATCATATTACTATTTTTCAGTTTGTACCTCCTAACTACGGTATCCCTTAATTTTACTTGAAGATATTTGATCAAATGAAAAATGCAGTAACATGAATGCAAAATTCAACCATAGAATATCCTATTATCAATCCACAAGCTAATGCACCGATGAAGGCTATCCTGCTGCAAAAGCTTCCAAACTTTCATGGGATGACCTCCAAAGACCCTGATGCATTTTTTTGAGTTCAAAGTCTTATGTCGAGGATATGATTATATTACTGACCCCAAAAAATTGAAATTGTTTCCTTCTACTTTAAAGGGAGCAACATTATGATGGTTCATAGGATTGGGGGGTGGTAATATAACTTCATGGAATCAAATGAAACAAAATTTCCTTACTAAGTACCAAGATTATTTCCGATCTAAAAATATAAGGGAATTTAAGATGATGTCAAAATAATATGGAACTTTGGAAGAGTATGTTGAAAGATTCAATATAATTTACAAAGATGACCATATACTACTCTACACAAAGACGCGTTGAAAACCGTTTTGATTAGAGGTATGAAATATTAATGGATAGAAATTCTTAATTTAACGGGGTAGGGTGACATTTCTAAAGAGTAATATGATGATATTTTAAAACTGTGTAACATATGTTCATGAGGGAGTACATGAACAAAGGCTGGAACTTGCGATCCTCTCAGCAGATCCAACAAAATTGCAGGGGGAGGAGTTACATGAGCATATATTGGTAATATTTTAGAAGATTTTAAAACTGATATCTTAAGTACACTGACAAGACAGTTGGATGTTTTATCGGTAAAAAAAAATCAGGCTAAAGTGGAATAAACATAAGTTATTTTTTTTTCCTCATTGTAGAAAGAAGCATAGTTGCAAATAATTCGCACTGGATACAGTCGAGATATGTACTATTTGTACTAAAGATCAATCGACTGGTCATTTTCCTTTGATTCCTGGGATGAAAGCCTTATTTAAGGAAGTTGAAGAAGAACTAGAACCAACATATTTTGTGGCACAACGATGAAAATGGAAGAAATTCCCATCAGGTATGTCGCAAGACCCTTCTATGTTATTTTCTAGACAATTTGATCAACAACAGTTTCTTAGATTAAATTGGTAGGGCCAACAAAATTCTCCTAGTACTTGGAAGCCTCAGCCATACACTTTGTCACCCTGGACAAACCAGTCATTCCCTGGTCCTTATTTTCCAAATCAAAAGTATCCCACAACCTCATGGAATAATACACCAAATAATCCATACCCTCTGCAATGGGAGAATCAACCTACTCAGGGGCCACTGTGGTCTCAAAATTGTCAACGTCCAATTGGAATGATTAATCAACGATGTCTCAATCATAAAATAAAACACTGTTACAGCCTCCACTTGAATTACCTCCAAACTCTCCACATCCACTACGACCTCAGTTACCTGCACAACCAAATCCGAATCCAAATCATATATTTGTGCAATTTTTCAAAATTTTGGAAACTTTGTATTCTCCCCCTCCCTATTTAGATTGTAACAAACTATGTCTAAGATATGGGAGAACCATATTTCCATTATATCACTCAAAAAATCAAGAGAAACCAGAAAATGCAATCCTTCTAAGGAGCAACCTTTGACATAACATTCTCATCAGACCATAACCATTACTGGAGCAAAATTATCTAGTAAACTAGCTAAAAACCAGGAACCCATTGAGATTACAGACACCGGTCCTTCGTTCTCTAAGAGATTATCCATATTAAAATCACCTGTATATCCTGACTTTAATCTCTTAGGGGAATGACAAAATTTATGTATCAAAATTCCTCTCCTACAGGCTATTAGAGAAATACCCATTTATGCCAAAACCATTAAAGAACTATGTGTTAAGAAGCTTAGTAGGAAGCCAAAAGATTCTCCTACAGTCCATGTTTTAGGGAAACTCTCTGATCTCATTCTGGGAAAGAAAATACCTATCAAATACGATGATCCTCGAAACCCTGTAGTCACTGTTCAAATTTAGGGATATAATTTCTGAAACACCTTAGTGGACTTGTGAGCTGCCATAAATATTATAACACTTGAAACTTGCAGACTCCTTGGAATAACTAGATTTAAACTGATTCCAACCATGCTAGAACTAGTTGAAAGATATGTAGTATAATTGGAAGGGACCTTAGACGATTGGATTGTCTAAGGTCCTCAATCCTAAAAATAATTCGGAAGGACACCCTTTGATATTTAGCAGACCATGGCTTGCCATTGTATACACATACATCGAGTGTCAAACCGGAAGTATGAAAATCACTAAAGGACCAACTATCAATAATATTATCCTATACCCACCCGCTAGACCCAACATTTCGACTGATGATTTTAGATGTTTGCCTCCTGAATATTAGGAAGGAAATTTATGCTCTCCTCTCACCGTTGACAAAGATATTGTCTTTAAAATATAGACAGAGGATGGAATAATTAATGGATTTATTAATCAACCTTCCACTATTGGAAACCAAACATGTCATATGTTAAAAAGATGTGCTTGACAACAAAGCCGAAGGATATCTGCTAGAGGACTTGAACACTGAGCATATACCCACGACTGCAATTCACAATAACATTCCCATTGAAATTGAACTTGAAAATACATTGAATATTAATGCCAATCTTAATGACCTTCAGTGTGAAATGTTGATTCAAATTATTCAAAAATATAAATAGGATTTTTGTTGGGAATACTCTGATATGAAGGGAATCGATCCACAATTCTGCACACATCATATTTATATCAAGAAATATGCCTGCGCTATTCACCAGCCTCAAAGAAGACTAAAACCACACCTCAGGGACATATTAAAATAGGAAATTCAAAAACTTCTTGATTGTAATTTTATATATCCTATCTCTAATAGTCAGTGGGTTTCACCATTGGTGGTAGTCCCTAAAAAAAAATAAAAAATGGAGAATTTGTGTCGAATATAGAGAACTAAATAATGTTATGCAGAAGGATTATTTTACCCTTCCATTTTTGTACCAAGTCCTTGACACTCTTGCCAAAAATAAATTATTTTCTTTCCTAGATGGATTTAACGGATATAATCAAATTCAGATTTCCCTTGAAGACCAAGATAAAACTACGTTCACCTGTCCGTGGGGAATGTTTGCATATATAGTCTTACTATTTGGGTTGTGCAATACACCAACCACTTTTCAAAGGGAAATTCTCAGTATTTTATTTGATTTAATTAATGAAGGACTTGAACCATATATGGACAATTTTACCCCTTATGGTGATGATTTTGACCAAGCTTTGCACAATCTTGATAAGATTCTTCCACAATGTATAGCTACCAGGTTGTACCTTAGTTATGAAAAATGTCATAGGATGATGAAAAAGGGCATAATTTTGGGACATTTAATTTCTACTAAAGGCATTCAGGTAGACCCAACTAAGATCGAGGTAATTCTTAAACTCCCTACCCCTCGTACGTAGAGAGAGATATGTAGTTTCCTTGGTTATGCTGGTTATTATTGCCATTCTATAGCAAATTTTGAAAAATTGTTGCACCACTATATACATTAATAGGACATGCGGAATTTGAGTGGACTGATAAATGTGACATTGCTTTTTTAGATCTGAAAAATTTGGTCTCAACAACTCCTGTGTTGCAAGGACCAAATTAGAATCTACCATTCCATATGAGTCCTCAGATGCATCAAATACGACGATAGGTGTAGTCCTTAGACAAGAAGAGGATAAAAAGACCTATGTGATTTATTACATCAGCAAAAACCTCACACCGGATGGGTTAAATTATATTGTGACAGGAAAAAAAAATCTGGCCATTGTTTATTCCATAAATAAATTTCACCATTATATAATGGGATATCCAGTTTTTCAGTACACTGACCATTCTACCATTCATTATTTAGCTAAAAAACCTATTACCCATGGTAGAATAACTCACTGGTTACTATTATTGCAGGAGTTCAACATTACCATAAAGGATCGAACAAGAAAAGAGAACCTTGTGGCAGACTTCTTGTTAAGAATTCTAGCTGCAGTCGATTCTTCCCCAGTCAAGGTCCAATTCTTGGATGAACATTTGTTTGCTGTAACTATCAAGACACCCTGGTATGATGATTTTGTGAATTACCTGGCAGCCAAGAAATTACCATCACACTTGTCATCCCGGGAAAAGAAGCTTATCATCCAGCGCAACACATACTTTTCATGGATGGACGATTACCTCTTTCATACAGGGGTTGATCTTCAAATTCAAAGACGCATTAGACAAGATGAAATTTATGATATCCTCAGGTCTTGTCACAATAACCCTATGGAGGTAATGTTCCAGACTGAATAAATGGACTCAAGGTATTATAGATGGGCTATTTTTGGCCCACAATATTTAAATATGCAAAGAAATATGTCCAGAGTTGCGACAACTGCCAAAGAATGGTTCATTCCATTCAGGCTAACGAAATTCCCCTTCAACCACAAATTATATTAGAACCATTTGAAAGATAGGAAATGGAATTTGTGGGCCCCTTTAATCCACCTTAAAATCAGAAAGCATATATCCTAGTTTGTACAAATTATGTAACTAAATGGGTGGAAGTGGTAGCACTCCCAAGGGCCATGAAAGAAGGAATTATTAATTCTCTGTTTGATCTATTTGTTCATTATGGGTTGCCTTGGGAGCTTGTAATAGATGGGGGATCATAGTTCACTGATCATAAAATTTAGTCACGCTCCAAAATTACCATATTAAACACAAAATTAGTTCTCCTTACCATTCACAAGCGAATGGACAGGTGGAAAGCACCAACAAAGTCTTAGATGCGATTTTAAATAAAACAATAAATGTAAATCATCGAGATTGGATTGCCAAGCTTCCAGAAGCCTATGGGCCTACCATAAAACCTTGCGTAATACCACTAGCTATTCACCTTATTAGCTCTTTTTTGGTAAGGAATCATTTTTCTGATTGAGTTCGAAGTTAAGACTCTCAGAACTGCCAAGGAAGTCATATTGGATCTTACGGAAGAACATACACAACGCTTACAATAACTCAACGAACTGGATGAAATGAATATTAACTACCATTTTTCAACAATAGAGAGATAAATGGCATGATCAATTGATTAAAAAGAAAAACTTTCAGAAAGGGGATTGGGCGATATTATACAACTCCAGATTCCAAGATTTTCTAGGTAAAGTTCAAAAAATATGGCTTGACCCTTAAGGCATTACCAAAGTTTATGACAATGGAATGGTGCACCTTACCACAATTAATAATTCAGGCATCTCTTTCCTTGCCAATGGGTGTCGACTTCATCTGTACCACCATCCACTTACTCAAGAATATTTTCTTCAAAAAATTGATAATGACGCCAATTTACAGGTTTTAGTTGATCAGGGAAATGTCCCCATAATCACAACCACGTAAATATTTCTTCAAAATTTTGTTTATTTTGTACATAATGTAATTATTATTATTATTATTTATTTATTTAATTTATTTATTTTGATTTTTATTTTTAATGCATGGTAAAATCGTTGACATTTTAATAGCATCCGCTCTTTCCTTTATCACAATTGTTGTTTCCTTAGTCACATCCATTGTTTCCTTTATCACAATTGTTGTTTCCTTAGTCACAACCATTGTTTCCTCTATCACATTTGTTGTTTCCTTTATCACAGTTGATGTTTCCTTAGTCACATCTGTTGTTTCCTCTATCACAGTTGATGTTTCCTTAGCTATAATCCTTGTTTTTTCAACCTTAGTTGTTGTTTCCTTTGTTACAACCACTGTTTCCTCAATTACAATTGTTGTTTCGATAACCACAACTGTCATTTCCTGACATGCGATTATTACTTCTCTAAGCCTTTTAATGTTTCTATTTCTTTAGGGTAAGGAACATTTTTTTAGCCTTTCTTTCATATGATGGTGGGAAAATAACTTGTTTAATAATTATCATTGGAGAATTATTTATGATAAATCATTATGAGAATTATGAAATTTCCTCGATTTTTAATTCCTTTTGGTATTGTAGAAAATTTATAAAAATGCTCATGATGTATTCCTCCCATCACCACTTCAGGAACATTCTTTCACTCCAATATCTAAAAAATTACACGATCATAATTTTTGAGGACAAAACTAGCAAGCGAAAAAAGTAATTATTACAATACTTTTTACACCATCCCTAGCTCTTAAGGAGTTGACATTCCACCTCATTTACTAAGTATTCTACTATAATCAATAAAAATCATAATCTAACAGAGGATAAGAGGTCTCATCACGAGCCGACCTACCATGATCATATGATCTAGTGGAGTGACATTACCACTTATGTTTTCCAAGCGAGGGTAATGTGCTTTGGTCTTCAAATGAAAGGACAAGAGGTCTCATCACAAGCGAACTTGTTGACCTAATTATCTCTAGTGAATAGAATTGTTATTAATTGGTTAGCACACAAAAAAATGGCCTTCTACAAATGTTAAAAAGAATATATATAATATCAAAACAAGTTCTGAAACTTACTTAGTAAATGAGACAATGGCATCTCATAGGGTTCAAAAGGAAACTAGATTGACGCTATGGACGCTTGCTGGCAATAGAGGACATGCTTGTGGTATTGAGGTAAAGTCAAATATTACAATTTAAGATGGATATTTTTTTCCTTCAAAATTAATAAAGGAAAGATCATTAGATTTATTATGGACATTTATAAAATACTCCTAGAAAGTGGTGATGTTTGGGTGTCCATGAGTATTTCATTACAATTCTACATAGTAGGGATAATTTTTCGGGAATTTAGCATTCTAACTAATCTCTTTTATTCTCTCTAATGATGTACTTGATGCAACTATTATTTCCATCCATCTATTCTTTGAATAAATCTCCGCATGCCTTTATTTTGTCCACACCTTCCATGTATTATAATAATTCGAGTTATCATTACATTACATGAGTCACAAATATTTCAATTATTTCCTGACATGTCACAGATACCTTCCATTTTCTATTTTTTTCCTTTTGATGGTTACTTTGTTGCGTTGCATTAATACCACCTTATCCTCTAATTGCGTCAAACTTGCCATCCTATTAAAACCTGATTAATGGCTGGTGACGACCTAGAATTTTTTTTGGGGGGGGGTGAGTTGGCATCGATATATGATTTGTTATCTGAATTTTCAAATATCATTGCATGTCATGATCACTAAGTGTCTATACTCAGTGCAAAATTACTATTAGCATACATTTTGAATTATGTTGTTTCCAACTGCAAAATTGCCTCCTATTTAACAATTAACAATGGGTGGCCATTAAGGTGGAAAAGATGGCTAGGGTTCGCTCTCCCCCTGCTCCGTTGAAACCATAGCTGCCCTGCACAATCGATCTGATCTGACAGTGCCCTCTATACACCCACAGAAGAAGCTCGCCTTTTCGCATGGCGACAGAGTCGGGGGGAGGCGGCCAACCTTCCCCTGCAAACAAGGACAGAATCAAGACAAATCCTGACCAACATCATAGTGCTAAGGACAATGAACAGGGAAATGAGGCATCGCAGGTGCCGATTTCTGAGAAACGGATGGACGCGGCTGCCGCTACCTCCTCCACCTACAAACCCATCGCACAAGAAAGACCCAAAATAGATCTGCCGAGCCATAGAATCAATGCCAGAATCCAATACATGAGAGACCATGCTTTGATCAGAAATTTCATTGGTTTATGGCCAACTGAAAAGGCACTGCAAGGATGGATTGCGTCCAAATGGAAGCCAAAGGGACACGTTACCCTCTAGCTCGGCTTGAAAGGCTTCTTCACAGCCATTTTCAACTGTATCGAAGATCGAAACACGGTTATGGATGGGGGGCCCTATTTTTTCAATTCTGCGGGGCTGTATCTCAGAAATTGGGTCGAAAGATTCAACCCAGACAAGGAAAATTTCAACTGGGCTCCAGTTTGGATCCGCCTATACTCGCTACCACTCGAGTATTGGGATGAAGACTCTCTCCAGGAGATCGGTCGAGGTTTGGGGGAGTTCATCAAAATTGCTGAGGAAACCAAGCTCCGAAGATACACCTCATACGCAAGAATCTGCGTCTTCATGCAACTGGACAAAGCCCTCCCATATGCGGTAAGTTTATTCCACGATGACTTTGAATGGATCCAACCCTTGGATTATGAACATGTCCCTTTCAGGTGTCGTAGATGCCATGCCCATGTTCATTTGTTCAGGGACTGTCCGCTTAATGCCCAATCTCGTGGCAAAGAAACCGAGGACAAGGCGGAGCCGGGCGGGTTCACCAAAGTTCCCTCTCGAAGAAAGCATAGAAAGAAACCCTCAGCCTCAGGTAAAAAACCTAGCCCTACTGCTAATCTTCCGTCTTCCAGCAATAGCTTCGCCGTTATTTCCAACCAGGACCCTTCATCTAAAGCTCATCCTGATACTCCTGATCCCTCGCTCAAAACCCCTGTTCCTCCTAACATTCCTGAGTCTTCAAACCCGGTGGTGACTCTTCATGCGCCGCAGAACCCTGAGCCATCTGGAGCCTTTTTCGTCGAAGCTCCAAAGCTCTTAACCTGGAATCCCATCATCATGGAAATAGATGACCCCAAATCTAGCCCCAACCCTACCCTCAAATAAAATCCTGAAAGTATCCAAACAAGTCATATGGAAGAGGACTCTGAAGGTCTTGATATAGGAGAAATTGATCTTCTAGGACTTGAGGATGCTTGCAGAAGACAGGAATATGATAAAATCAATCCTCGGCAAATCGATACTCTAGAGATGGTCTTATCCAAGGTACAACAGCAAAAGAAGCTAGGGATTTAGCCCGACAGCCAATGGGACAACCTGAAAGTCATTAAGGAGTCCAAAAAAAGAGGCCGAAAGCCAGATTGGCAGTGAACCATCACATTAGGGGAAATATTAGTGGAATCGGGGCGTTACCCCAAGATAACTCGGTTCTATAAACCACTCATAGATAGTACGCCATGAAGCTCATCTCATGGAATATTAGAGGGCTTAACAGCCCCGCAAAGCACAGGATGATCAAAAACATGATTCAGAAAGAAAGACCTGAAATCCTCTTTCTTCAAGAAACTAAATGTAGCAGTGAAGCACTAGGAGCAGTCTTATCCAAGGTGTGGCCTAGTTGCCATTCAGTAGCAGTTGATGCCTCAAGCTTCTCCAGAGGTCTTGCGATAGCTTGGGACACTCGAGCCATAATGCTGACAGATTTTCATGCGGCGCACAACCTCATCCAAGCCACTTTCCATCCTATTGGTATGAATATATATGGGCATTTATCAAATGTATACTTCCCTCAGGATTCGACCAGCAAAATAGTGCTTCTGAATACAATGGAAGCTTTAAATTCCAATTGAGCCCATCCTCTCTGGATTCTAGGAGGGGACTTAAACATGATTACTAGGCTGGAAGAAAAAACAGGAGGGTGATCAAGATTGGAACCAGAATGTTCTCATTTCAAGGATTTCATCAACAACAGTTGGCTCATCGACATTCCCTTTTCAAATGGCATATTCACATGGAACAACAAGCAGACAGGGGGGCGGCAGATCGCATCAAAGCTGGATCGATTCCTCCTCTCGGACAATGCAATCCATCTAGGGGGGGACCTCTCAGCCTCAATCCTTCCTCTGGCAGGCTCGGATCATTGGCCCATCTCCCTGCAGTGGCAGAGTATGGGCTCTCACCTAAAAAGACCATTCAAATTTGAGGCCTTTTGGTTAACTCACCCATCCTTCAGGGAAATGGTCCACGTTACTTGGAGGAGCTTCACCCCACCAAAAGGATAAAAAATGTTCCAGTTTCAGCAGAAGCTCAAATTTCTCAAGCACCACATTAAAAATTGGAACCACTCTATTTTTGGAAATATCTTTCAGGAGCAAAAAGCTCTTGAGAAACAGATGGCAGAGCTACAACAGAAGATCATCACGGCAGTCCGAACAAAACTCTTAGCCACCAAAGAGCAAGAACTACAGAAACAGCTGAACGAAAGGCACAAACAAGAGGAAATCTTATGGAGATAGAAATCAAGAATACGATGGCTAAAAGAAGGCGAAAGAAATACAAAGTTCTTCCATAGGTCCACGATCCAAAGAAGAATGCAGAATCGTATCCATCACATCACCAATCAGCAGGGAGAGCAAGTCGAGCAACAGGAAGACATTGAGAAGGTGCTTCTGGATTACTTCAGAGGCATTCAGCAGGAACCTCCTATAGATAGACAACCGGCCATCGAAAAAATCACCCAGCTGATCCCTAAGCTGGTTACGGATGAGCACAACCAAATGCTCCTGCGCCCAATATCCCTTCAGGAGGTGGAACTAGCAGTTACTCAATCTAAGGATGACAAAGCTCCAGGCCCAGATGGTTTTACCTCAAATTTCTTTCATCACTTCTGGGATCTCATCAAAACGGAAGTCTGGCAACTAGTGGAGGAATCCAGGATCTCTCACTAGCTTCTTCCCTCGCTCAATGCTACTTTCATAGCATTGGTCCCGAAATAAGAGCAACCCAACACTCCTGATAAATACCACCCCATCGCCCTTTGCAACTTCATCTACAAAATCATCTCTAAAGTCATAGCCAATCGTCTTAAACCTCTACTTCCGCTTCTTATCTCACTTGAACAGACAGGCTATGTGGAAGGGCGTCAAATCTTGGATGGCATCATTCTAACTCACGAGGTAATCCACTCCTTAAAATTTGGCAAAAAGGCAGGTATGCTTTTAAAGATTTATCTCTCCAAAGCTTTTGATAAACTTAGTTGGCGCTACATTCAGCAGATCCTTAGCGCCTTTGGTTTTGATCAGCTTTGGATCAAGTGGATTTTAAGTCTCATTACCTCTTCTTTTTTCTCTATCCTCATCAATGGAGTCCCCTCCAGGCCTTTCTCTCCATCCAGAGGTGTCAGACAAGGAGATCCCCTCTCTCCTTTCATCTTTTTTCTCATGGCTGAAGGTCTTGGCAGGCTGATTCACTATGCTATCCATAACCATAATCTTCGTGGCATCTCTCTTCATGGTACCCCTGCTATCACGCACCAACAATTTGTGGATTAAAATATGCTTTTTGGGCACCCTTCAGTCCAAGAAGCCTGGTCCTTCAAGGGTATCCTCAGCCTTTTTTCTCAAGCCTCTGGCATGTCCATAAACGAATCCAAATCTCAGATTTTCTTCTTCAATACTCCTCCCCAAACTCAGGCCAGCATTGCCTGCATTTTAGGATTATCCATTGCTTCGCTCCTAGCCAAATACCTTGGGGCACCTCTCAACGACTCAGCTATCAAACACTCCTCCTGGAACATTCTTTTCGAAAAATTGGAAGCTCGACTCTCTTCCTGGACCTTTCGAGCTCTCAATATGGCTAGCAGGCTCACTCTCATTAAAGGAGTGCTACAATCAATGCCACTTTATCTCTTCTCTGTTTTAGCTGCCTCGAAATGGGTCCTCAAACAGATTAAAACCCTACAAAGTAAATTCCTCTGGGGCTCATCTGGAAAAAATCGAAAATGGGCTCTAGTCAACTGGAATAGTGTTTGTTCTCCAAAAGAAGTGGGAGGACTTGGGCTCAGGAGTCCTACCCACAGAAACGAGGTCATGGGTGCCCGCATATGGTGGAAATGGCTCTCGAATCCACATACACCATGGGCCAAATTATGGACAGCTAAATACGCCAATAACAGACCTCCTAAATATCTTATAAGGCTCTCCCTTAAAAACACAGGATCGCTCATTTGGAACGCAGCCAAACCTCATTGTGAACTCATTCAGCAACACAATTTCTGGGAAGTTCGCAATGGCTACACAACAAAATTTTGGGTGGACTCCTGGCAGAAAAACCCAAATCCAACTGATACTCTCACTCATATCAGTAATGGAAACAGCACCAGCTTGGAAGAAGACAAAGTCAGTCAGCACTGGATCAGCACTAGTTGCGATGAGTATAGACAATGGAAGCACCCTTCTCTCATAGCACCTCATGCTCAGGAGGCCACTTGGATCGCCCTCGATGAAGAGCTCCAACGCCGGAAAATCAAATGGTCTGAGGAGCCAGACATACTAAGATGGGGTTACACGACAAAAGGTATGTTCTCCACAAAGGAGGCTTATTCTCTAATGCATCCTATTCCTCTACCTCGGGATTCCCTCTGGCAGCTAGTATGGGCTCCGGGTACCTGGCCAAAAGTTTCCACTTTTCTTTGGCTACTTAGTCATAAAAGGATTCTTACATGGGACAGCCTCATCAAAAAAGGATTCATCGGACCTTCTCATTTCATGATATCTTACACTCTGGCCAACGCACTTTGGGAGAAAGTCTGCTTCAGATGTCAAAAAAGTAAACCTGATGGGGACATAACAAGCATTTTGTGCAACTGGCCCAGGCACCCTTATGCCAACAACCTTCTCAACACGCTCTGGCAACTCATCCCCGGTTTACTTTCATGGGCTCTGTGGAAGGAAAGAAACAAGAGAATCTTTAAGAATCAATCCACTTCTCTGGATATCATCTGGAGCAATCTCAGTAGTAATATCCAGGAATCTATTGCACTCCAATCCTGGCAAGAGGAGGAATTTCCCAAGCAACCAAAGGAAATTGCTATTTGGAAGAACTGGAAATTCAAAATAAACTTGGTTCCCAGCTCCAACAGCTGAACCACCCCTCTTTCTCCTATATGTTGGACCCCTCCACCATCTGGAATCGTCAAGTTAAATTTTGATGGAGCGTCTAGAGGCAATCCAGGCTAGGCCGGTTTGGGAGGAATTTTCCGGGACTCCAAGGGGAATGCCCTGAATGTTTATTATGGATCCATAGGGTGGGATACAAACAATTCAGCTGAGTTAGAAGGACTTCTGTAAGGACTGCGTCTAGCTCAGCTTTATAATTATATTCCCACTATCATCGAAGGAGACTCTCAGATTCTCATAAACATGGTCAATCAGATCCTCCAGGGCACCAACACGGCTAAAGTGGCTTCTAGCTGGCGCTTGGCAGCTAGAATCGATCTAATTGGAAATTGGTTGAAGAACAATCAAGCAGTCACTTTCTCTCATGTTAAGAGAGAAGGAAAAAAATTTGTTGATCTCCTAGCAAATCTAGGAGCAGAAAATGTCAACACTCTAGTTCATGGCCCCCTCAACAGTATCCATGAAAGAGATTCTCTGCAGAAATGCACTATACTGGTGCACAAGGAACGCACAACTCTGGATGCGGATGATAGCTCGGAGTGATGGGACATTAATCCCCTGGCGGATCCTGAGGGCACCCGCATGCTGTGGCCATATGGCCCTCGACGGCGTCATTACTATGGCCATTACTTCGCCAACCTGAATTGCGTTCAATTCACTTGCCGCGTCCATCTTCCACCTCGTCTTGCTAGTTCTGATAGTTATGGCTTTCGTTCTGGAGAATTCTTCGGGTCTTTGTGTTTTATGTGGCTCTCCTCCTCCTGTCTGCGGAGCTTGTCCACCAGCCTGTGTAGAACTGAGTGCACACACCCAAACTGGGTGGCATTGCACCATTCTTGGCTGTTTGTTGACTCTCCCAGGTTTCCACTTCACCTAGAGTAACTTCTGTCATTTGGCTTCTCAATTTGGAAATTCTTGTTTGTCCTCTCAGCTGACTTATTTCCAGAAGTTTTTGTTGCACTCTGCCGGCTTCTTCTGCTCCAAACACTCTTGGAAAAGCCCGATGACGATGCCTTGTCTCAGGCAGCGAATGCGCTGTAGGCGTGGAACGAGCAGAGGGCGCTTTTCCCGCCCACGGCCTTCTATCAGCTCTCCCTCTGACTCTTCTGCGGAAGACGTTGACTGGAACTTGCATTCTGACTCTAGGAGCTTGAGGGGTCGTCACTTCCATCTTGGGAGCACCCATACTGCTTCGCCTTCGTGGCCTCCTCCCCTTGTCTCTCAGTCATCCTCCCCTGTTTTTAATTTTCCTATCAACCTTGGCCTCTGCCAGTCCTCTCAGAGGGTGGAGTTTCGTTTCAATTTCTCCATGGACAAGCCTGTTCTAACCACTTTCATTACTGTTACTGTTTGTGAAGAATCCCTCAGCTTGACTCTTGCTCCTGTAACCCACCCCGCTCCCTCTCTGCCTGACCCTCAACCCTCCTAGGCTAAAAATGATTTCCCGGCTCTTGTTGCACCCGCAAGCATGGGGCAATCCATTCTTGGAATGGAAAATTTGCAGGTGGAATTCTCTAGTAAAGATGGCTCGCCAGGGAAGAACAATGCAGATGGCGAAGACGAGTTTGGTTGCAGGATCGTGGAAGAACCGGAGTCCCTCACTTCTGAGCAGTAAATTTGACTTCCCTCAGCATGCTTTGGTACAGACTTTCGACCTCATGGAAGGATTTTTTGGTTTTTTTGTATCTATATTCAGCTGCAAAAGTTGTAGGCTATTCCAGTTTATTGCCTCTTGTTAAACTACAGTGCATTTACTCTTTTACCGGTTTCCCTTCTAAGGGCAGTGGATTTTATTTTAAAAGAACTGGTTTCCCACTCTGGGCAGTTCAGTTGTTAAGGTTAAGCTTGGACATCAAGCCCAGTTCTCAGGCTCACACAGCTGAAACTGGTGCAGTTTTGTACCATTATGTTTTATAAATAGATTTAGTTTTACTGAGAAAAAAAAAACAATGGGTGGCCATTCGGTCCAATATTAACCTACTTAATTACATGCTTCAAAGTAGATATGCAACATTTTGATCCAATCTATATGGATGGAGTATTCTGAATGATTACAAGACTTCGATAATGAGGTAGCATTAGAATTAACAAAGAATCTAGACAATCGCATAACAGTGGTGAGAAATGCATGGATACAAGTAAACGAAGGTGCAATAAAAAAAAGTAACAAATCATCCAAAAAAAGGAGAAAAATGGTACGAGATACACACTTCTCTCTAGAACAAAAACTTATTTTTTCTGAATACTGGTGAAGAATTGATCACGAAAGGGAAGGGGTTTAACCCCAATTCATTACCGGAACCAAGGAAAGAAGTAGCAGGGATCATCCAAAGATATATTACCTGTGACGGAAGGTATGATGTGGTGAGTGGATGTCATCTAAAATTAATGGCATCCCTGAGGCGAAAGGTAACTCTAAACCTTCCCTACTTTCTCAATTCATTTTTGCATGAGACAACTACTAGGTTAAGAAGGTCCAAATACAAAGTCTCGGACATCAACCACCATGGAATTATCAAATTATTAATCATAATAAGTCTCAATATAATTCAATAGACTTGGGAAGGGTTCCTTGGAAACCCTAGCATTGGTCAAGACATTCCTTTAGGGATTGAAACAATTATTGGAACATCTTAGAACGTTTCAATTAGAAAAGAGCAGCTAGAAAAAGGCAATGAGGATAATTTAAATGAAATTCTAGGACAAAAGATACCCCACAGGGAACTTCCCAAACTGTAAAACCTCACTAAAAAACTTAGTAGAGTGGAGAAAAGAATGGCATCTGTTCTAGCTTCACTACCTAAGAGAAGAAGAAGGTCAACTATACTTCTTAAGAAAGGCCAAAGTTATTTGAACCATGTTGAACAACTACTAGAATGAAACTCAACTCAAGGTTTCTCCAATATAGAAGAGATGCACCAAGAAGCCCTTGGAGAGAAATCAATTGAAGATTTACCAATCCCGAAATAGATAGAGCAGGAAAGAAAAATATCTCAAGCATTAGAAGGGATAGAGAGTTTAATAGAAACTGTGAGTTTAGGATAAGAAATGACCACTTCAGTAGAAGGACATGTATCTCATCTTGAAAACCATATTGACCAGGGGGCTTCACCTAATTCATCAACTGCAACCTATCCTATTAATTATTCATCTACTCTTATTCTGAAATCAAATGACGACCCTGAAGTTGTTCCTTTCCAAGAATGTTCTGGAGACTCGATTTCGATTGTAATAGAGCCCTCATATCCAAAGGAAACGAATCTAAAGTCCCTTTAATATTTGAATGATGAAGGCCGAGATGATGGAACTGGCTTTTCAGCTGAAACTCATACTAATTTTCTTGAAGAAGAGTTCTTTAAATATGGAACTGATGTGATGAAAATGGAAGGTCATAATTCAATGACAGACATTTTGAGAGTCGAACATACTCAATAAATTATTACTGAGAAGACTCATATAGTAGTTGTTGTTTATTCTCCTTTTACTATAACAACCTTGGTTAGCAGTTTTGTTTAGAAGACTACAAGTACCAGAGTTGTGAGAAATAATTGAGAAGGAAAATTTCATGAGGATATTGATAAATTGAAGGAAGAAAATAAGAAACTGTGAAGGAATATACGACAACTAAAAAATTGGTTGCATGACAGTACGCAGTTCATAAAGGTCATGTGAAGAAACCTAGAAGAAAGAAGAAAACTTAGGAAACGGTAATCTAGACCAATTTCATACATGTCTCTAATGAAGCAAGTACCCAAACATAATTTTTTCTTTTTTCTACTGAAGTAGGAACTCAGAATTATTCATAGGTATAAATGATTGATGTTCCTCCTAGCCTTGTCGAAATAGAAACTCAGATTGATCCACCATTTACACTTAATGACAGAGGAGTAAAATCAAAGGATGTGCCTCTCTATACTCCCTTGATTATAGAGGCAACCATTAAATCCTTGCACAAAATTATGGAGAAACAACAAGAGACCATAGCTAGATACTAGGGAGAAGTGGTGCCTTGGATGGAACATCAAGAGTTTCTCCAATGATTTAGAGCACTGCAAAAAACAAAAGATGATACCTATGCGCAACTAAGAGCATATGAGAAGAAAGTACATAATTTAAAGAACCTCCTTAATAAGGCTGCAGAGTGAACAATGGAAATCATCTCCATTTATTTAGATGCCTTGGCATGTAGGTCCCCATATCAAAAATACACTTTGTATTTACTTGAGCGATATATGTTGCTCAAATTTAAAACTATATATTATGGAAAACCATATGAATTTAGAAATGTACTAGATTTCATTACTATTTTCCATAAATGGGATGAGCATACACAATATATTATGTATGAATTATATATGCATAATTTATTTTTGGAAGAGCATGGGGAAGAAAATCCTTTTCAATTTATTGGAGATATTCAATTTCAACCTTTCATATCATTTACTAGGAACCAAGTGAAATGGGAAAAATATTGTCACACCTTCTAGAGGAGAGAACATGCTCTTGATGTTTGGGTCAAAGGGGAGCCTAATAACCCTTTTTGCACACAAATTCTTCATGGTATCTTCATAGAAAAACTTGGTGTTGCTTCAACACTCGCATTGATTCATGATGATGTCTTGCATTTAGGGATGGAATATTTGGAAGATATCATAAATGAGGCTCTTCGTGGAGCTAAATTTAGATGGAAGACATCACCTAATGAAAAAAAATAGAGAACCCTTTGGCTACCATAATTTCCAGTATGGCATGACCAGAGTAGAGGACAATTTTCACTTGGTATTGGAAAGAGGTATTATTTGGCTAGGGTGTAGGTATAGATGCCCCATGATCTGGTTCCCTCAATCTTTTTATAAATATTATTATGATTTATCAGTAGCAGATAAGTATGTAGCCTTTGAAGAACTTAGAAGTAGAAATGGATTCAGACATAGAGGAGTGGAAGCTTAAGACACTTACTCCTTAACGCCTTACATATTAATCATTTGTTTCCATGAGGTCATGAAAAAAGGTCAGTTGGGGGGTGATGTTGAGCCTCATAATTGTCATAATTTCCTTGCCTTACTCTCTAGTTTTCATATTATTTTCTAAGTATTTTTTGTAATTAAGCTATGATTACTTGTGAAGTATGGATTCTAGGAGTGTTTTATATGCATTTATTATTTTATTATCCTTATGAACATATTTGATCATTAAAGTGTTATTTACTTATGAATGGATCCTTATTTTGCATAGGAATATATTGAGGAATTGAAATTCGATGTTGCTTCCTAGAATGATCATGGGAGATTGGATAGCTTGAGTTTGTTTGTAATATTCCAAAATTTCCATCAGATTATTGGAATATTAGAGTTCTTACTTTTTCTAATTAATTAAGTAAATAAAAGGGTGGAGGGACCCATAAACCCCATTGATGAGTAAAATCCACTTTTTTTGTGTGAATGTGGGGTATTAGATAGCAGATCAACATTATGGAGTAGTGGAGCAACTTATTAATGAAGGAAGAGTGGAGATCATGGACCATTAATGAGGAAGATCATGGAGATAGTGGAGTATTCAAAGTAAGATCATGGAGGAATAAAAGTAAGATCATAGAGCAATAATTATGAAGTGATGGAGGAAGTGGTGGATTAAATGCACACATGATGGAGAGAGTGGAGATTAAATGAAAAGATGATGGAGATCATGGAGAGACAACACAATCTTCATGGAGGCTAGTGGACACATGTGCAACGCAGTAATGAGGTGGGCTAAGGCTAGGGGAGGCTCATGAAGCATAAAAGGAAGGTGAAGGCAGCCATAGAACTCGAATTTCAGATTTGGATTTTAGATCTTGATTTGTCATTTGAAATTTCTTTGCACGCTGCAGCTGTTTAGCTAAGTCTGCAGTGTTGTTTAGCACACGGGTGTTCCCGAGAAAAAATCCCACCCTTACCCATAGGGGAATTCAATTGCATACTTTGGGAAGGTTTATTTGAGTAGCCATTGATCATCAGGAATTAATTCCACATTCAACACCTCTCTATAGCACATTCAGATTTAGGAATTACGCATTCCTGCTTGAGGATTTGAGAAGAGGAGGTAGTTCTTGGAATTTTAGCTAAGAAACCGGTGGAGGGTTCATCCTTTCACCTAATGCATTCATTTCAGTCTTCCAGGAGCAAAATTGTGACATCTGACATTAGACCATCAGTCTACACCTCCATGTAGCAGCAGTTCCCTCAATAATTGCGCAATGCAGTCTTGTAGATCCAGTGGAGGAAGGAAGTTTCGAGTATTTCAGCTGGGAATACTATGAGGGATCATCCCCTCACTTTGGTGAGATTGTTTCCATCAGTTTTGATCTAAATTGCATCATTTAGTAGCATGTTATAGGTTCATCTTCCTTGACAGCACAGTCCATTCCAGCAGTTGTGTATTTAGCAACTGCAACTTGATAGGAGGAAGGAGGAGCTAGATCTCAAGCTTCTAGCTTGGAGATCAGGAGGAGGGATCAAACCTTCATGCATTGAGTTGATTGTATCTTATTGTAGAAATATTTATCTCAGTTCATGCAGTAGATCTGCATACCCAACATTTATACATTGCAAGCCCTAAGAGGGCCATTTTCCAAGGTTGTCCAATCTGGAAATCCTTTCTGGGTTATTTTGGGTTTTCATCATAGAGCCCAGATCTGAAATTACGACATCATATGAGCTCTAGAAAAACCTGATATACACATTTCATTTAAGCCAATAGTTATATTTCCAACATTTACAGAAGGGACAATGTAGTATGGCCTCCAACAGATCAATAGTTGTGCAATGCCTTCATTGAGAGGACTTCAGGGTCACTCTAGCCTTCTCTATCGGCTTGAGTGTTTCTATTTTTGAGCACTGTTGTACTTGCATTTTCACCTCCTTAATAATAAAATGGCTCAGCTATTCTGTCTATTTTCATGGTGTATTTAGTTCATTTGTACATTGCTATAGATTCTAGCTATTGTGTTTCTATATTCCCGTCTTTCCCATTTTGGGATATTGCAGTGCTATCAGAGCATGTTCTTTGGCTTAGCTTGTGGGCACTACATTTTATGACATCAGAAGAAGAAGCAGAAAGTAGAGATCTACAATGATGGAGGGATTAAGTTTTTCCACACTTCTCTTCAGATCTATGCAGGATCTCTCTTAGGAGGTCAAAGAAATGAGAAGGGAGAGGAAAAAAGAGACCTCAGTAACGTTTCAGAATGAGGAAGGTCCAAGCACTTCCTATCAGCAGCAGAAGAAACCGACAATGCAGAGAGCTCCACAACAATCTACTATGTCCATTTTCTTTGAAGAGGAAGGTGAATGGAATGGAGATGGAGGATACTTAGAACATGAGACTCTAAGTGATTATATTGCAGAGTACAAATCTCAGTCAAGGGAATTCAAGGAGAATCTAACTCTCCAACAATTTTTCCAGATCAAAGAAGAACGAAGATCTCGCAACAACAATAGAAGAAGAAGGCACATACATAATATCTAATTCTTGCCTACATTTTATGGATCATCCAGAAGCACAAAAAAATCTTGGAGGAAAAAGTTAGATGCATTTTTCCAGCTACACCCAGTAGTGGAAAGAGAGGATGTTGAGATTGTAGCGTTGCACCTTGAGGGTGAAGCAAAGGATTTGTGGTTCAGTCATATAAAACATGCAAGAGTGTTTTCTTATGCAAATTTCACTCAAAAGGTGATAAATAAGTTTGATAGAAGAAAATCAGAGACACTTTCCATAGAGAAATTTCCCGTTATTGATGAGAAAGTACATGAAGAGCCAAAGGAAGATGTCATCATTATCACTCCGAAAAAGGAGAAATTACCACCACCACTAGCTGCATAAGTACTTGCATCACGAGAAGGAGCACTTGCATATTTTCAATATGGTCTTGAGCTCTTGACATTGGGAGTCAAATGCATGATTCAGGAGATGCATGAGGAAGAGGAGGCAGATACCAGTGCTGGTACAATAGAAGAGGATCAACCATCACCATTACTAGTAGTTGGAGAGGCCATTGCACCAGTTGGAGGAACTCTTGCAGCTTTTCAAGATGTTCCCAAGTTTTAGCTGATCCAAGGTTTGCAAACATTTCCATCCCATATTATTTCAGCACCTCAGTTTGAGATTTGTGGGGTCATGCCATTAGGGAAATTTCATAACCAAGGGTTAGAGCACCTTGCTGATTTGGAGCAACAGAATATCACTGTGCAGAGGACCCTTGACTTGGTTAAGGAGGATATGTATAGCCATCCTAGTTTTACATTGTTGAGCTCCACATAACACCTTGGTTTGGAGTGTGGAGTTTTGGAGGATAGGATTAGCATATTCCTAATCAATCCAAGGCAGAACTATGAGGTCAAAATTGTATATGGAGAGAGCCATGAGACAACAGATGCACCATCATGGAGATCAAAAGTGTTATCATTGAGGAGCGGTGATGAGTTGGGGCCCCTATTATCCTCGGAGCATTCCGAGGACCACTTCACTCATGAAGCATTGGAGGGACAGATGATAGATAGTGGACATCTTGGGATGTATATCATTTTCCATTATCAAGATGGAGCCTTCTTGATGAGCATCTCACAACTCAAAGAGAAGTTTCTACTTACAACATATTCAGAACCTCATGGGTTCCATCGGGCCATCCATGAGAGAATCTCATGGAGAGACCTCAAGGAGGGTGCACTTCAACATATCATGGAGTGCAAAGATTATCATCGGATTGAAGAGGCTGGTATTCTACCTTGGGTGGATACCATGTTGGAGCATGATAGGAGTCATCACCCATAGTTGGATGGATGGGTGAGGATGATGAGCAAGTGGTTTAAAGGCTACTTGCAGATCTATGATACGGGGAAGCAAGAAGTATGGATGTGTTGGTTGCTTTTGGGTGAGTATGGTTACTACCTAACATCTCACCTTGGTATGATTCATGCCTTGCATAACACTGGTGTGATGCAGTAACAGGAGGCATGGTTGCACTGGTTATTTTTGAGATAGTTTGTCCATCACATGACATATCCTATGTTAATGGATGTATCATTGTTTGGGACATTACACGGAACTCACATGATGTGGAAACAAGGAGATTGGTTATGATGGCCTGATATGACATTCTACATGTCAATCAGTATGTTGTTGCTCCATGACTTGCATTATGATGATGTGAGGTGGTAACAAGAGACATTTTTGCTTTGGTTACTCTTAGAATATGGGCTTACCTTCTCCCATACCTTGCACGATGATGATGGAGGATGGAAACAGGAGGCCTTACTACGTTGGCTCCTGTTGGGAGAGTATGGCCACCATACTTGGTATGATGATGAGGTGGTATGGCAGCAAGAGGAATTACTACGGTGGCTTCTCTTGAGAGAGTATGGCTACCATACTTGGTATAATGATGGTGTGATATGGCAGCAATAGGCATTGCTACGATGGTTGCTATTGGGAGAGTATGGTATGACATTGCACATGTCAAACCATATGTCTCTATTTTGTATTTTGCACAATGTTGAGATGATGCTTGGAGCAAGCAAGGCCAACAGATCCAAGGATGGGAGCATGGAAAGAAACATCATACTCCATGTAGCATGGGTTGGGACTTTCCACTTGGGGAAGGAACCACTTCACTTCATATATCTCATGCAGAGAAGAGGCTCTTGGAAAACAGAGGGTTGCCACTTGGAGATTCATTGATGAGGAGAGGCATCTAACTACAAAGTTGGAGGCCATTCTAGACATTCTAGATAGGCAGTTATGGAGCTGGGCATTCATAACACATTCGAGCAGAGGGGAATATCTTCCATATGAGGATGCCATATGGAGAGATTGATTGCTGTAGCATCTACTTTTGCATTTTCTTGAGGACAAGCAAAATTTTGTAGGTAGAACTGTAATATTCCAAATTTTCCATCAGATTATTGGAATATTAGAGTTCTTACTTTTTCTAATTAATTTAGTAAATAAAAGGGTGGAGGGATCCATAAACCCCATTGATGAATAAAATCCACTTTTTGTTGTGTGAATGTAGGTTATTAGATAGTAGATCAGAATTATGGAGTAGTGGAGCATCTTATTAATGAAGGAAGAGTGGAGATCATGGACCATTAATTAGGAAGATCATGGAGATAGTGGAGGAGTCAAAGTAAGATAATGGAGGAATAAAATTAAGATCATAGAGCAATAATGATGAAGTGATGGAGGAAGTGGTGCATTAAATGCACACATGATGGAGAGAGTGCAGATTAAATGCAGAGATGATGGAGATCATGGAGAGACAACACATTCTTCATGGAGGCTAGTGGCCACATGTGCAACGCAGTAATAAGGTGGGCCAAGGCTAGGGGAGGCTCACAAAGCATCAAAGGAAGGTGAAGGCAGCCATGGAACTCAAATTTCAGATTTGGATTTTAGGTCTTGATTTTTCATTTGACATTTCTTTGCACGCTTCAGTCGTTTAGCTAATTCTACAGTGTTGTTTAGCACACGGGTGTTCTCGAGCGGGGATCCCACCCTTACCCATGGGGGACTTCGAGTGCCTACTCTCGGAAGGTTTCTTTGAGCATCCATTCATCATCAGGCATTAGTGTAACATTCAACCCCTCTCTATAGCACATTCAGATTCAGGAATTACACATTCCTACTTGAGGGTTTGAGAGGAGGAGGTAGTTCTTGGCATTTCAGCTAAGAAACCGATGGAGGGTTCATCCTTTCACCTTGTGCATTCATTTTAGTCTTCCAGGAGTATCATTGTGACATCCTGCATTAGGTGATTAGTCTAAACGTCCATGCAGCAGCAGTTCCCTTAGGAATTGCGCAGTCCAGTCTTGCAGATCCAGTTGAGGAAGGAAGTTTTCTGTATTTCAGCTGGGAATCCTGTGAGGGACCATCCCCTCACTTTGGTGAGATTGTTTCCATAAGTTTTGAGCTGAATTGAATCATCTAGAAGTAGGCTATAGATTCAGCCTCCTTTAAATTTCATTCCATTCCAACAGTTGTGTATTCAACAGCTGCAACTTGAGAGGAGGAAGGAGGAGCTAGATCTCAAGCTTCTAGCTTGGAGATCGGAATGAGGTATCATCCCTTCATGCATTGAGCTGATTGTATCTTATTGTATCAGAAGGAGGTATCATCCCTTCATGCATTGAGTTGATTGTATCTTAGTACATCTGCATACCCAACAATTATACATTGCAAGCCCTAGGAGGGTTATTTTCCAAGGTTGTCCAATTTGGAAATCTTTTCTGGGTTATTTTGGGTTTTCATCATGTTATCTCTCCAAAATTTATTAGGGTTGTTATGTGCGTTTAAAGAAATATTAGAGGTAACTATCAACCACTTTTGGAGATTAGGATCTAGCCTTCCTAATGCTCAGAGAGGGCTCTCTCTTAATGATTTAACTTTGTTATTTTAATTGATTTTAGGCTAGTTATGTAAGATTTATTTGGTTTGATTTTGATTTTTTGGTGGAATTACTGATTTAGATGGATTATAGGTGTCTTTGTACTTTCCATTGTGCTATGGAGTCAATATATCAAGAAAATAGAACAAAATCAAGTCATTAAGGAAGTGTTACAAGGCAGGGTAGCTGAGAAAAATAAGATCTTAAAGGCTGAATGGTGAAGTGGTTTTCAATCGGGATCAAGGAGCAGTTAAGTATTCCTTAAACCAGATAATGAGAGAAGGTGAAAGAGGTCAATCGGGATCAGAGAGAAATTAAGGATTCTCGATACCAGATATCAGAGGAAAACATTAAAATGTATAATAGTTCAAAGCATAGTGTATTTAAACAAATTCTGCAGTAAATTTCCAATTATAACATTCAAATTTGGAAAACATGCATGTTTATGGAATACTTAAGAAAATAACATGAACAATTGAAATATACTTCACTGAAGTAGCTCAACACATGAATCCTGTAAAGAAATGCATTTATTACTTGTCCTTTCTGTCAACTTGGAAATGGTACAATAAACCCTTTGTTAGGTAAACTTGACTCTGGATAGAGTCAATGTTGACTAGGGTAAATAGTAGTGGTTTTGGGGCACATGGTATTGTGCACCCATGGTTTTTCAGCCCATGGTATTGCATGTAATGGAGCCTATAAAAGGCTTGGAAGACTTCATTTTAAGGTAGGCCTGGAAGTGAGCGGTGAAGGCTCACTTGGCCGGATTGGCCAGAGTTTTGGCCAATGGTTAATGAAATTTTATTGGTTGGGTTTTGCCACGGATTTGGGGTTTTCTCGGATAAACATTGTGTTTATGTTAATGATTTGTTTCTGTCCTTTTATGTTTATTTATTACAGTAAATTGTTTATTATTTCTGCCGTAATTTCTAATAAATGGTATTGGAGCCAAATTTTGGCTTTAGAGAGATGCTTTTTTTGCCATGGGTTTTATTGGCCTGTGACTGGAGATATGATTTTTTTTCACTGATGCAGATCTGGATTATTCTCACTAAAGGTGAGTTCAAAGCATACATTGAAAGTGTTTCCCATGGTGAATGTTGGAAGCATCGGATCAATGGGGAAAACAAGCAACGTAGTTGAGAAGGGATTCTCTTAACGTTCAGATCTGCACCAAAGAAATTGATGTCAGGCTTGAGCTGCATAGATTTTAGATCCCATAAACGGTTCTGCATTCTCTAGACTGCGTGGAGCCTGTTTTTGTCTAGTCATGTGTAGATTTTCATGATATCGACAAACGATGTGAAGTTGTCGATGGTGAGCACTCGACTGTGGATAGAGGCATCGACAGTGGAAGAAAACCTTTTTGTAGTTGCGACTGTGTGAGAATATAGAGGAGGATATGGCGGGCCCGTTTGATAAACAAGCATAGTAGCATCTATATTTGGCGCAGAAGCATCCGAAAGTGATGCATGTTGTCACTCATCCAGCCATAAAGGATGAAAAGTTATTTTCGATGGTGGGGGAAGGAGGATCAATGGTAGCCACGACAATCCACTAGTTCGACTTCATCACCTGGGCATGATAGAAATGTGCTCTCAAACAGAGGGGCTATGGCATGAATGCCAATAAATCGAGCTCACAAAAATAAGATGATGCTTGGGCCATAACGCAATTGGAATGGTGAGATTTGTCAAGTCCCATGAGGATCAGGGCAGGGGCGAGCTGGGTTGCAGGTCTCGGGGAAGGCACCAAGATAGCCTCGATGAACTCCGTTTCACATGCTAAAGATTGTGACCAGGTTCGATGTTGGAGAGAGCTTGGCCACTTTCGCATGCAAGCGGCAGTGAGGAGTTTGCATTCTGAGCGAGAGTAGGAACAAGCTAGGAATGGCTGAAACCTGGCTGGTCGATGTGGTTTCCCTAAATGCTGCTCGGTGATGGTGAAATGGGATTTCATTGTGGACCAGGATCGCTTGTTTATCGTGTCAATGAGAATTTGATGCAGAGCGACCGTGAGAAGAGCTCGATGAAGGATATCAATTGCGACAGAGGTATATTAACAACTTAGTATCTCTATGTTGCAGTGCTCAAGAAGAGGCTGAGCATCCAACATGTGAGATCGCTAGAGAAGAGCGTTGAAAATAAGAGTGTGAAGATGTTGAAAAAGCGTAGCCAATTTTTGGGTGGATGAGAACATTGCACAAAGGTTTATGTGGAGCACCACAGGTAGGAAGATCGCTGCTCCTGTAATCATGTTGGCACTCTTGTGATCACGTTGGCCTCATGGAGAAATTTGCATAGGAGGAAATGCAGCCTATGGAATTGTATTGCTAGTTTAGAGAGGTCTTGGTTTATAAATCCATAGAGTAAGAAACTATGGGGACTGATTACATACAAAGTATTTGACAAAATGAGTCAATCAAATAATTATCATAGTGTGGTGGTAAATGGTTGAGAATAGACTTGGGAAGATTCATGTATAACTATGATGTCCTTTTTAGAGAGGACATCATGAAGGTAGAGAATGATCATATAAAGAATAGCAACACTGAAGAAAAAAAGAAAAATTATAATGGAGTTAATTTATTACATGTAAATGGGCATACTGCTGTAAGACCTGGTATGGCATGCGTACCCCTGGGTAATCACTGGTAAATTCTGGGTTAGATCTAGGTGATAGGGGGGATGCCAAGTTAACAACTATCCTGGGTAAAAATTTGAGGGGGGAAGGGCTAGAGTGAGCAGGGCTGTCTCACTTAACAATTTTGGTTGGATTTAGTCAAGAAATCCCAAGTAAAGTTTAAGGGGGGCATTGTTAGGTAAACTTGACTCGGGATAGAGGTAATGTTGACTAGGGTAAATAGTAGTGGTTTTGGGACACATGGTATTGTGCACCCATGGTTTTTCAGCCCATGGTATTGCCTGTAATGGAGCCTATACAAGGCTGGGAAGACTTCATTGTAAGGTAGACCTAGAGGTGAGTGGTGAAGGCTCACTTGGCCGGATTGGCCAGAGTTTTGGCCAATGGTTAATGAAATTTCATTAGTCGGGTTTTGCCTCGGATTTGGGGTTTTCCCGGATAAACATTGTGTTTATGTTAATGATTTTTTTCTGGCCTTTTATGTTTATTTCTCTTAGTAAATTGTTTATTATTTTTGTCGTAATTTCTAACACTCTCAAGCAGTATATCAATTCAACTATAGAAATATTCAGGAAACCACCCTCAATAATTCGAATTGATGAATTATTTATACAATACTTTACAAAATATCCTATCAAATGATTTAGGATTTATTAAAGGAAAACAAAATATCTTCATGCAAGAAGAGAGAGACACCTATTTAACTGACTGCAGGATGTCCCTGTTTTATTTGATTTTCTGTTTTTTTCTTTGATATTTGTTGTCTTTTACACTGGATGTCTTTCACGCTAGCTTGTCATCTGACTTTTATTTTAACTCTTTATTTTATCTGACTTCTCTTTAACCTGTGAATTCTTTTACCTGATTTCTCGGTTTTCTCTTTAATCTTGCCTTTCTTTTACCTGGCTGCTCTTTTGCCTGTCACAGTAAATCACACCATTTTTCCCGGATTTCTTCATATGGAAGTTTGATTTTCACCATCCTCCAGTAAATCTCATATGCCTCTACATATTTTGAAAATGTAGGCTTGTTTACAAAAATATGATTTACCTCATGCTGGAGGTAAAAGAGATTTTCAAAGATTTGAAAAAGTACTTTGCCTGTAGGAATTCCTTTCAATAAGGAACTATTGGAATTTTCTTTGGCTACTTCCCTAATATTTTTATCATAATATTCGAGCCTCATTATTATATCATTGATTACTAATGGATTAGGCACACCTTTTTGTCTCAAAACATCAAACTTGTTAATGAATTTGTTGACTGCAAGCTCCATAGTTTGAAATTTGTCCTCAAGTTGTGTCATCATATTTCTCTTGGAAATCACTTTCTTCACCTCTAAGATGGGTTGTTCTCTATTACTTATCCCAAGTTCTTCTAATTCATGTTTGTTTTTGGAATTAAGTAATTTGATTATCTCAGTGGATTCCTTTGGTTTCTTTCCAAGCTCTTCTTTGACCTTTTGAATTTCATTACTAGCTTCCTTTATCAAATCATTCTTCTCAAATATAACTTGGATAGAAGGCCAAATATCATTAACAGAGTTAAGGATATTGGCCCACAAATGTTGTTTTTCCTAGGCTAAGGGCTTTGCTAATGTCAATTCCTTTTCTAATTTTTGGATCCTATCATTCAATCTGTTGGATTTTTGTGTTTCATCTTTATGCATTACTTGAGCCAATTTATTTTCATCTTCGAGATTTTTCACTTGTTCTTTGAGCCTATTGATCTCAGTAGTTTGAATTGACATATCCTGCATTTCCTTAATCAAATTGATTTCTTCATCAGTGGGATGGGCTGATGCTGTTGCTGGTGTAGTTGATGGAACTTTTGTTGACACTGGAACTACTGTAATAGCTGGGACTGCTGTAGATAATGGAGCTGATGTAGAAGCTATAGGAATGACAGTAATGGGAACTGCTTCCATATTGGCTTGCTTTTCCTGCACTAGTTTTTCCATTTCAGTTTCCATCTCTTTCAGTTGAGCGATCAACTGAATGATGAGATTCATAATTTCATCCTTCTGATTTTTAGTTTGAAAACTTCTTTAGTTTCTGGATGTTCTATTTTTGGTAACTTCAATTGTTTCTTGAATGAAACTATGCATGCATTCTTCTTCTTGATAAGCTCTTTTGCTGCTTTAATGTCTTTTGGATTATATCCAACCTCCATGACCAAATCTTCAAGTGATTTTATCCTATTATCCTTGCTTGTGAAGAATATTTCTCTTGTTTTAACCGCATCCTTATATTTTCTAGAGAATTCTATATTTTTTGGACACTTAAAGATTTGTGTGTCATAGTGGAATATATCATTTCTCCAGCTTGTTTATGAAACTCAATCTTGTCTATGGGATGCACATATTTGGCAAGAACTTCAAAGGCCATTTTCTTGTAATCTGCTGATGATTTTGGAGCCAGCGCTATTGGTTGTAAAAATGTCAATTGTATCTTCTTCTTTTTTGTAATCAATTGCTGATAGCAATCTATTTTGGTCACTGGGAGTTTTATTCTAGTACTGGGCATAAGTTACAAATTTCAATGCTTCATTCCCAATTTTGATTTGTTTGTATTTTTCCATTATGTCTTTCTCTTTCTCCATTGGTTTGCTAGATGATGAAACCTTTGAACTATGTTGTTTCTGAATGATTTGTGCACTGGAGGTTGATGACAGCTGTGTTTCTTCTGAAAATGTTGGAGGTACATCATCTCTGACTACTATATCTGTCTCAATGACTTCAACTGTATCAACTATTTCTTCCTATTCTATCACTGGATTCAATTTTTCCTTTTCCTTGTACATAAGCTTGAATTTGGTATCAAAAGTGGTTTCAGTTGAAAAAGAGCCTTCCTCTCTTGCCCTCTTTGAATTTCTGTCCTATGGGGTTGGAGTAAGCAGGATGGAACTAGTATAAACCTACTTCTCCATCTCCTGCAAAGTATTTTCCAACCACTCTGATTGGTTGGAATACTTGACAACCTCAGGCTTTGACTCATGAATAAAAGGGGTCAATTTGAATTTGACTCCTAACTTACTTATGACTCCCAAGGGGTCATATTGCCATTTGAAACTGCAACTGAATTTGAAATCTTGTAAATATTTGTCTGCTTGTGTAACATTCCCATTAGCCATGAGCTAGTTGGAATTTTCAATTTTGTTTTATTGCTTTGTTTAAAGAATAAGAGGACAAAGGAGGTCCATAATTCTCCTTAATAATGAATTAATAAATGCCAAATGTCAAAGAGATAAATCTTGGCAGCTTAATTGAGCACCCTTTGGTGTGAAAAGGGGCTGGAACACATTGACTGGGTCAACCTTGACCAAATCAACATCGCTATCATGGAGGAGTGGTCATCAATGAGGGATAGTGCAATTTTAGGTGGAGATGCTTTGTGTGGAAGTAGTGCTATTATTGAATGGGACTTAGGGTTTTCAAGCTCATATCTTATTTAAGGAAGAGGATGGCAGCCATTGTTCAATATGTTGATGTATATGAATTTCTGAATAAATGGTCTGTTTAGACATATATCTTTCTCTTGTTGTTTAGCTGAGATTGAGTGTTGTTTAGCACTAGGTGTTCCTGATTGGGAATCCCACCTCTTCCAACCTCTTCCATTGAGAAGCTCTTGGAGGATTCTTGTACTACATTGTCCACTATCAGGCTTTAGGCCAAGCTTCTTCTTTCATCTACAACGCAGATCCTGTTGAGGGTTTGGTTGTTAAGCAGGTTGCAGCAAGTGGAGGCTAGATCTAGGTCATTTCATTGCTCATTTCCAGTGGAGGAGGCTTTCTTTCCATTGGGAGGATAGTAAGGAAGGCCCTTGTGCATATTTTCAGATCTTGGCATCAGGCCAACTGTTTATTTATCCCTATAGCACAATTTTCTTCCAGATCTGTGTTATTTCTGTAGGAGGAGTTGCAGGGTGGATTGGCACACCATTTGGAGAGTTGGTTTTCTAGTGAAGGGGATCTGCATTTCACTTAGAGGATCTATTGAAGGAGGCTATTGTATTGATCATATCAGATTAACCACACTTTCTAGATCTATATTTTGGAGTGGATCTTTAGCCTTAGGGCCTAGATCCCCATGTACATGGCGTTTTAATGAAAACCCTTAAGGGGTTATTCAAAGGAGGTTGTATAGTGCTCGGATTTGTAATAGATCTATCTTTTGAGGAACATATCAGCCCTAGATCTGATGTATAATCATTTTCTATAGAAAAGCTTTTAAAACAACGTTGTGAGTGTCTTCCTGCTTTTACATATAGTTGCAGCACCTCATTTTGAGGGATTTTTTCCATTGGAGGCTTGTAATTTCTTGTGTTGTATCTTATGGCCCATTTCTTATGCATATTTTGCTGCTGTTATAACATAGTAAAGGTCTCCATATTGGCCTCCTGCTTTTAAATGATGTTTTACACTATTGTTCCAACATTTTTCACTATATTCCTGCTTTTCCCATTTGGGAATATTACAGTGGTATCAGAGCATAATCTTGGCACAAACTGTGCATCTTGAAAAGCCAATATGTCATCTGAAGAAGGAGAACCTCTTACTGATAGAGAGAAGAGGTATCAAAGAAGAAGTCACTGGAAGTTTGATTATACAAATGTTAAGGAAGACAAGGGTAAAACCCCTTTATCTAGAGGAGAAGATGAAGAGAAGGAGTTCCCTAAGATCCTTCTTAGAGCTATGCAATAAATTTCTAGAGAGATCAAGGAAATGAGAATGGATAGATACAAGGAATCCACTAAAAGGTTTCATCATGGTGAAGGCTCTGGAATGTCTCATCACTGGAGTGATCAACCAGTGCATCAACCACAAGTTTCCCAACACTCTACAATGCCTACATTCTTGGATGTGGTAAATGAAGGGTTTCAAGAGCAAGAATCCCTTGAAGATTGTTTTATGGAGTATGAGTCTCAAACTTAGAGGTTCAAGGAAAACTTGAGTTTTCAAGAATTTTGTCAAATCAAGGACAATAGAAGACCAAGGCATCATAATAGAAGTGGTGGATTGATTCAGAATCATGATCTACACTGCACTATGGGCAGATTATTTTTAGCCAACTTTGATGGGTCATCCAAGTGCACTGCTAAATCATGCATAGAGAAACTTGACATCTACTTCCATTTGAACAAAGTTCCAGAAATGGAGGCCATTAAGATTGCAGCATTGCACCTTGAGGGTGAAGCACATTAATGGTTCCATGGCTTGTCTACATTGGGTCATGCCAATGTAACTGCATATTCGGAGTTCACTAGGAGGCTGGTGGAAAGATTTGATGGAAGAGATCCTAAAGCAACATTCATGGGGCTTGCAAAGCTAAAACAATCAGGTAATCCAGAAACTTACATTTCTTAATTTTTGAGACTTTCTGTTATGGTTCCTGATTTATCTATAGCAAGAAGGGTGTATATGTTCATTGATGGGTTATATGAACCTCTTCATGGGTTGATTAAGTATACCAAGCCCACTACCATTCAAGATGCCATTGAAAGGGCTAGAGATCTTTAAGATGCCTTGCCAAAAGCAAAGGCAACATTTCAACATTATCCCTCTTTTCCATCAAAGGGAAAAGAAGAGAAGGCTCCTCCTTCAAAGGAGAGTCAATATAAGAAACCTCTTGATGATGATGTCTAAAGAGATTTAAGGAGGAGGAAGCTTTGCTTCACATGCCAAGAATCTTGGGCACCTAGACATGGATGTGCAGCAGGAAAGGCACACTACATAGAGGTCTTCTCAGATGATGAGGAGGAAGAAGAAGATGAACCAAGAAGAGGTCACAACACTGACACAACAGGAGATGAACCAACCCCATAAGGATATGGGAATGGGGCATTTGCTCCAATTGGAGGGGCTCTTACATCATTTAGAGGAGTACCTAAGTACTTGACCTCGAGAGTTCAAGGTTCCATCTTGAATCATAGGGTATCTGTTTTGGTTGATAGTGGGGCTACCCAAAATTTTATTGATGCCCAACTAGTGCAAAGGAGGGCAATACCCACTGATGCTTTTGAGGGATTTTCTATTTTGGTCCCATGAGATAGAAATATGCAATGCATGCATTATGTTCCATCATTATCAGTCACCATGGGAACATATACATTGATTGATCACTTATTTATGGTTGACATACTTGACACCAATGTGATATTGGGTGTGCAATGGTTGATTACTTTGGGGAAAGTCACCACTGATTGGGAGACTTTCCAGATGGAATGGGTGGATAGAAAGAGTGGAAAAGCTAAAATTATTAAAGGCATGCACACATATCCCTCACATGCCACTTCCACATAGAAAACAAAGATGGATTTTCACAGTGGAAGTAAGGACCTAACAGTCCCATCTATTATGCTTATGAGATTGTTGCATGGGACACTATTTTTTAGTGGCAAACCACCTGGGAGGCCACTTGATTCAGATTTGATGAGAGATATCTCACAACATGATGCTCCAAGCATAGATACAGGAGGGATGGGAGCATTAGAAGACCATAATACAACGCTGAGAGTCTTGGGTAGACTCAAGGATGGGGGAGGCATTCTCCTAACATCATCATTACCCACTCTCATTTCAGATTCTCTGTTGTGGGAGGAGAGGCATGGAAGAAATGACCTTCCAACATATACCTTTGGCATGGGAGATGTCAAGGATAAGAACAACCATATGACATACATTCTTTGTGATATATCATCAACGCTGTCACTATGGAAGATTGATCCATATTGGAAATCCCAACTATTGGTGGATTATTCCAAGGATCTTTTGACATGCATGATACTTGATGACCAGCTACATGAAGAGGGATATTTAGTCCAATAAGGAGTCATCTATTATCATGGTAGGATATTCTTATATAGAGCCTCCAAGCTCAAGGAGAAGTTGCTACACAGAGCTTATGAAGAGTTCTTTTTCAGCCATACTTATTCCATGAAGGCCTATAACACTATCATGGAAAGCTACACTTGGGAAGGCTTTGAAGAGGAAATATATCAGCATTTTCAAATATGCATGAATCATGTGGAGTTGGAAGAGAGAAATGACTCAATGAAGGAGTTATCTCAGCCACCTCTTTCCTCTTTTGGAATGAGAGGGGATCCATCTATGAGCCACTCCATTTGTATGATGAGAACTTTGGGTAAAGAACATGCTTATGTACATAATGTTTTATTTGATGAATATATGCATTCCTTTACCATGTATATGCAAGCCATAGCTCCAAGGAGGAGCATTATTCCATATAAACTTCATGGCCAACTTTGGGCCACAAACATTTCTGAATATGGCCACTCCCTTGGAGGACAAAGGGATATTTTGTATCATTATGGGTGCACTCCAAAGGCACCAAACATGTCTCACACTTTCAGCCATGGTGAGATAACTTGGGCAAAAATTAAGTGGTGGGGAAACCACTTACCATATCATTATTTGAGGCAATCAATATATTTACTGCGTTGGTTCACATGTGGGACTATGACCCACCTCCATTTGCACAAATTTATATTTGCATGTACTTAATTTTGATCCCATACATTGATGATGTACTTATACTTTTTATGGGAATTTTTGGAGGGAGGATGGGAGGAATTTATGTGCCTTATGGGAGAGAGATTCTCCATGTTCATTATGCTACATGTTTTAGGGATAGCATTGGGCAAACCATGTTTTTTTCATTTGAACTATTGTCTCCTTATGGGATGGATTATTTGCATCTGATGAGAACTTTGGAGGAGACATTCATGGAGGGATGGATTGGTAGACACTTAGCTTATGAGGAAATCTTATCACATGTTGGTGTCACCAATGATGGAGAGTTGCGGTACTCACCCTGTCAGTTTCTTGAGGACAAGCAACATTTGGGAAGGGAGGACTGTAATATTCCCAATTAGCCATGAGCTAGTTGGAATATTCAATTTTGTTTAAAGAATAAAAGGACAAAGGAGGTCCATAATTCTCCTTAATAATGAATAAATCAATGCCAAATGTGAAAGAGATAAATCTTGGCAGCTTAATTGAGCACCCTTTGGTGTGAAAAGGGGTTGTGTAATATTCCCTTTCTTGATCCAATCAAAGTGGACAGAATCGATCCATGGTACTTACCGTGGTATTTTCCCATGGTATCGGCCCATCGTATTTGTTGTCGGTTTCCGAGAAAAATAATAAAATAAGGTCTCTAGAAATTCCATCAAGCCTATAAAAGGGGAGAGAAGTTATTAAGGTTTGGGATCTTACAGTCGTATCAGAGCTGTGCATCCTGCTAGCCCGAGGGTTTTATGTAGAGATCTTATAGTGGTATCGGAGCTGTGCATCTTGCCAGCCTGAGGGTTTTATACAGGAAACTTCGATGGGATTTATTCTCACCCTAGTAGACATCCTGATCTTCAGTGGTATTGAGTATCACCCTAGTTGGTTTCATTTTTCAGTTGATTGAAAGAAGAATTTGTGCGTTGCAAAAGGAGCAGAAATTGATTTAACTTGATCTGATCTTTTAGACAGTTAAGGAGGAGGATTGGATCAGCCGACAACATTGAGAACGAAGTTGAATTTTGCTTAATCAAGAGATGTATTTGGAGCATGAAAGTGGGTAAATGGACTTGACTCACAATTTTAAGCCATGTTTATAGTTTTGAAAATTATGACAGGGGTTGATATTTTTTTTAGGGGTTTGATTTATAAAGAAAAGGGAAGGAACAGAAAGTTGAGTTTATTTTGGGAGTTGTAAGGATTTAATAAATAAATTAATTAAATTAAATAAATCTTTGATACAGTGTTGTTGAGCGTATTCCTTCATAGTGCATCATTTCGGGGCCTGCTAAAGTTTGCCATCATGGGATGAGTTTACACATACATTGAAATCAGAATATTGTCTTGTGCAAAAGGGAACATGTATTTGGGCAGCATATCTCCAAATCAAGTGCTGAAATATTATTTCAAGAGGTTGTGTTATTTATATACTTTTGCTGGCACCAACTTAACCTAGTTTCATTAGGGCAAAAGTCAAAATGTGAGAAGGCATAATACATTTTTGTATATTTCTTTGTCTTGCTATGTGAAGATGGATCGTCTTGAAGAAATTTTGAAAAACAACCAGAAAATCCTTGATGTACTGGTGAGGCTATATGGTCCTTTAAGTAGCCATATCTCCATAGAAAAAAATGATAATCAAAGCAAGAGAAAAATATACAACAAGAATGAACTAAGGAGGAGAGGACTATGCTTTATCTGCAAGGGACCTTGGGCCCTTAACCATTCCTGTCCAGGTGATAAGAAGAAGGAAAAAAAGACAGAACAAGAGGAGATTACTTCAACTCATGGGGAATATTTTGTAGATGGGTGTATTGATCTTCAGGATGGTGAGCAACATCATGAAATTATTCAGGGAGGCTTGCAGGACGACAAACATTTGGAAGTGCATGAGGAAATTCTACCTAATGCCATTGATGAGGTTGACTCCTATACAATGGAGTTCGTAGATCCCCAGGGGAATATCCATGAAGAATATGAATCAAGTATATATAAAATCCCACCAATGAATCTATGTTCGATAATTGAAAGGGATGAACATATTGTCTCCATAGATGAAGGAGACCTAGGCGATTTGAGTGAGGATCCAGCCATAGTGAACCAGCATGATGAGTATGATCACGAGGAGCAACATGACAAACATAATGTGCAAAATGGACTATTTCTAGAGATTTGGTCAAAGGCTCAAGTTGAAGATGTGGTCATTGGGCATCAGGTGCAAACAAATACAGAGACAGTCAGCACAGCACTAGAATTGCCAGTAGAAGACTTTTGAGAAAGGATCAAGCATTTCAAGATAGATCTTATGTTGTTGAAGAAAAAATTTTGGACAGTCCGAGACACTGCCGTACAGGAGAACAAAAAAATTGAGAAACTCATAGGGGTATGTGGCGAATCAAAGACCAAATTGTCTAGTGTTGATGAATGAATCAAATCCCTCATAAGGCAGCAAGAGGAGTACGATTGGGAGTTCCAGGGCAGCCCTCTACAGGGGTACATAGATAAGTCTTGCAACACTACCAATAACCCACCTTTATACATTGGGAAGAGAAGGGAAGAGTTCTCCAACTGCATCATGTTAGGTAACCAAGTAGAGAAGCATGAATTGAGCATCGAACAACATCAACATAGTATATTTGCAGATATTCATCCTTCCCCAAGTATGGATTGGCGAGAGATTATGAGTTGGTATTCTATTGATAAGTTGATTCTTTGGAGGATACTCACATCCGAGGGCATATTGCAGCGTGGGCCCTTTGGTGCAGGTAGTGATGGAGGGATGAAATGGTACCATAACCCACAGGTCCCAGGATTTAGGTGGTATTGGGATCCAAGAGAATCCATTGAGGAAAGGATTGGTCAGAGGATTGTTTGGGATCAAAGTATCGAAGGATCTATTCAGGACCATTCAACATGGAGGGTACATCAGATTGTATGGGATCCTGGTATCAATGTACAAATGCTTCTGTTGTGGATAGAAGTGGATTGCTTGAGGACAAGCAATCTTTGGGTGGAAGGATTTGTAATATTCCCTTTCTTGATCGAGTCAAAGTGGACATAATCGATCCATCGTATTTACTGTGGTATTTTCCCATGGTATTGGCCCATGGTATTTGTTGTCAGTTTCCTAGAAAAATAATAAAATAAGGTCTCTAGAAAGTCCATAAAGCCTATAAAAGGGGAGAGACGCTAGGAATTTAGAATCATTCTGGTTTTATCTATCTTATTTTGTTTCAAGGAGAACTAAGCCTCGCCTGGGCTCTAGCATTGATCTCGGACGAAACCATGGTGAATTTTTCCTGTTGAATCCATCCAAGGTCCACGATTGTGCTTCTAATGTAATTCTTTTCTATTTAACGAGAAACCAAGCATGCCATCCGCATGAGTTCAGCTTTATTGAAGGGCATGCATTTATTTTCAAATTTCAATAATATAAATAAAAGGTTGCATTTCCATCCCATCTATGTTCATGGTTTTTATCAATGTAACTTTTATTGGGAACACTAGAATGTGCTAGATCTGACAAATTATTAAGTTTTGGATCTTTTGCTGCAGTGGAACTCCTTGACTAGGTCAACTTACCAAATCAACAATGGCCATGGAGGAGTGGTCATCAAGAGGACAACGTTAGCTAGGGGAGATTCTTTGTGTGGAAGTAGTGCTATTACTGGATGGGGCTTAGGGTTTGCAAGCTCATATCTTATTTAAGGAAGAGGATGGCAGCCATATTCATGATGTATTGGGTTTATTATATTTCTTAATATATGGTCTGTTTAGACATATATCTTTCTCTCGATGTTCACCAGGATTGAGTAAGCATTTAGCATCTAATTTCCTGATCAGGAATCCCACCTCTTCCATTGAGAATATCTTGGAGGAGTCTTGAATACATTATCCACTATTAGGCTTTAGGCCAAGCTTCTTCTTTCATCTACAGCACAGATCCTGTTGAGGGTTTGGTTGTTTTGCAGGTTGCAACAAGTGGAGGCTAGATCTGGGTCATTTCATTGGTCATTTTCAGTGGAGGAGGCTTTCTTTCCATTGGGAGGACAATAACGAAGGCCCTTGTGCATATTTTCAGATCTTGGCATCAGGCCAACTATTTATTTATCCCTACAACACAGTTTTCTTCCAGATCTGTGTTATTTCTGAAGGAGGAGTTGCAGGGTGGATTGGCACACCATTTGGAGAACTAGTTTTCTAGTGAAGGGGATCTGCGTTTCACTTAAAGGATCTATTGGAGGAGGCTATTGTGATGATCATATCAGATCAACCACTCTTTCCAGATCTATATTTTGCAGTGGGTCTTCAACCTTAGGGCCTAGATCCCCATCTTGTACATGGTGTTTTGCTAAAAACCCTTAAGGGGTTCTTCAAAGGAGTTTGTATAGTGCTCAGATCTGTAATAGATCTATCTTTTGAGGCACATATAAGCCCTAGATCTGATGTATAATCATTTTCTATAGTAGAGCCTTTAAAAAAACGTTGTAAGGGTCTTCCTGCTTTTATATATAGTTGCAACACCTCATTTTGAGGGATTTTGTCCATTGGAGGCTTGTACTTTCTTGTTGTGTATCTTATGGCCCATTTCTTATGCATATTTTGCTGTTGTTATAACATATGAAAGGTATCCATATTGGCGTCTTGATTTTAAATGATGTTTTACACTATTTTTCCAGCATTTTTCACTATATTCTTGCTTTTCCCATTTGGGAATATTACAACTTGCTAACCAGCATTCCTACTATTGCAAATAAAAGGCCCTAACTGGTTCTTAATCTTGAATTGAGTCTTTTTCTTAGCTGACCGGAAATTGACTTTATCTAAATTTAGGATTTTTCTGATGTATTCCAAAGCAAATAACCTCATTGGGAGGCATTTGGGAAGTTTGTATGGAGTTAGTTGGCTTCCATACACCCTAATTTCTATATGATTCTGGTATAAATACCAGTCTCCTGTTTTACTTTGATCTGACAATTGTAACACCTTCTTTATCTCTTCACTGATTCTAGGTTGAATGCTACTTCTTAGCATATTAACAGCTAGATAAAAAAATGAATCAATGAAGTCTTTATAGCTGAATTCTGTGGAATTATTTCTGATCAAAGATGTCCAAAAGACAATAGATTGGAGATTACCCTCTGTGTCTAGTTTTTGGAGGTTAACTACAAACCTTTATGATTGGAAATATAGGAACAAATGGAACAAAAATGAAGAGTATTTAAATACTCCTCCCTCTGGTATTTTGAATAGCTAATCATGGATTGCATCTGATAGGTATTGGGAAAAATTGAAGGTTGAAGCTGGAGGCTAACCTAGGAAAAATATGGATAGGAAACCAAGGATAGATGCATCTACATGTTCATCAATAAAATAACCCAAAATACATGACAACATTGTAACAATCTATCTTGTTCTCTCTAAAAATATGAAAGCTAAATATGTAGGATTAATTTTAGGGGTTTCTACTGATGGAGGAAGGAAAGTCTAGTTTCAAGTAGAGCTCAGTAAGGATTTCAATGGATAATGGCACTTCATCAGGTTTTGGTTGAATCTGTAGCATCTGATTTATGGATTGAGCAGTGATTGTGAATAGTATTTCTTGGTTTGGGGTTACTAAAGCTCTTGCATTAGGAAAATAGTTGATCTGGCAGAGCCCAATGGGTTCTGGAAATTGAAAGGTCTATGAGAATATGTTTTTCGGTAGGTTTGAATCCCACAGATGTATATCTTCTACTTGGTCAATGAATTTGTCATGGCTCCAATAGTGGAGCTCTAAAAGGTTGAAATCAGTCATTGTATCACTGATTTTGAAGTCCTTATTGGCCAGAGGGGTGTGGTCAACATCTAATACATGTGGTTTCAGAGGGTTTACAGATATAATACTTTGGGAAGCCATTAATTTTTTCAATTATTACTTTCTATGCTTAATTAATGGTTTTAGGTGCTTTAGAATTACCTAGAAAATGATTGGATTTGGTCTGCAGAAGTCCAGGCGGTAGCAGGGTTCAATTCCGGTTGGAAATGGCTTCAAACTTGGTTGGTAAAGGTCTTTTTGGTTTTTTTTTCACAATTTCAACAGAGAATAGGTAAATAAATGCAAAGGGTGGGTTTTATTACTTTTTAACAGAATTAGTTAATTACATGGCGTGGGGTTTTGATTTCAAACATCAATGATTTTATCGCATAGCACGAAAGCGGATTAGTGGATTATCACACCGTGAAGGATGGTTTGGAAGTTTTGGGACTGTGGGGTGCGATAGAATATGGGAGTGCCACGTGGAAAGGGGATGGGGGTATGAAACCACCCATTTCCCACCCCCCCCCATTGGTTTTAAACATCGAACATGCGAGGGTGCGAAAAGGTCTATTGGTCATAGGATCTTAGTGAATGACGATCAGGCGGATGGAAGAGTAGGGGGTTCTGATAGGTGGGACCAGAGATTATTTATGCGGAGGGGTATAATATATATGAGAAGGATTTATAATATAAGTGGGTTGTGGAATATAATAAGCGGGGTTAGGTATAAAGTGTGTTGGGAAATATATATGCGGAAGGGTTAGTATAAAGTGGGGGGAGGGGTTAAAATGAAATATATTAACTATAGGCTAAAAATAAAATAAAGGGGTCCGAGGAAACATATTAAGCGGGGAATTGAAACCAAAAGGAAAATGGGACCCGCATAAATATTATTACTTGCTTTGAAACTTTGGATAAGTGGGTTTATGGTATTTTTATTGGAAAGGTGGAGTTAGTAAAGGGGAAAAGGGAATTTTCAATGGAAAAGGGGTTTTTACAAGGGGAAATGACTTCCAAGAGTGGAAAAAGGGATTTTAGGATAAGGGGAAACATTAAAAAGACATTAGTGATAAGAGATGAACCAATTGATGCTTTCCATTACTCGTGAAAGTAATTTACCTACCCTTTATTTACCCTAACATTTTTATTTCCTTTATTGGTTGCATTTGAGCTTGTTGACCATTTTATTTTCTTTTGATAAGAAAAATAACTTACTTCTAACCTTATAACTTCCAATGGCTCAGATTAAACTGATGAACTCATTTTTATTCTCTACTTAACTACTGATCTTCCAAGATTAAATGGTTTGGGCAGATCTTTATTCACTAAATATCATGACATGAAATTTAAAGGCATGAATAATCAAGATTAAATTGTATGATCATCATGAATTGTGTCATTTTGGACAAGTTGCACACAATCTTATTTGCATAAAGTAAACTAAGAGTAGTGGCATTTGAATGTGCAACAATTTCATAATTTATTTTTGTTTATTTTTGTGGGGTTCATATTTTATATCCTTTTTTATCTTCTTTCCTTTTGGTCCTTTGAATTTTCTTTTAGGACATACCCTCTTTTCATTTTTTAATGTCGGAAAAAAATTGCAGAAAGAAAAGGAATGTACAATATTACAAGGCTTAACCTAGTCAATTCAAAATTATGATCCCTATTATTATAGGACCCTAACAGTGGCTCCACTTAGGGATGGCATCTCCTGATGAGATGTCAATAACTTTCTGATCAGCGGCCTTGGAACTTTGATTTTGCTTTCCTTTAGAACTGCTTTCTGTGATCTCCTTTATTCAAACATATGATGTTATATATTTTTTAAAGCTTAGGGCCTTCTCTCTGGGCTTCAAATTTAGGATATTATCATCCAATCCAATCTAAAATTTTCTATGGTATTTACAATGAGAAAAGTAAAACAAATTAACTATTGGTTAATCTGGTGAAAAATAGTGCTTCAACATTCTACCATTGACTGGTCCACCTGGTAGATCTGTTTCATCTAAATATTTCAAGAAAAATGCATTGTTGTCTCTGTAACCATAAATGATGTATGGGCCCTTCCAAAGAAAGTCAAATTTCCCATGTTTTCCTTTTTCTTCTCTTATAGAATCCCATTTGAGTACTTTATCACCTATGAAGAAATCATCTGCTTTAGTTTAATTATCAAATATATTTTTTATTTTGTCTTGAATCACTTGGGATTTGATATAAACTTCTTCCCTGGTTTGCTGCAAATGAATTGTTTGATTTATCCTCCTTTGGATGTCATTTGGTTCTACTTTCAGCTCTTGAATCATTTTCATCACTGGCACCTCCAATGAGGATGGAAAAACAACATCCATTCCATATACCAATTTATAGGGAGATGTACCAATAGATTTCTTGGTAGTTAGTCTGTTTTCCCATAGGGAAACCAACCTTTTATTCCAGGTTTTCTTTTTATCTTCTAACATATTTTTGATGATGTTGACTAGGCTTTTGTTTGAGGATTCTGCTAGTCCATTACCTTGAGGGTAATAGGGAGTGGAATGGCCAAGGTTGATATGGTACTTGTTACAAAAGTCTATCATTTTCTTAGATTTGAAGGCAACAACATTATCAGTAATGAGATTTTGTGGGCATCCAAATTTAGAAAGGATGTTGTTTTCAAGAAATGAGATAATGACAGAGTCTGTGGCTTGTTTAGAAGGGATGTCTTCTATCCACTTGGTGAATTAACCAGTGGTTGTTAATATCCATTTATGATGGGATGAGGAGGGTGGGTGAATTTCACCAATGAAGTCTAAACTCCATTCTTGAAATGGCATTTCTACTGAGATAGGTTTGAGGGGTAATGGTAAGAGTTTCTTCTTTCCCTCAAATATTTGACATTTGTGACAGGAGGTCACATAATTTCTAACTTCTGCAAAAAGAGTGGGCTAGTAAAAACTTGCCCTCAAAATTTTATTAGCAGTTGTTTTCCAGTAGAGGTGTCCTCCACAATCTCCTTCATGACTTTATCAGCTTCATCTTTTAATAAAAAATTCAATAAGATGCCACCATGATATTTCCAAAATAAAGCATTATCTAAGATACGATATTTCATTGCTTTCATTTTCAAAAATCTACTTTGAGTTCTACATAAACCAGAAGGAGCTTGTAGGTTGAGTAAAAAAAATATAATGTCTGCATACCAGGGTGAATCTATGAAAGATTCACTGATTTGTGGAGTCGCCATCTCTTCTTGATCATCTAGGGCAGCAATGAAATTTACATCTAAGGCCTGACTGTTCGATTTAGCCATGAGTTTGGCTAAACCTTGGCCTTTGATTAATTTTGTAGGCTTGATTTCAACGTCATATTCCAATATTGTGGAAATCCATTTGCCTCTTTTTCCATCAGGCCCATTCTAATTCTGAGTTAGAATGTCCTTTACCACTGAATTTGGAACATATGCAATTATGTGAGAGTATAGAATGTACACTCTAAAATCCTTTATATCTTTCACTAAAGAAAGTGCTTTCTTTTCCATAATATTGTAAATTAGTGTTGCATCTCTCAAGGTTTTACTGAAAAAAGAAATGGGTTGTTCAAGACCTTCATCATTCTTTTGCAACAAGACTGTTGCAATGGTGTGTTCTAAAGAAAATGAAAAAATTATGAAATATTTGCTAAAGTTAGGACATATGAGGACATGTGTTTTAGTAAGTGCTTCTTTAACTGCTTCAAAAGACTACTTAGCCTCTACTATCCACTTAAGTGCTAAATCCTTCTTTAACATGTTGTTTAAGTTTCTAATTATTTCTACTAAGTTAGGGATGAATCTTCTAAGAAAATTTATTTTTCCTAGAAATGCTTGTAATTCTCTAATGTTCCTAGGTTGACTGATGTTTAAAATTTCTTCTATTCTAGTTGGATCAATTCTAATTCCTTCTTTTGAAATTATGTGTCCCAGGAGTTTACCTTCTTCTAATCCAAAAATTGTCTTTTTAGGATGCAAGGAAATGCCAAATTTTCTACATTTTATGAATACTCTTCTCAAATGATCTAGATGTTCATTATCTGTTTTGGAAAATACTATGATATCATGTAGATAAATGACTATAAATTCATGAATTTCCTTTGCAAAAGCTATATCCATAGCTCTTTGGAATGTAGCTCCAGCATTTATCAGTCCAAAGGGCATTTTCAAGTACATGAAAGTTCCCTAGGGAGTGGTAAATTCAGTCTTTTCTTGATCTTCAGGTTGGACTAAGATTTGGTTGTATCCAGAAAATCCATCAAGTAATGACATTCTGGATGACCCTACTACCCTTCGTAGAATATGGTCCATTTTAGGGAGGGGATAGTTATCCTTTAATGAGACTTTGTTTAAGTTTCTGAAATCAACACAGAGTCTGGTTTCTCCTATTTTCTTTCAAGTGGGGAATAAATTAGAGACCCAATCAGAATATCTAATAGGTGCTATGATTTGATCTTCATACATCCTTTTAACTTATTTTTCTATCAATGGCATAAGAACATGGTTAATTATCCTAAGTTTTTTTTTAAAGGGCTTATGATTTTATTTGATTGGCATTTTATGCTTGATAATGCTGGTGTTATAAGATTTTAGGTCTTCATAACTCTAGGAAAAGATATCTTGAAAATCTTTAAACAAACTAATGTACTTCAGCTTTTCAGCTGGAGGTAATGCTTTGGTTATCTTGACAAGTTTGGGATTTTCTTCTATTCCTATGTTACATTCCTCTATATCTGACCTTAGGGGCTCCATTTTGGGCTTTCTAGAAACATCATTGGAGTCAAAAAGATATTATAATGGGGCTAATACCCTAAGAAAAATGTTGTCTTTAAGGTTTACAATTTCTGATTCATCATTGGTTAATTCATCTATTTCTACTATTTCTAATTTTTCTATTTCTACTCTAGTGAATTTAGTTGGTTCTATTTTATCTACATCATTTACATCTATCTCGTTATTTATGGTATAATATATTGTACAGTCAGTATCTATATTACAGTTTTGAAATTCTCCCTCAGAATTCATAAAATTGTAAATTTGTGAGTCTAGTGAAAATATTTTCCAATACTTCAAATTATTAGGTATGGTTGGCCTATGCCTTACCTCGGCAGTGTACTGATGATTTGGCTGAAAATATAATCTGCATGTGCTGGAAAAAGTAGCCAAACTATGTGCTTACATATTCTGTTTTCTTGGAATAACATCAAAGTTAGTTTCAAGAAAACAATTTATCAAGTTTAGAATGGTTTCTCTGTATTGGCTAAGTATGGGATTATTAAAAAGATACTCTCCTTTAATTGTTTTATGATAAATTATGAGTCTCCCATGACATAAACTCTTTTGGCTCCAACTTTTCTTACAATTTGTAGTCCTAACACTAATGCTTCATATTCTGCCATGTTATTAGTGCATTTTAAATTTAACCTGAAAGCATGTCCTTCTAAATGATCATTCTCTAAATTATAAATCCATACTCTAGCTCCTACTCCTAATATGTTTATAGAGCCATCGAAATCTAAATTCCACATAGAATCATGAGTTATATTGTCACTGTCAATTTCTTTGTGTTTCTGTTCTACATCTGTGATTTTATCTTTACCAGTGTCTGAATTGCATAGGATAAAAGAGTCCATATCAGAATGCGGGGAATAGATAGGATAATTCTGTTGTTTTTCTGCATTACTGACCATGTATTTCATCAAATTTTCTCTGTAAAGCTTTCTTTGCTGACCAAATACAGAAATGGTAGCATACGACATATCTAATTGCAGTGATCCCTGTAATTTTTCTCCCCATGAGCGAGATAATAACATTCCATATTTTGGAGGGATATCAGCAACTATAATATCCATAACAATACTCTTTGTTGGGCATTGGACTAGAGTTACACACGGATATTTTATCAGGCCAAGGAATTTAACTTGACTAAAATCAAAGGAAAACAGGTCTTTGTATGGTCTGGTGATGTCTAAGTTCATTTTTTCCATTACTGCCTTCGGCATTAAGTTATGAGATGCTTCTGAATCCAACATAACATTGTGTAAGATTTTATCATGAATGTTCAAGCTAATGTAGAATGGAGGGACACCTCCCTGTTGATTTTTTCCATTAACTTCAGGACCAAATAATAATTCAACTTGATCATCATTGAGGTTAACAACATATTCTCCTTCACCTATGTTCAAATTTTCAGTGGTTTGATTTTTGTATGAATCATTTTTCACCAGCTCTGTTAAAGGAATTGGTATTTTCAATTTGGCTATCTCAATTTGAATATTGAAAGGTATTTGAGTTTTTCCTAATTGAATGGTTTCATCTTTACCAATTGTAGTTTGTGTATTTTTGTCTTTTTTATCAACAGTTGGTAATTCAGTTTGTGTTTCCACTGTTTTATTTTCAATTTTCTTGTTTGGAATAGTTTGAGTAGCAGTTGAAGTTTTAGCAGTAGTTGAAGTTTGAGTAGCAGTAGATGTGATGTGTACAATATTTGGGCTTGAAGTATTGTGGGTTTCTCTAGGGAGAATTTTTAGAGTTTTGGTCACACGAGCTTTTGTTGTTTTCTTAGACTGGATTTGGACTGATTTCTTAGTAGGGTCTTATGTGTTTTTCTTACTTCTAAGGCTATATTTTTTATGGAATTCTTATATAGTAGATTCATATCCTTGTTTATAGTCAAAGGACTCTCCAGATTCTAATTGTAATTGTTGTAACATGTATAATTCATGTTCTTCTTAAGTAAGAAAAATAATATTTTCATCATTTATTCCCATCAAGTTTATCTGGATGTCCCGGTCTTTGCCATTTTGTTGAGAACTCTCAACATAGTTTTCTTGGAGAAGTGGTCTAATTTGTTGATCAGGTACTACTTCTCTTGATTTACCAGTATTAGGATTTTTCCTAAAGTTAGGATTTCTAATTTGGGGACCTTGTTGATTTTCCCATTGAGGTTTTCTTTCCATGTTTTCTAATATATCCATTAGTCATTCCATACTTTTAGCTAAACTATCTATCTTAATGTCTGAAGTGGATGTTTCTTCCTTAATGGTCACTCTTCTTTCATTCCTCATCCTAGCTCTTTTAGCTAATAATTTAGCTTCTACACTAACTGCATCACTCTGCATCTGTTCTAAAGATGCATGGTTTCTTTCTCTTAATTGATATGACATGTCAACATCAAAACCATTTGGAAATTTGATAAGGGCCAAATCTGGTGGGGGTCTGATATTCACTGGAATTGCATTATAAATGTTATTAAACCTAGTATAGTAATCCTGAACAGATTCAATAGTAGATCTCCTAATGTTTTCATATTTAGATAATATCTGTAAAGGGTTTTTCTTTCTTTCCCATCTATTAATGAACAATTGATGAAAAGCAGCTAAATTAGCAGGTAAAGATTTAAACCATTTATTAGCATCTCTTGCTAATGTTTGGGCAAATAATCTCATTTGTACATCAGCCTCATCAATTTCATGTAATTCAAAGTAATTGGTCATTTTATTTACATGTTGTTGAGAAGTATATTGACCAGTACCATCAAACTTTTCATCAAAAGTATCTAGAACCTGTTGATCTAATTCAAGTTGTATAGTTTCCTTCTTTTCTTCAATAAATTGAATAAAATTAGGATCTATTACAATACCATAGATTGAGTTTTCATATTTGGTTCTAAATAAGGAATGCTCAAATGATAAATCAAACTGAATATAATGTATTCTTGATAACTCTTTAGGAAGTGAATTTGATTTGATTAATTGATTACTACTTCCTATATTTTCTATTTTTTTAGGTTTTCTTAAAATTCTATCTGGATCATCAACAATTGTACCAGGCTATGCATCAGGATGAGCCCTGGTATAATACGTTCTTTTAGAAGCCATAATTTTAACTTCTAAAGAAAAAATTTAACAACCCTAAATAAAACTTAAGATGAAAAAATGAGGAAAAGTTTTTCTTTTAAGATATTTAAACTGAGGACTGATTTCCCCAACGGAGTCGCCAGTATGTTATCTCTCCAAAATTTCCCGGGGTTGTTATGTGTGTTTAAAGAAATAGTAGAGTTAACTATTAACCACTTTTGGAGATTAGGATCTAGCCTTCCTAATGCTTAGAGAGGGCTCTCTCTTAATGATTTAACTTTGTTATTTTAATTGATTTTAGGCTAGTTATGTAGGATTGATTTGGTTTGATTTTGATTTGTTGGTGGAATTAATGATTAAGATGGATAGGTGTCTTTCTACTTTCCATTGGGCTATGGAGTCAATATATCAAGAAAATAGAACATAATCAAGTCATAAAGGAAGTGTTACAGGGCGGGGTAGCTGAGCAAAATCAAATCTTAAAGGCTAAATAGTGAAGTGGTTTTCAATCGGGATCAAGGAGCAGTTAAGGATTCCTTAAACCAGATAATGAGAGAAGTTGAAAGAGGTCAATCGATATTAGAGATTAATTAAGGATTATCTAAACTAAATATCAGAGGAAAACATTAAAATGTATAATAGTTCAAAGCAGAGTGTATTTAAACAAATTCTACAGTAAAATTCCAATTATAACATTCAAATTTGGAAAACATGCAAGTTTATGGAATACTTAAGAAAATAACATGAACAATTGAAATATACTTCACCGAAGTAGCTCAACACATGAATCTTGTAAATAAATGCCTTTATTACTTGTCCTGTCTGTCAACTTGGAAATGGTACAATAAGCCCTCAAGCAGTAGATCGATTTAACTATCAAAATATTCAGGAATCCACCCTCAATACTTCAAATTGATGAAGTATTTATACAATAATTTACAGAATATGCTATCAAATGATTTAGGATTTATTCAAGGAAAACAAAATATCTTCATGCAAGAAGATAAAGACACCTATTTAATTGACTGCAAGTTGTCCCTATTTTATTTGATTTGATGTTTGTTTCTTTGATATTTGATGTCTTTCACGCTAGTTGTCTTTCATGCTAGCTTGTCATCTGACTTTTATTTTAACTCTATATTTTATCCAACTTATCTTTAACCTATGAAATATTTTACGTGACTACTATGTTTGCTCTTTAATCTTGTCTTTATTTTACTTGGATGCTCTTTTGCATGTCACAGTAAATCACAACATTTTTCACAGATTTATTCATCTGGAAGTTTGATTTTCACCATCATCTGGTAAATCTCATCTGCCTCTGCATATTTTGAAAATGTAGGCTTGTTTACAAAAATATGATTTACCTCATGCTAGAGGTAAAATATGTTTTCAAAGATTTGAAAAAGTACTTTGCCTGTAGGAATTCCTTTCAATGAGGAACTGTTGGAATTTTCTTTAGCTACTTCCCCGATATTTTTATCATAATCTTCATGCCTCATTAGTCTATCATTGATTACTAATGGATTAGGAAAACCTTTTTTTCTCAAAACATCAAACTTGTTCATGAATTTGTTCACTGCAAGCTCCATAGTTTGACATTTATCCTCAAGCTGTGTCATCAGATTTCTCTTGGAAATCACTTTCTTCACCTCTAAGATGGTTTCTGTTCTGTCACTTATCCCATGTTCTTCTAATTCATGTTTTTTTTTGGAATTAAGGAATTTGATTATCTCAGTGGCTTCCTATGGTTTCTTTCCAGTCTCTTCTTTGACCTTTTCAATTGCATTACTAGATTCCTTTATCAAATCATTCTGCTCAAATATAACTTGGATAAAAGGCAAAATATCATTAACAGATTTAATGATATTTTCCCACAACTGTTGTTTTTCCTGGGCCAAGGGCTCTGCTAATGTCAATTCATTTTCTAATTTTTGGATCCTGTCATTCAATCTGTTGGATTTTTGTGTTTCAGCTTTATGCATTACTTGAGCCAATTTCTTTTCATCTTCTAGATTTTTCACTTGTTCTTTGAGCCTATTGATCTCAGTAGTTTGAATTGACATATCCTCCATTTCCTTAATCAATTTTCTTGCTTCATCAGTGGGATGGGCTGATGTTGTTGCTGGTGTAGTTGCTGGAAATTTTGTTGACACTGGAACTGATGTTGTAGCTGGGACTGCTGTAGATAATGGAGCTAATGTAGAAGCTATATGAATGGCAGTAATGGGAACTAATTCCATACTGGATTGCTTTTCCTGCACTAGTTTGTCAATTTCAGTTTCCATCTCTTTCAGTTGAGCTGTCAATTGAATGACGAGATTCATCATTTCATCCTTCTGATTTTAATTTTCCAAAACTTATTTAGTTTGTGGATGTTCTGTTGCTGGTAAATTCAGTTGTTTATTCAATGTAGCTATGTCTGGATTCTTCTTCTTGATAAGCTCTTCTGCTGCTTTAATGTCTTTTAGATTGTATCCAACCTCCATGACCAAATCTTCAAGTTATTTTATCCTGTTATCCTTTGCTTGTGAAGAAGCTTTCTCTAGTTTTAACTGTGTCCTTATATTTTCTAGATAATTCTGTAGTTTTTGGACACTTAAAGGTTTGTGTGTCATAGTGGAATATATCATTTCTCCATCTTGTTTATGAAACTCAATCTAGTCTATGGGATGCACATCTTTGGCAAGAACTTCAAAGGCTATCTTATTGTAATCTGTTGATGATTTTGGAGCTTGCACTGTTGGCTGTAAAAATGTCATTTGCATCTTTTTTGTTTTGTAATAAAATTTTGATAGAAATCTGTTCTGGTCACTGGGATTTTGCTTCCAGTATTGGCAAAAGTTTCATCTTTCATCAATAAAATATCCCAAAATACATGACAACATTGTAACAATTTGTCTGGTTCTCTTGTAAAATATGAAAGCTGAATATGGAGGATTACTTTTAGGAGTTTCACTAATGGATGAAGGAAAGTCTGGAATATTTGGAATCTCTTAGGAAAGTCCAGTTTCAAGTAGAGCTCAGTAAGGATTTCAATGGATAATGACACTTCATTAGGTTTTGGTTGAATCTGTAGCATTTGATTTATGGATTTGTTGGCAATATGATGATGAGTGTTGTCCTTGATGGCAACCCACTTGATGAAGATGATGGCAACCTACTTGATGAACTTGGTAATGATGTAAATCTGATGTATCTTCAATGAGTACAGAAGGAAATGATGAAAGGAATTTCAGTTTGTATTGAAACAATGATAAAAAGAGTATATCTCAAGGCATACGCGGATTTGTCTAGACGAAGTAGCGTATGCACTCGGGATATAACGTGCCAAGTCGCATATGGGCAAAAGCGCTCTAAAAGTGAAAATCCAAGGGTGACTACCATGGTATTGACCCATTGTATTGGGCGCTTGTTTATCTTTTTGATCGCGTCCAGAAATACCATTGGTATGGTATGGTTTTAGCTCATGGTATTGATAAAGGCTAAACCTATATAAGGAGAAGAAGATTATTGTGAAAAGGTGACACATGTTTGGGTTTTAATGAATACTTCACTCATAAGTATATCTGCATGGTTGAACTCTGCTCTTAATTGATAGATCTGATTCTGTGATGCATCTATGAACATAATGAAGGTTCAAGATCTCTAGATCTTGAAATGGTGAATCTCTTGGATGATCTGAAAAGAAGTGATGAAGACCTGGCGCAAATCTGTTGAAGAAGTTGAAGAAATCAGGGTAAGTTCATAGATCTGGTCTGTTCTGCAAAATTTATCTTTTATAGATCTATACGCAGGTTCGCTTCATGAAAAGCGCGTGTATACGTAGATCTATTTCAACAAAGGCGCGTATTACCTGTTAGGGTTTTTCTGAAAAGTTGCACGAATGTATACGCGAGTTGGCTTCAATAATAGCGCGTATATACGCGGATCCGTCTAAAGAAAAGCGCGTATGATATCTGAAATGATGGTTGCTCAAGGTTGAATGTGTTTTTGCATGTTTATTCTGAATTCTGGGTTATCTATGATATACTGATTACAGTGGCTTCACTGTTCGGTTTGGAAGCATTGGGGAAAGTATGTTGATAAGTGAAGGGTTGTGTTGGAGCTGTTTGATACAGTTTGAAAATTGATGAAACGTGGTTTGCAGTGGATCTGAGGGTTGAAGCCTTCAGTCTGAAAGAAGAAGCTTTCTGCCAGTAGAGGCTGGTGTGAATATCAGGGGGTAGTGGCTCCCTTCCAGGAGAGTTGGTAAACGAGAGCAGGGATTTGTTGCTCCCTTCCAGGTTAGGCTGGTAAACGAGAGAAAGTTGTAGCTTTCTACAGGTGGGTGCCTGCGTGCTGGTATGAGTCTGCACCAGTACATGTTGTAAGAAGTTTTCTTAATAATAAAATTTTGAAGGCTGAGACGACGGCAGCGGTGGTTTTCTCCCGAATTGGGTTTCCACCTAAAAAATCCTGGTGTTCATGCGTGTTGCCTATGTGTGATGATTATTCTGTTCTTTCTGTATCTGTTTACTGCTTTCTGAAATATCTGATGAATGAATAAAGTAATGATCTGAGTTAAGAATTGAATGCATAATTAGATCTCTGAGCATACACGAGTTTAGTAAAGGATATCCGCGTATATACGCTAGTTTCCTTCAGGAAAGTAGTGTATTGGTTTTATGAAAGAAAAAGAAAAGTTTCATTGTCTGCCCTGAATACTGATTCACCCCCCCCTCTCAGTATTCTTCTCAACAAGATTGGGCAGTGATTGTGAATATTATTTCTTCATTTGGGGTTACTAAAGCTCTTTCATTAGGCAAATAGTTGATCTGGCAAAGCCTAATGAGTTATCGAAATTGAAAGGTCTATGGGAATATGTATTTCGGTAGGTTTGAATCCCACGGATGGATATCATCTGCTTGGTCAATTAATTTGTCATGGTTCCAGCAGTGGAGCTCTAAAAGGTTGAAATCAGTCACTGTATCATTGATTTTGAATTCCTTATCAGCCAGAGGGGTGTAGTCAACATCTAATACAGATGGTTTCAGAGGATTTACAGATATAATACTTTGGGAAGCCATTAATTTGTTCAATTATTACTTTCTATGTTTAATTAATGGTTTTAGGTGCTTTAGAATTACCTGGAAAATGATTGGATTGGTCTGCAAAAGTCCAAGCAGTAGCAGGGTTCAATTCCAGTCGGCAATGGCTTCAAAATTGGTCGATAAAGGTCTTTTTGGTTTCTTTTTTTCGCAATTTCAACAGAGAATAGGAAAATAAATGTCAAGGGTGGGTTTTATTACTTTTGAATGGAAGTAGTTAATTACATGGCATAGGGGTTTGATTTCAAACATTAGTGGTTTTATCCCATAGCACAGAAGCGGATTAGTGGATTATCGCACTGTGAAGGATGGTTTGGCGGTTTTGGGACTGGGGGGTGCGATAGAATATGGGAGTGCCACGTGGCAAGGGGACATGGGTGTGAAACCACCCATTTTGCACCCCCCCATTGGTTTTAAACATCAAACATGCGGGGGTGAGAAAAGGTTTATTGGTCATAGGATCTTAGTGAATGGCGATAGGGCGGATGGAAGAGTAGGGGCTTCTGATAGGTGGGATCGGGGATTATTTATGCTGAGGGGTATAATATATATGCGAAGGATTTATAACATAAGTGGTTTGTGGAATATAATAAGCGGGGTTAGGTATAAATTGTGTTGGGAAATATATATGCAAAAGGGTTAGTATAAAGTGGGGGGAGGGGTTAAAATGAAATATATTAACTGTAGGCTAAAAATAAAATAAAAGGGTTCGGGGAAACATATTAAGCGGGGAATTGAAACCAAAAGGAAAATGGGACCCGCGTAAATATTATTACCTACTTTCAAACTTTGGATAAGTGGGTTTATGGTATTTTTATTGGAAAGGTGGAGTTAGTAAAGGGGAAAAGGGAATTTTCAATGGAAAAGGGTTTTTTACAAGGGGAAATGACTTCCAAGAGTGGAAAAAGGGATTTTAGGATAAGGGGAAATGTTAAAAAGACATTAGTGATAAGAGATGAACCAATTGATGCTTTCCATTACTTGTGAAAGTAATCTACCTACCCTTTATTTACCCTAACATTTTTATATCCTTTATTGGGTGCATTTGAGCTTGCTGGCCCTTTTATTTTCTTTTGATAAGCAAACTAACTTAGTTCTAACCTTATAACTTTCAATAGCTCAATTTAAACTGATGAAATCTTTTTTATTCTCTACCTAACTACTGATCTGCCAAGATTAAATGGTTTGGCCAGATCCTTATTCACTAACTATCATGACATGAAATTTAAAGACATGAATAATCAAGATTAAACTATATGATCATCATGAATTGTGGCATTTTGGACAAGCTGCACACAATTTTATTTGCATAAAGTAAAGTAAAAGTAGTGGCATTTGAATGTGCAACACTTTCATAACTTATTTTTGTTTATTTTTGTGGGGTTCATATTTTATATCCTTTTTTGATCTTCTTTTCTTCTGGTCCTTTGATTTTTGTTTTAGGACATACCCTCTTTTCATTTTTAATATGGGAGAACATTTTCAGAAAGCAAAGGTATTTACAATATTACAAGACTTAACCTAGTCAATTCAAAATTATGATCTGTATTATTATAGGACCCTAACACATCATAGAGCTCGGATTTGAAATCCTGTCATCATTTGAGCTCCAAAACATCCTGATCTATGCATTCCTTTCAACCACCGGTTATATTTCCAACATTTGCAGAAGGGAAAATGCAGTATGGCCTCCAACAGATCAATAATTACGCATTGCCTTCATTTAGAGGACTTCAGGGTCACTCTAGCCTTCTTTGTCAGCTTAAGTGTTTCTATTTTTGAGCACTTTTGTACTTGCTTTTTCACCTCCTTAATAATAAAATGGCTCAGCTATTCTGTTTATTTTCATGGTGTATTTAGTTCATTTGTACATTGCTGTAGTTTCTAGCTATTGTGTTTCTATATTCCTGTCTTTCCCATTTTTGGATATTACATTGTTAAACCTTGTTCAGAGAAAATTAGTTAAATATGGGCTTCCGACTTGGTTATCCAGATGCATTAAGGTCTCTTGTAGCTTAAAATGAGCATCCTCAGAATATTTCAACAAGATTTCTCTTTATCAGAAATAGATTCTATGTTCTTATCTTTTATCGACATGAAATAAACTGGTATTGAGCCTTGAAAGGGGTTGTTCAGTTGTAATATTGTTTTTGAAAAAATTTCAGACTTGCAAAGACATTAATTATAATTAGTTCTCTATAATTGAATGGAAGCACTTCTTATTCAAATTTAATATGCTGTGTTGATTCTTTTCATAAGGTAGTTCGATTCCAGTGATTTGGGCTCTATCCTGGAAACAACACTGACTTTACATGTACTATTAAGTTAGTGTTTAATTATTATGTTTCATCTATTTCCATTTGCGTAATTTCTATTAATTTCTTGTTGCTTGTTCATTAAATCATATGCTCTGTTTTAAACAAGATTTATTGAGATTGTTACATAGTAGATTTGTTGTAGTTAGTATGTTTGGAATATCAACATTTCTTACCGTTTCCTGTAGATTATCATAGACCGTTACCTTGCATACTTAATTTCATTCGATGGTATTATTCTGCAGTACTGTTTTTACATTATGTAGTTGTTGTTCCCTAAGAAACAACTTGAAGCTCAATAGGTTTCCCTTTTCTATTTCCTTCAGAAAGAATTTAGAATTTGATGTTTTGAATTGTTTGTTGTAGTTAGAAATTGCATTACCAGTTTATTTCTTTAACATTGAAAATTTTCTTTTCAATAGGATAATAGTAAATAGTTATATTGACATTTCTCTTGCATAAAATGTGTCGATGACCTTGATATAGAAAAAAGAAGCCTTGAGTTGACAAAATTAATGTGTAGTAGTTAGTTGTTACTTTTAGGGACATTAAATTGGATCAACAACCATAAACTAAAATTCTTATTTTAATTATGATAATTCTTCTAGGTCGAATTAGTGGGCCTCTTGGCATACGGGAATGCCTCATGATGCTACACAAAAATAAACACTATCAATTTGAAGTGTGTAGGATTTTTTGAAAATAAAATGAATATTAATAAAGAGATATTAAAAAAAGTAGCTCAAATTTAGGCTTTGGAGTTTACTCAAAGGGACTACTCAAATAAAGGATATTATCGTTGTTATTTGTTGGCATGATGGTGAAAATTTTATTGACATAAGTTTGGTGAATTAATTATTAATTCTATATTCAAGATTATTCATAAAGAAAGGCTTTAGAAGCAAGGAGTTATTTGAAATCCACGACTTGCAACTATTGATTGATGATTATAAATACATATCCCAACTCAATGTAAAGAATTTTTATTTCATTAATGTTGATATAATTTTATGTTGTAATTTGATGTTAGCATTGGAGACGCTCATTCTAAATGTAAAATTATACGTAAGTAAATAAATTTGACACTCTGTCAATTGGGGTTATGTGAGGTGGTTGAGAAGAATGGTTGTTATTTCCCCCACCCAAGTTCAATTCCCTACAAGTAACATGATGATGATAAATATTGTTGTAATGACTACGTACCTATGTATATTGTTGCATTGACCCTCACTCTCACCCTCGGGTTGAAAGAGAAGATGATTTCCCTTGAAAATAAAATAAAATTGAGATTCTAATATTACAAGATTCCATAAGGGAGCCACGCAAAAAATTTATCCTATCAAAAGATATAACCATATGAAAAATGTTGCAATTCAATGTGGTAAACAATCACAACAACAAAGTTACAATTACTAGAAAGAAAAATTAGAGATTTGAAGAAAATATTTATCAACAAAGATTAATAAATTGTGTAAAATCGAAGGAAATTGGAGTATGATTATGAAGGCTTACACAATCCATAATCATAATGGAAATTTTTTTTTGGAGATATTCACTTTCTATATTGTGCGAGGGTTTCCCAAACTTTCGGGTGGACACTCCACCCATCCTTAGGAACCAAATTAATAATGATGATTAGAAAAGAGTGCAACTAGGTTAAAATAGTTGATAGGTGAAGTAAGATGAATGCTAGATTAATTGGTAAAATGTAGTTAGAAGCTTAGGTTTAGAATTTGATTAAGAAATGATTTAATATTGATCAAATATAATAAAAGAGATTAAAAAATATTATAATAAGTTAGTTGGATTAATTAATTACTTATAGTAAGATAAATAATTGTAAGGAATAAATGAGAGTGATGATCATTAGAGAATTAATCGATAAAAGGGGGTTACCTAAGAGGAAATTTATATAATAGATGGAATTATTAATTTATTATAAGCAAAGAAAATAACTGATCAAAATTGATGAGAGGAAAGAGAAAATAAAGTTGAGAAGGGAGGATAATTTTTTAATAAAAATCAAGGATAATACAGAGGGGGTAAGACAAAGTGGGACATCGACTCATAAATAGGGGGGAATTAAATAATTAAATGGGAAATAAGAGAATTAAAAGAGCATGATGAAAAATACCATAGCTAAACGAAGTGGGTGAGGGTATGATATGAGATTAGTAATTAAGGAATTGAATGAGAAGTATGCAACATTGGCTTAAGGTTTCTCTCCCTACATAAAAGGCATCACTGATTTCATCTCTAAAATCTTGCCAAGAAAAATATAAAACTCTTTGCAAACCCTACAAAATTTTAAATCAATTATTCAAATATCCCAAAGATCAATCCAATCCATTATTGGGCCCAGGTGTTTATAAATCTCATGCTCGTGGGGAAAATCCTATATTGGCCAAATTGGAAAAAACTTCAAAACCATATTAAAGGAACATATAGTCGATACAATTCATAATTGTTTTTCAAAATCTTCCCTGGAATAAGATTCCTACAAAATCTAAGCACCTTATATGCTTTGAATAAGTAAAATTCCTTGCCCCCAATCCCTTCTATTACACCTGAATCATTTGTGAATCCCTTGAAATCGAAAATCACTCGAAGAAATTTAATCAGGAATATGGCTACAAGTTAAGCCAATGTTGAAAGCCTCTCAATAAAAGCCTTAATCACTGATATCCTATCATTCACCCCGCCAACCGCTTCATTTATCTATAATTTTTTAATTTTTTCTCTTCTCCCCCATCCAACCCTCATTTATCTTTGATATTTTTCATCCTTTGATTTGGTTCTCTTATTTCCAATTTACTTATTTAATTCCCCCGCTTTTTATGTTTAAATTTTATTTAAAATTTTCTCTATAAATTATTTATATGAGTCAATATCCCCCTTTGTCTTACCCCGTATGTATTATCCTTGATTTTTATTAACACTTTAACCTTCCTTCTCAGATTCATTTTCTCTTTCCTCTCGTCGATTTTGATCATTTAGTTTCTCCGCTTATAATAAATTAATAATTCCATCTATTATCGAAATTCCTCTTAGGAAACCGCCTTTTATTTATTTTTTCTCTGATGATTATCACACTTGTTTATTCCTTAAATTAATTTATCTTACTATAAGTTATTAATTAATTAATCCAACTAACTTAATTATTATAATATATTTGATCTCTTTTCGTTTATTTGATTGATAATAATATATTTTAATCTATTTTCTTTTATTTGATTGATATTAAACCATTTCTTAATCAAATTCTAATAACCCAAGCTTCTAACTAGCTTTGACCAATTATTCTAACTAGCTTTGTGATCCAGGTGGATATTGGTGGCCACCCACCTATTCCACCTAGATCTCCAGTTAGTTTCATCAGTTTCCTTTTTATAATAGTATTTACTATTTTTATCATTTTTTCAGGTCCTGAACTTTCAGATAAATTTGACCCCCTAAATGACGTTTTTTTGAGGTTTGCAGTAGGCCTATATCCATAGGCAAGGGCCTACGACAAAACCTATAGTACCCAGAGAGATATTTCTGATTATATAACGTACACGTCAAATGGAGATAATATGACCAAGTTATGACCCCAGGAAATTGGATGCCCAAATAACCCCAACGAGGCCCACAAACTCTTGACATTTCATCTCCCAGGCTTAGGGTTTTGGTTAGGGTTTTCCTATGTTGTTAAATAATAAAAAGGCCCTTGAGCGTCATTGTAACACAGTTTAGAGGCCTGTAGCAGTGACATCTCTTCTCAGAGATAAGCTACCAATGCCCCAACTAGTTTATTTCCATTATGTATGTAAGCATATTTAAGTTATTTGATATTAATGAAATGAAGTTTTATTTATTTTTCATCTCTGCGTTTATGTGTATTTATGAATTTTATTGTGTTCCTGCATATGTTCGGATCAGTGGTATCAGAGTGGTATTCTCTTTCACGATCCTTCTTTGCATGTCCTCAACGAGGTCGAGGTATAAGGAGTTAAGGATCGATCTGTTGGAACCTTTGCAAGATTAACCTTACAAACCCCGACAACTGCCCATGGGGGAAGAAAAGAAAGACGAGGGAGAAAAAGATCCTATCAAAATATTGCTCGAGGAGGTCCTCGAGAAACAAAGGAACATGATGATGGATAACTTTGCCCAAATTATTCAACGACTACCCACCGACATCGCATCTGCATCCAGCAACCACTCTGGAGGCACCACTCCTTTTAAGGTACAAGTAAACCTTGACATTCCCATATTTGAGGGCCAAATAGATGCATGTGTCATAGATAGTTGGTTCAATATATTAGAAGGATATTTATCGGTTCATGACTTTTCCAACCGGGAAAAGATTACTTTTGCACTCCTAAAAGATGCCCCCCATGTCAAGGACTGGTGGGAAACCTACTATGAGAAAAAGTATGAGAGGGAACCCTCTCTGTTCTCAGTTGCACACACTTGGGATTATTTCCAAGATGCCATCAAGGACCAATATTATCCAATGGGGAGCTATGAGGTAAAAGAACATACAATGGACTACATTGCTACAACAAAGGGATCAAGATGTGCATGAGCTGACGAATTTGTTCCATACCTTGCGCACAAATTTGGGTATCAAATATTCAGAGAAAAATTTGGTGTTGAATCACCGCAGTTTTCTGCACATATACATTTAGGAGGAAATGGAGTTCCTCGACATCTCCTCACTTGGTGCAACATACCAATATGCTTCCAAGATTGAGCAGAAATTCAAATAGAAGAAACAAGACTTTGGATCTGCGAATCAGGTTCAAGGGAAAGGTTCCCCTAAACCACGGAAAAAAGGACAAAGCCAAGGCGGGGCAACCCAAGACCACCTGCCAAAACCGCAAGCAAAAAACAACACTGCGAAACCAAAGAAGGACAGTAGAAAGTGGTGTGAGTTCCATAAGAGCTCCACCCAAAACACAAGTGAGTGTCGGGCCAAGCAGTCATTGGTGGCCGAGGTGAAGGCTTATGAATCATATGCATGCACCCACTTTGAATGAAAACTCGACAAGGAGAATGACAAAGGGAAGCATATTATTGATGCGGATCCCAACGCCATCGTTTCCACCATGAATATCTAGAAGGAGGAACTACAAGATCTAAGAGGGGGAGTGCCTCTTTCATTCCCAGATGTTAGTAAAGGGTTCCCCGCTACAGTTCATTGTCGAAAGTGGGACCTCGGAAGCAGTTGGGCTTGCCGAACACAACACACCCATATTCTTACACCATCGGATGGCTTCACTAAGGATGGGATCTCCGCGTTAGTGAGTAGTGTCACCTTCCCTACATCATCAAACCCTTCATGGATGAGGTATTATGTGACATTTCTCCTCTTGATGTTTGTGATGTATTATTAGGCCAACCATATTTATCAAAGTGACATGTTTTTTATAAGTCCAAGCCTCACGTTTTTATTGTTACTTTGGGATATACATTGTATACGATACCGGAGGTAGCACGACCTAGCGCCATCTCTTTGGTTACTGCAAAAAAATGTAGTAAACTCATTTCTAAAACTAGGAAATTTGTTTTCCTGATGATCCACGCTGAGGGAAAGAAGAATATTTTGGCCACGACCTCCAGACAAGGATCCTCCACACGACAACAATAGATGGACAAGGTCGTGGAGGAGTATGAGGACATATTCACCTCACCCGTAGGGGTTCCTCTGCATTGTCAGGTCAAGCAGTCCATCGATCTGACCCCAGGTGCGTTTCTACCCAATGAACCAATATATTGTTGCTCTGTTATAGGGAATGATGAAATAAAGTGGAAAATTCAGGAGCTATTGTATAAAGGTCACATCCCACTGAGTTCATTGCTCTGTGGGATCCCAATCGTGTTGGTGCAGAAGAAGGATGGGACTTGGAGACTCTGAATTGATTATCAGGCACTGAACAAGATCATTGTCCAGAATATGTATCCGATCCCACGGATTGATGGCCTTCTGGACCAAATCAAGGGGGAAACATATTTCAGCACGATGGACTTGAAGTTCGAGTATCACCAGGTTCCAATCGAATCATCCAATGTGTGGAATACCGCCTTTAAAGCTAAGGAGGGATTTTTCGAATGGCTGGTCATGCCTTTTGAGTTGAAAAATGATCTCGCAACCTTTATGAGGCTGATGGACAACATCTTGCAGAAATTCACCAACTCATTTGTGGTGGTTTACTTGGAAGGGATCCTGATCTTCATCCAGACTTGGGAATAGCACCTCCACCACTTTTGACAAGTCCTCCAAACACTGCGGCAACACAAGTTGTGTGGAAATTTGGAGAAGTTAACTTTTGACATGACCTAGGTTCAATATCTGGGATACATTATTGATGAGATGATTAGGAGATCAAGTCCATTGTGGAAAAATGCTCAAAAATTGAGTTGCTCAGAATTGGTCCAAACTAGAACGATTAGAAAGAGCTCAGAAAAAAAATCATGTAGACGCAAACGGCACTGAAAATCGACGTTGTATGAGAAAGTTATTCAGCTTTGAAGTTTTCCAATTTCAGTAAAAAAAATGGCCAAATGGACTTTCCAAAAAAAAAATTATTAAAAAAAAATATTCCACAGAATATTCTGGGAATATTTCATGGAATATTTCACAGAATATTCTGAATAATATTCTGCAAGCGGCCAATCAAAGGGCGCCACGTGGCTAGCTTGGAGGCTGCCACGTGGCCCCAAGATTCAAACGAAATAGCGATTTAAAATTTTTCGTTCGCCGCAGGATTTGATCTCGGGTCGGCGGAATGATAACTGAGCGACCTGACCGTTGGACCATGGAATTGGTTCTTGTTATATAGAGCAATGAGCCACTATTTGAATTTCCAATAAATTTTGGGCGAATAACACCGTGGGTCATGGTCACGTGCATTCCGGCGGTGGTTTTAATATTATGGTTCAAACTTTAATAAAAACCGCACATAACGCAAAGTCGTTCAACGATTTCCGAATGGTGTGGTCCCATGCACCTATTCTTTAGCACCTTCCAACTGGCGGTCAATATGGCGGATTCCACTTATTTAGGCGCCCGCCCCTAAATTGTCGGGCTTATCTGGAGTTCCACTAGATTTGGTGGAGCTTTTCTAGCCCTAACTGGACAAAAACTTCTACTGGTCATAACTTTGGCTAAGGAAGTCCAATTGAAGCAAAAAAAAAATTGATTTGGGGGTATTGAAGCATTCTGGAGTTGTTGGGATAGGTTTCAGAGCCATCAGGGCACTCTGTTAATGATTTTATCATCGAATTTTCTTGTGGAGCCACTAGAGCTTAGTGAAAGATCAGCTGTATTGGACTATACTCATCCATTTGAGGTGAATGAATAGTCGATTTTTGCTATTTTCAATCCTCTGTTTCTGAATTTGCAGCCAATTTCACCTTTTGATGCTTTCTTCACATTGTAATACTTATTTTGAGCATTAATGAAAGAGGGAAAAGCCTATTTGGAGGCTTTTGGACCCAGCAGAGGTAGCCCAAGAGAGGGGTGAACTGCTTAAACAAATTCTTACTGTTATGCTGTGTATTTTTGCTGCTATTTTCTAGATTTTACTACATTAAACAGTAATTTTTAATAAGTCCACTTTTCACAATGAGACTTATACAGTGATCAAAACTCATTTGTTTCACTTCAAACCACATTACTTCCATTGCAGAATACTTGAACTTGCTTATTCACACATAAAATTTGGTTAATGAATACTTTGCAAACATAAACAAATACTTTCATTGCTAGATCGATTTAGTGTTTACCTTATATTTCTTTAGGCAGAGCCAGTAAGAGGGCCAGAAGCTTTTGGTTTCATCCTTTCTAGTAAAGGTGAAATAACCAGTAAAAGCCCCTACTGTCTATCTCTGTATAAGAAATATTTTTTTCACACATTTCAGATCAGATTGTTATTAGAGCTCTAGGTTTTGCTTAAGAGTTTGTGAAATTTGTGCAAGAAGATTGTGTTATTCTGAAAATTTGATGCTTACTAGGCTGAAATTGAAAAGAGGGGAAGGTCAATTGGTTAGAGCACAAGAAAATCCTCAACCAAGGAGGGCTAGGGTGCCTTTATCTCCACCTTCCATTTCATCCTCATTAGCCTTAGAATCAGCCACAAACATGTCTTCTAGAGAAGGAGAAGTACATGAGGAAATGGATCCCAAGGAAGAAGAAAGAGTCTTTAGAAAAGCTTTCTTGGACATTACTGAGATGGTTAGGATCCTCTATCAGGAAAGAAATGATAGGATTGCTGGAGAAGGGTCTAGAAACCAAAGAGAAGAAGGAGATTCTTCAGGAGGGAATAAATACAAGGATGAGTCTAAGAAATGGAATGGAGGAAATGGTGATCCTTCATCTCCATCGTCATCCTCTTCCTCCACATCATCCTCTTCAACTTCTGTTAATCAGTCACACAAAACAAAAACAACTCTTAGAACTCCTTTGTTAAAGCTTGATGTGAAGTTTGAGTTGTCGATGTTTAATGGTGATGTGAATGCAGAAAAATTGGATAACTGGATTAGACAGCTCGAAGTCTATCTAAGAATTCAGAATTTGCATGATGATGACACAAAAATCCAATTAGCCTCTTTGAGAATGGATGGAGCAGCTTTGGTTTGGTGGGAATCCAAGACCAGCGAGGAAATTAAAAAGCATGGTAAGATAAATCTAACTTGGAATGAGTTTATTACTGCTATTAAGAAACAATTTTATCCTCTTGCTCATATTCAGAAAGAAATTATGAATTGGAAAAATTTTAGGCAACTTAAGGGTCAAAATGTGCAAGATTATACCCAAGAGTTTAGAAGGAGAGCACTTCTACTTGGGGTAGACTTACAAAGTCAAGACACCTTGTTAAAATACATAGGAGGTTTGCACAATTACCTTCAACATACTATCCTAATGTTTAATCCTACCAGCTTAGATGAAGTCTGCGTCCAGGCTACACATTTAGAAGCTACAGGAAAGAATGCTTTTGATGCTTTGAATGAGGATAGTAATCTCAAAAACAAAGGAAAGAAAAGAGTTGCAAATTCAAGAAAAGAAAAATGAAAGTTCTTTTGCAAGAACTGTTCAAAGACAAGTCATGATTAAGACCATTGTTGGAAGCTTCATCCTGAACTGAAACAAAAAAAATACAAGAACAAAAAAAAGACCAAAGAAAAGGAGAAAACTGTAGCAACAATTGAGCAAGACTTAGGATCAGACTCAGGAGATGAGACAAAAAGCATAGCCATGGTTTTAAAGAACATTAAGGGGAAAGAAGTTGTGCAAGACACAACTCCCAGTTCTAGCTCTTTGAATTGTCACAAAGATACTCATGAAGAAAAGAGGAGGATAGAGCTCTTCCATGTGAGGGGAACTTCAAAACATACCAAAATTGACACACTATTTGACAGTGGGTCACAAGCTAATCTCATATCTGAAGAATTGGTCAAGTAGCTTAAACTTGAGACCATTCCACATCCAAAGCCTTATCCACTTGGATGGATATGCAAGGATGCCAATTTGCAAGTCTCAAGAAGTGCATATTACGCTTTGCAATAACTGCACACTTTATTGACACAGTTGAACTTGATGTGGTGCCGCTTGATATTTCAGGAATTGTTTTGGGAAGTCCTTACTTATTTGACAGGAAGGCCATCTTTCATCGCCATGAAAACAAGTATCACTTGTTCAAAGATGGTAAAGAGTACATTGTGAGAGCACACAAGAAGAAGCTAGAATCTTCTTTACTCCATGCGAGTCAATTGAAAACACTGGTTAATGCAAGTCAAAGTCTAACTTTGTTAATGTTGAAACGACTAGATTTTGAGCATTCACCTTTTTATGATGTTGCTAATAACATGTCTCCATTTGATAACAGTTTGTCTTTGAAAAACGATGATGTTATGTTGCGCAAATTACCTTTTGGGTCAGCCAATGCAGTGAATGAAGTGTTAAAGAAAAGCAGTGCAAGCAAGGAGGACACCCCATTCAGCATGGGAAAAATTTGGTTTCAGTATGATCGAATTCGCCATGGGAACAGTTTGCAAGGTGAAAGTTATTTTAAGTCTTCTGGGAAGTTTGATCAGTGTAGAAAAAGTTTGTTTTTTGTAGATTACAATTTTTGTTCTGCAAATTTTAATAATTTGCATCATGACTCCGTCAATCTTAGCAATGGACGATCAGTTGATTCCAGAGACAGTTTATCATTTTCTCAAAAGCTCCATTTGATGAAATCGGGTATATTTCAGTTATTCAAGGGTGGAAGAGTGGAGAATCAGTCTCCAAATTATCAGTTTCACTATTCAGAGAGATTTTGAGGTCCAAAAGCTTCCCATTTGGGAGGTGTGATCAGGAGATCAAGTCCTTTGTGGAAAAATGCTCAAAAATTTAGTTGCTCAGAATTGGTCCAAACAAGAACGACTGGAAAGAGCTCGGAAAAATGATCCTGTAGATGCGAATGGCACTGAAAACCAACGATGTATGAGAAATTTATTCAGCTTTGAATTTTTCCAATTTCCGTAAAAAAAATGGCCAAATGGATTTTCCAAAAAAAAAATTATTAAAAAAAAATATTCCACAGAATATTCTAGGAATATTCCATGGAATATTCCACAAAATATTCTGCGAAATATTCTGCAGGTGGCCAATCAAAGGGCACCACGTGGCCAGCCTGGAGGCCACCATGTGGCCCCAAGATTCAAACGAAATGGCAGTTTAAAGTTTTGCGTTCGCGGCAGGATTCGATCCCGGGTCGGCGGGATGATAACTGAGCGGCCCGACCGTTGGACCACGACATTGGTTCTTGTTATATAGAGCAATGAGCCGCTATTTTAATTTACAATAAATTTTGGGCGGATAACACTGTGGGTCATGGTCACGTGCATTCCGGCGGTGGTTTTAATATTATGGTTCAAACTTTAATAAAACCCGCACATAACGCAAAGTCGTTCAACGACTTCCAAACAGTGCGGTCCCATGCGCCTATTCTTTAGCACCTTCCAAATGGTGGTCAATATGGTAGATTCCACTTATTTAGGCACTCGCCCCTAAATTGTCAGGCTTATCTAGAGTTCCACCAGATTTGGTGGAGCTTTTCTAGCCCTAACTGGACAAAAACTTGTACTAGTCATAACTTTGGCTAGGGAAGTCCAATTGAAGCGAAATGTTTTTTGATTTGGGGGTATTGAAGCATTCTGGAGATGTTGGGATAGGGTGCAGAGCCATCAGGGCACTCTGTCAGCAATTTTATTAGTGAATTTTCTTGTGGAGCCACTAGGGCTTGGTGAAAGATCAGCTGTATTGGACTATACTCATCAATTTGAGGTGAATGAATAGTCAATTTTTAATGTTTTCAGTCCTCTGTTTCTGAATTTGCAGCTAATTTCACCTTTTGAGGCTTTCTTCACAGTGTAATACTTATTTTGAGCATTAATGAAAGAGGGAAAAGCCTATTTGGAGGCTTTTGGACCCAGCAGAGGTAGCCCAAGAGAGGGGTGAACTACTTAAACAAATGCTTACTGTTATGCTGTGTATTTTTGCTGCTATTTTCTAGATTTTACTACATTAAACAGTAATTTTTAATAAGTCCACTTTTCACAATGAGACTTATACAGTGATCAAAACTCATTTGTTTCACTTCAAACCACATTACTTCCATTGCAAAATACTTGAACTTGCTTATTCACACATAAAATTTGGTTAATGAATACTTTGCAAACATAAAAAAATACTTTCATTGCCAGATCGATTTAGTGTTTACCTTATATTTCTTTAGGCAGAGCCAGTAAGAGGGCCAGAAGCTTCTGGTTCCATCCTTTCTAGTAAAGGTGAAATAACCAGTAAAAGCCCCTACTGTCTATCTCTGTATAAGAAATATTTTGTTCACACATTTCAGATCATGAGAGGGGGGGGGGGCATGTGGATCCGCCAAGATCCAAGTCATTCGGAATTGGTCGGCCCCAACCACTCTAACAGAGCTCTGCAACTTTCTGAGTCTTTCCAACTTCTACCGCAGGTTCGTGTTGGGATTCTCTCATATCACTTGGCCCTTGAGTAAAGTCACCAAGGGAGGATCGGAAGAAAATTTATTTTGGTATTAATCTCAACAGAAAGCTTTCGTAGAGTTGAAACATCACCTCTTCTTTGCACCAATGCTAACATTAGCAGACTTGAAAAATCATTTGAGATTGAGATAGATGCCTCTGACTATGCTATTGGGGCAGTTTTGACTCAACAAGGGCATCCTCTGGCATATTAGAGTGAGACACTTTTCGACACAGTTCGAAATTATCCCACTTATGACAAAGGGATGTATTCCACTGTGAAATCTTGCCGACAGTGGAAGCATTACATTTCGGGGAAGGAAATGGTCATCCACACAAACCACTAACCCCTACAGTTCATATAGACACAAGGGAAGTTGTTGAATTATTGCCATCAGAAGTGGTCCACATACCTACAAAAATTTCATTTGAACATCATGTACAAGAAAGGCGACACCAATAATGTTGCAAACTACCTCAGTCAACCACCGATCGTGGCGCTAACCCACATGCTCAAATCTTGTGGGAACGAGACTTCCGATTGGACACTTCTATACATAAGCGATCCATAATTCAACCAAACATACAAGACGCTCTTGGAGGGTAAGAAATTTCCAAATTTTCACCTCCACGATGCACTGTTATGTCAGCTGAGACACCTTTGAGTTCCTGTAAGAGAGCGTGCCAAGATGGTTTGGGAAGCGCACTACAATTGGGTCGCTGGGCATTTTAGGGTTGAGAAAATAGTGGCAGTACTACAGAATTATTTCTATTGGCTGAACCTTCGACAAGATTTCAGGAAGTACATCAGATCCTACACTGTGTGCACCATTTCCAAACCAACCATTAAGAAGCAAGGCATATATACTCCATTTCCTACCCCTAGTTGACATTGGGAATCCATCTCCATGGATTACATGTCGGGCCTTCCTTCTACTAAGCATGGCAACAAATTTCTCGAAGATGGCCATTATGGTGGCCTGCAAGAAGAATATCACAGCAGAAGCCATTGCTAAACTCTTCTTTGAACAAGTGTGGGTACACTTTGGGATCCCACAATCTATCATCTCAAATCAGGGCAATAGGTTCCTCAGTACATTTTGGTCCAGCCTCTGGTCGACGCTGGATACCAAGCTCACCAATTCCACAAATTTTCATCTTCAAATTGATGGACAAAAAAAGGTTTTCAACATGACGATTGTACACATTCTGCTTATGTACAAATCAAAACATCCACACACATGGGATGAGAGCCTCCCCTATGTACAACACAACTATAACTGGGCTCTCCACAACTCAACAGACCACAACCCTTTTTAGGTGGGTTTTGGATTCTAGCCACTATGTCCCATTGACGTAGCCATGCCATTTGCCGCTACTTAGGTAGATTCGTCTCATGTCCAGTCTGAAGAGAACAAGGTGAACAACTTCATTGAGCGCATTCAACACATCCTCCAATAGGTTCATGACATATTGGACAGGGCCAATGATAAGTACAAGCAACGACATGATCAACATCTGGTGCCTCATAACTTCTAGGTGGGCGAAAAAGTGTGGCTACATTTGTAGAAGGAGCATCTTGGTCAAATTCACCACAAGCCTTGCCCGCTCTGCTATGGGCCATACATTATCTTCACACCACATACATAGTGAAGATCTCCAAAAAGCATTTTCCATTAGGAAATTGGATCGCCAATATAGAGAAGTTTACAAAATTTAGGAAAAAAATAAAATAAATACAACTACAGCATAAAATCATAAAAAACGCAACGCCAAGGGGGTAACTTAATTGGCGATCTATAGAAATTATAATGTAGATTGGAAACTACGTATGAAATTTTAATCAAAATCACAAGACACAAACCTACTCTACTACTTAGCAGAATTCAATTCAAAATTTAGAACATCAATCACAAACATACAAATAATAAATAACACACATGCACACAGTATTTCTCTAGGGGAAATCATTATGCTAAAAACCCATTTTACTGCTTGCATTAATATGATGAATATAGATGTATTACAATTGCTAGTTCAATTTGAGCTCAACCTGCAAGTGAATAACCTATCTTTCAGCTCACTGAGAATATCTGACCCAAACTTAGTTAGTTTATGCCTTTTATTGAGCCCCTATTTCCTTTCACAATTCCTTGAGAAATTAGGCACCTATTATTTAGGAAATTCCTCCAAAATGATTACACAATTCCCAAGGTTTGATCATCTGACTGCATGCAACACCTTTACACTCAAGACTAGTCTACAACTGATGTTACACTAAATTGGAATCTCCATCACAATTGGGGAACTTGAATTTTCTACATGCACTATCAATTTTGGGCTTATTGATTATTTAACTAGATGATCACTGAGTTAGACTGAAGTTCCATTGCACAATTGACCTTCCACTAGTTCCTCCAATAGTTACAATTAGTTTAACTAAAAACAAATTGAAATAAATGACCTTGATTGCTACAAATTAGTAATCACACATGCTTAAATGAACTTCAACTCCTATAACTTGAATTTACTGATCTAAATAGGTGACAAGAGCCATGTCACACAAGTTACTTGCATCCAAGTTGTCTGCTAATGTGGAAATTCAAATTTTCTCAATTTAATCAAGGCTAAATCAAATTGAGAATTTTTTGCTGCATTTTTCAACACTCCCTCTCAACAATAAATGGATTATCAACCACCCCTATCCTTCACCCGTGGAACTAAAACTTCCGTCTTGATTGATGCTTTTTCAAATGTTAACATCTTGTTCCTCTGTTAGAATGTATTGCATCAACATTATCCGCCTATGCACATAGTCCTGTAAATGGAGATACCAGATATATATATTCTTGGATCAATTATGAAATATAGGATTCTCATAGAGTTTGATGCAACTATGATTATCATAATAGATCACAATTGGATCCATCATCTAACCAAATAGTCCCACAAGTATATTTTCTCATATAGATCGTCTCACATGTTGTTTGACTTGTAACCATGTATTATGCTTCTGTCGAGCTGAGTGCCACATAAATTTGGTTCCTTCTATACCAGGAAACAAATGCACACCCAACACTGAAAATTCCACCTAATGTACTCTTTTGGTCTGAAGGACCCCCCACCTAATCTGCATCTATGAATCCACACACCTTCACTCCCTATGTTCGTCTTTACCATAGTCCAACCCGGGTGGTGCCTCTGAGGTATCGTAAAACATGCTTAGATGCCTTCGAAAATAATTTAATTGACCTAACCATACCTTGGCTCATATGTTTGATTGCATAACACATATCTGGTCATGTGTTTACAATATACATCATTGAACCCACTAGCTGTCGATAAATGGTAGCACACACCTCTTCACTTGAAGTGACATCCTCCTTCCTCCAACTTGTTTCTATAGGTGTCTCCATGGGTTTACAAATCTCCATGCAGAATCTATGCAGTATCTCATTTGCATACTTTACTTTTGACACAAATAGGTTCCCATCGCCTTGCCATACTTCCAACCCAAGGAAGTAGTGCATGAGACCCATGTCCTTCATTTCAAATTCCCTTGCAGGGTCATCCTTGCAAGATATTATCAACTGATCATCACCAGTTAAAATTAAATCATCAACATATGAGATAGTAATAAGAAATTTACCTTCTACCAAGATATGATATAGGTTTGCATCTGCTTCACTTTTGGTGAAGCCCAAACCAATGAGATAGTTGTCGATCCTTGTGTACCAAGAACATGGTGCTTGTTTGAGACCGTACAATGCTTGCTTGAGTTTACACACATGATACTCCCGATCAAATGTCTCAAAAAATTCTAGTTTCTCGATGTACAACTCCTCCTATATAACCCCATTGATAAATTTTGATTTTAAATCCATTTGGTGGATTTTCCACCCCATCTGCATAACTAGTGCAAGAATTGATCTAATGGATGAGTACCTTGCTATAGGAGAAAATGTCTCCTCATAGTAAATTCCCTCAACTTGAGAGTATCCCTTGGCCACAAGTCTGGCCTTATATTTTCCTATGCTTTCATCTCTTTCCTGCTTAACCTTGAAGATCCATATCCAAACCATAACTGATTTATTTGCTATTCTTGGGACCATTTCCCAAACACTTTTATTTACAATGGTTTCATATTCCTCCACCACTGTGTCAACCCATAAATGTTTCTCTACTTCTTCCTCAAAATATGATGCCTAAGTCTCTTAAATCTCAGTCATTAGAGCCATGTAGCCAGTGTATTGATCAAGTGACCTTCTATACCTGAACAAATTTGAAGGAGTTCCTACATTCTCCCTCTCATCCTACACAAGTATATAAACTTCCCTGGTCCTTTTTATGCCTTCTCTAGATGGTTTTTCTTGAGTGGATGTATCCACTCTCTGCTCCTCAATTTGTGTCTACTACACAACCTTTTAAGCCTCCTCCTTTGGAGCTCAAATATCCTCCTCTGGTGGGATCTTAAGCTCCCTCTCGAGTGAGCACCACATTAATTTCTCCTAATAAAATTTTACATCCATTTGCACAAATTTCATTCTAAGGGATGGTAAGTACACATGGTAGATGTGAGGAGTTTCTGTGTAACCACAAATTCCCCCAATTTTGTTGCCTCAAGCAAAGGCTCCAAAAATCCTAAAGTGAGACACATCTGGCTTTCTCCCCGAGAAAGCCTCCTCTTGTGTAATCATGCCCAGAATCTGATGAGGACTTTGGTTATGCAAATATATTGTTGTGTTGAATTCCTCTTCCCACAAATTCAGTGGTAGGCCTTGGTCATGAAACATAGCCCTCGTAGCTCCCAAAATTCTACGATTATTTCTATGAGCCACCTCATTCTGTTGTGGGTATTGGGGTGCTGTCAGCTCTCATCGAATGCCTTTTTTCGCACAATTTTTTTTGAATTCATTCGACACGAACTCACCTCCATTATCAATCCTGAGAGCCTTCACCTTGTTGCTAGTTTCTTTCTCAACCAGTGTCTTTAATTCTACAAACTTGGAGAATGTTTCATATTTCTTCCACATAAAGAATATCCAGCACTTCCATGAGAATTCATTAATAAAAATGACAAGATACTTATGTTTGGCAGTGGAGGTTGTCGAGAAAGGACACAGACATCAGAGCTGTTGTATAAATTATGATGTATATTACAATTTCCCATGAAATTTTAATAAAAATCGCAAGACACAAACCTAATCTACTGCTCTACAGAATTAAATTCACAATTTAGATCATAAATCACAAACATGCAAGGATAAATAACATACATGCACACAATATTTTTTTGTTTGGGAAAAACAATCTGTTAAAAACCCCATTGATTTATTGAATTGATTTGATGAATAGAGATGTATTACAATTGATTTTATCAACTTAGCACAACCTGCAAGCGAATAACCTATCTCTCTACTGATCAGAGGCTTGGTATTTAGCTAAAAAATGAAAGTGCTCAGAAATGCTCCAAACTAGAACGACTAGATATATCTTGTCACCATGATTCCAACACAACTCGTTTCATCAAAATCCAAGTTCGTATGAGTAAGTTATGGTTTTCTCTTTGTTTTCTCAAACAGGTAAAAAATGTGCAGAACAATGACAGACTGATGACTTGGCAGTCCAATCAGCACCTCAAGAATCTTCAGGGGATATTCTCCAATTTTCAGCCAATGACACTGTGACAAGTGTCACAGTCAGATTCGCCAATGTTGCTTGGGGAAATTTAAATGGTCCTCCTAATCCTTAGGTTGCAATTTTTATTTATGGTGGATTATTATTTTTAATGGTGAATTTTTATGCCAATGGAGAAGGGCCATGTGGTGCAGCCGAAGGCTACCATGTGCCCTCCCCCATGGAAAGGTTGGATGCCATTATTATTATATGAAGGTTGAAATTCAAGTTCAAAGTGGGCGCATATATACACACACACACACACACACACATATGTGTGTGTGTGTGTGTGTGTGTGTGTGTATTCCAAGGTCGAATGCAAAGGTTTGAACCAAATGTTTTGGGTGCATTATATATTACATATATAATAACTAAAGTTCTGTTGTGCTATACAACAACCCTCATTTATTTTTATAAATAGGGACCCTTTTAGAAATAAATAGGAAATTTTAGATTTTTCTAAAATTTCCTAAAACAAAAACTTAGAAAATAAAGATTTTCTTTTTTCCGCCTTATTCTTTTTTACCGCATCGCAAATCACGTATCTTATGAATTTAAAAAGACTCATAAAACTTAAAATATGAGAATTGCGATATGCGCTCAAACTTCTCCGAAGATATGATTTAAACTTTGCAAAAAGCTTCAATCACAGTTATATTTACTTTATCGCACCACACTTCACTTAATATTATGAAATATTAATTTGCATTTTGCAGCCTTTAAGGGTAAGTATTATGAATGGTTATAAGTTATAATTTGTGATATGCGCACCAGTGTCATTTAATATATCAAGCGTGTAAAACAACTTGTGTCATGTCAAAATGAAATTTAAGATCTTAACGGCTTTAAAGGGATTGACAGATCTTACGTGTGGAGATATATGAAATATTAATTTAGAGATTATGAATGATGATTGATGTTATATTTTAATAAGATTGATATTTTCTTGCATGTGTTTGAAATAAATGATAGATTTGTCTCTTTGATACTCCATGCTTGTAAAAATTGGCTTTGCTTTCAGGAAACCAGTTAACGGATTGAAGAAGAGAAAAATGAGCAAAAAGGGTAAATAAATTTCTCATACGTCGTCCACTAAAAACACAAATATGTCTCCATTATTTTTAGGTACCGTCTGCAACAAATATTGTGGAAGTTCGACATGGGAAGCAATGTATAAACTTTTTGAAAGTGAAGGACCAAGGGTGATGAAAAAAGTTTCTTTGACAGGCACTGCTTCTACCTCCAACGCAACTCTTTTTGATGTTGTATGCTCATACATTCATAGAATAGCTGCAAGACCAAAGATTCTTCCTTATACAGACATGGTTGAGTGGGCAATTGACCACTTAAACATTGAAGATAGAATGTTCAAGAATTCAAAGGGAGAAACTATGGGATCTTTTAGGGCAGAATATTTAACAACAATGTACCATCTACCACCCCCACAGCAAAAATATGACAAAGACTATTTGTATAATTTTAGAGGAGAACATCCAAACCTTATCAAAGTCATCCAAGAATGGTAGGATAATCAAGGGAAATTGAAGCAAGATAAGTTTGGTACATTCCCAATTTCCCAAATTCCTAATCCTTAGTGTTATGCTACCGGTATGTTATGTATATTATTTTCCAAACCGTATAGCAATAGATTCTCAAGAGACTGGGTTCCCCTGATTGACGCAACCGTCAATTCATCAATTCTGAATTGGGCATACATCTTATCCAATAACCTAGCCAAGCACATAACTGAATATAGAAATAAAAGAATTATTTCATTAAGAGAAATACCTCCCTTTTATATGTCTGCCTATGTCATGGATGTTATCTGTTTTACTTCCAGTTTTCCCACCATGGGATGGAAATGGACCACCAAGGACCCTACCCCAATTCAAATTTACCACAGAGAACTCTAGGATTCAGATTTCCACTTACACTTCTATAAAATCTGTTATGGAGTCATATTTCCTATACATCAGATGATTTTTAACAAAAGGGCTCCTAGGGTTTCTGAAGAAGCCAATGCAGACATTCTTCTAGTAGCTAGATGGTTTGCTAAAGAGAATTTTACATATATTAGAGGATTTGGGAGTTATACTTCTCCCCATGTTTTACCCTATTATGTTCCCAATAATTTACTTGCAAAAGAAATAGCCTATTAGCTTGTTAATGGTGTTACGAAACAGTTGAAGGATGCTAAAAAGGCTATTTGGCCTAATTTCCCTGTACAATGTGGCACCTTTGCATTGTCTAACATCGCTCATACTTACAAGGAAGTTTCCAAAATTCATTTATTAATATTGGTAGTAATGCCGAAAAGATTATATGATCCAAATGATGTCATTAAAAATTACATCACACAGCTTAAGATGAAACCTTTTGTAAGGGAGGAAGATGGATTTGATGATCTTTTCCAGGGCATGGAAAATTTTTCAGATATTATCAAGTATGTATCTAGTCAAAAAAGTCAAGAGGATGTTGAAGCTTTTCAAGCATACAGAAACAAGAGACTAGAGAAAGTCCCTCTAAATTTGTTAACTATTGAAGATGACAACAAACACACTCCAAGTGTCAGCTTGGATGATGAAATAAAAGAAATGTCTGAAGATGAGTCAGGTCAGTCGCAGCAACAATCTGATAATTTGGATCACTCTGAAAATGAATCTGAATCTAAAAAGGAAAACTAAAAAAAAACAATTGACCGAGTCATTCATGAGATAGAGATGTTGGAGGAAACAAAAAATAATGGGATAGAATCCAATTCTCAAGTAGTTCAGCGCAATCACAACATGCTAGATCAATCTAGTTTACCACAAAAAAAATATCTTATAAATGAATGGGATGAATTTTCTGAAGCAATAAAAACTCCTAAAGAAAATCCCAATATTGATCAAGCAACAAGTTTCCAGACACCTGAACACTCACAAAAGATAGTGGAAATTTTTAATCCACTAGAAAGAATTCCAACAATGCATGATAAAGAAATCATACCGGCCTACCCCACAGATCAGATAGTTCTACAGATTGAAGATATTCCTTCATTTGATATTTTCTACAGTCCTAGTTACAAGGCTATAGTTAAAAGAAACAAAAGAAGGAGAATTGATGAAACAACTCCAAAACCTACAGATGAATCAGTTGATGTACTATGGAAATATTCCTCAGATGATCCTACTGAATGTCTAACCAAATTATCACAGTATGCAGGGGCATATGCTACTTCTACTGTTGATAAAGCTATTGAGGTTAGAGTGTTTTTAAAACAAAAGGAAGCCAGAGTACAAGAACTAGAGAAGTTGTTGAATGAAGAGAAATCCAATTCCAGTGAGCAAGTCAAAGTAAACATAGCCCAATTCCATAAATATATTGAAAGCCTCAAATTGTAGCATCAGACAGAGATTAATGAAAAACAAGCACAGCTAGAAATAGCAATGACTAAGTTACAGAGTCAACCACAATTAGAGCAATTTATCAAAGAAGCACTTGATTTAAACACTAAGTTAAAGACAGAACAAGAAGTGTTTTGTTATCAAGCTTCTATGATTGATTCTTATTGTGATTCAAGTAAAATAATGATCCAACAAATAGCAATTTAGAAACTTGAATGTGAAAGACTTGAGAAGAAAATTGAAGAGCACATTCAATGGCAAGTTTCAGATTCAGGAAAGAAAGCTAATCTACCTCAAGTAGATAAGCTTCACAAAGAAATACTATTCATAGAATGGGAAGCACAAATCAAACAAGCAGAGAAAGCAGCAGCAAAGACATCCAAAATATCAAGTGAAATTATTGAATCTATGTGTGAGAAACTGTCTAAAGTAGAACTTCTTAACGAAAACACGTTTGATGTGTTTTCAGAAACAAGACAGATAGAAGCACAGTGAAAGCAGAGAGTAGATACACAGGAGGAAATGATTAAAAAGGTAAATAAGTTTGATCAGGAAAATTACTGGAAATTTCTGATCAAACCTTATCATCGGCATGAAACTCTGTAGTCTCTTATAGATTCAGTAAAAAGATCCCAGTCATCAATCTCAAATCCCATTTTCAAGGGACAGATTCAATCAAGGATATCACAGCCAACTCAGCTCAAAGCAATCTTATATATTTTCCAACTTCGTGACCACATTCAAAAAGAAGGGCAGGACTCATAAAATCAAAATTGTTAGTTTAATTTCCTAGATTGTAGTTTAAGTTAGCTTTTTGAGGAAGGTTGTTTTAAACCTCCTCTATATTTTTGTAATAATCTATTTTAGTTTATAGTTAATCTAGTATTTAAACCCTTCTCATGCATTTAGAGAAGGGTCTAGAAATTTTTCAAAAACATTTGCAAAGAATGCACTATTGTAAGTTTGTGAGTGCTTTAATGAATTAATGGAACACATTCTGTTATCTTTTAACAATTAAATTTGTTTAACTGATGTTGCACTACTATACTCTATAAATTGCTTGAAAGTGAGAAGGATCAGATTCATTGATGTCAGTTTACATGAGTAGAACTTCGTACATATGGTACTTCTATTCACTTGTATTAAGTATTACTTCATAGATTGACAATTATCTTTTTATTGCATTGCATATTTGAAATGTTATCATATATAAATATTACATGCACTTATGTTCTAATATTTAGCTATGGTTTCTTATTGAATATGTAATCACACTGATAAATGTGATATTTCTTTCACAATTCTTCTATGCAAACTACTTTGTTAGAAGAATCATTTTACATAATTTTCATCTCTTTCAACTGTTAAATGATCTATATTACTAATAGTTTGAAGATATCATTTTAGATCACATAAAGGAAAAACACCCCGGGTATATATTAGATTAATAATTTAGATAGATGCATATAGATTAAAATCATTATCTATTTGCATGATATATTCACAACATCCTCAAAATCGTCCTTATTGGGAAATTGGTCCCATTATCCTCAGTCAGAGCCACTATACCAAACAGAAAAGAAGCTACTTTAAGGTCCAGACCGGGTGGTTTTCCCCATGTTTTGGCAATGAAATTCTAAGGCCTCAACATATTGGCACTAAAAGGAGGGCCAAATGAATGGCACAAATATCTGATCAATCTAAAGGTCAATCAAACAATCTCTCTCCCTCTATATCCCCATCAACTTCTAGAAAATTATCTAGATCCTCATCTATAAAATTTGAAGTTGATCATCTTTCCCCTAAGTCTCCTAGCGATACTCAAACTATAATATTTCCCAAGTTTCACCAACATTACCCATAAGTTCAACCTTTGATAGAAAATTTAGAGAAAGTATCTATTTCTGCTGAAAAGCCTGAATCTTCTCAATTATCGGATCTTAGCATTTCATCTTCTTTACAACCTCAAAGAATATTAACTCGATCAAAAAGTCAAAAAATATGGATTCTCCATTTTAAATTTCCTATCAGTAGTACTAGGAAGAAGTTAAAGAGGACTCAATCAGAATCGATCACTAGCGATATCTTATCCCATTCACCCCCATTACCTCCACTCACTTCCACAAATTTCATTCCAACAGTCAGTATCACTTTCACTAGTTCCAATATTGAAAATACTGGTCCTAGTACTCGACCTGCCCCATCATCAATTCACAATCAACCCATCCAAAATCCAATGGCAGGTCAAGTGCCTCCATCGAATGTAAACCCATGGAGTAATCCAGGGGTTGTAAACATGCCTGCTCCTCTTCATGCTCTACCTAAAAATCCCGAAAGATGGCTACCAAAATTTAATCCCGATGATGATCTTCCTGCAGAAGAACATATTCATAATTTTATGTTATTTGTCAACTTGAATGCATTAGTTGAAGAGGATTGCATTATACGATTATTTCCATATACTTTAAAAGGATCTGTAGGATCCTGGTATTTTTCATTACATGCTCGCTCCATAACTAGTTGGAATATGTTTGAAGAACAATTTTTGGCTAAGTTTGGAGATGACGAAACTACTGCTACTCTTATCAATGATCTTTCAAATCTTAAAGCTAAACCAGGTGAGAAGATAAAAGATTTTAATTCAAGATTTAATAAACTTCTCAATAAAATTCCCATTACAGCAGTTCCTGGTGCAGAAGTTCAAATTGAGTGGTATATTTCATCCCTTCCATCTAATATAGCTATTTTCGTTGATAGAGAAAAATTAGCAACACTTGCAGATAATATGAAAGAATCTCTATCTGTAGAGAAACGCATAACGGCTCTTGAGAAAAAGAATTCTCAGGAAGATTGAAAATCAAAGAAGACATCTTTCAAAGATGACTCTAAGAAGAAGATGCCAAAGGATCCATTTGATGTAAAAGGTCTTCAAAAAGTTTTGAAAACCATGACCAATGAAATGGAAGATATCAAGAAATAAGTGGCCAAAAATTCAAATTCATAAAAGAGTTTCAGTAATTTCAAGAAGAAACAAACCTCTAATTCTCAACCTCCAAATATTATATCTAATGTTGAATCAGATCAAGAAGAGGAAGAAGAACAAACAGAGGAAGAGGAAGATGACGAAGAAGAAGAAGTTGAACTTAATGGAATGTGGGATTTTATCCTATCAAATGAAGAACAACTTGAAGCTTTACGTGTCAGCACACGTCGCAAAAAAATTACTGAAGCAACATGGCCTAGTCAACAGCAAAAAAATTCCATTCCTACTAAAGACAAATAAATAAGAAAAAATTCTAATTCAAAGGCTACGCAAACAAATCCTGTTACATCAGACTCTCCATCTATATCTAAAAAAACGGTTATCTCAGATACCATTGAGTATAATATAGTTGAATACATGAAGAAGACTAGGGCAAATATTTTAATTCATGAGCTTACCAAATTGAAGCAACAACAACAAATCTTACTTAGAGAATTAAAATATATTCTTGCTTCAAACTTACCTACTCCAGTCATAGTTCAAGCTGCTAATGAAATGGGTAAGCCACCTTCTAATTCAGAAAAAATAGATGCCTCAGATTTAATTATGATAGGTGATCTATCCATCTCTCATACCCCCCCATTTCTCCTAAGTTATGAGATGTATAATAAAAATGTTCATAATTGTTTAATAGACTCAGGGGCTTCTTTGAATATAATTCCAAAATCAGTTTGTGCTAAATTGAGCATTACTCCTCATAGTTCTCCAGTTCATATAGTACAACTTGACAGAACTAGAGAAGAACTGGTAGGAGAATTAAAATCTGTTTCTATCAGATTGTCATCAAATCCCAAAGTTGTTCAGATAATTGATATTTTGGTGGCAGACATTCCCGAATTTTATGGTTTAATTTTAATTCATGATTGGTCTGAAAAACTTCATGGCTATTTTTCAACAGAATAGTCATATATGTGGTTACCACATAATGGAAAGCCAAACCAAATTTGAATTGACCGTGAAAATTTTATGAAACATACAGTGAATAATCTTGAAGAGCTTAATGAGTCAGTAGCCTTCAATAACAACATTATTGGAAACTAATCTATGCAGTCATTTTTAGGAAACTTTAATACTTAGCCACCCCCTTTCTTTGATAACACGGTTGTATCTCAGATTGAGAATTTATCCCAGTCGGATAATTCTAGATGTATTAATTTTTTAGATAGAAAAATAGTTAATTCTTTGTTTTGGACCCTTTAGTTTGACGGTTCTAAATCTGAATATGGTGCAGGTGCGGGTTGCATTTTAATAAACCCAGAAGGCGAAAATACTATGTTTGTCTGCCAATTAGAATTTTATTGTACCAACAATGTAGCTAAGTATGAAGCATTAGTTCAAGGTTTATTAAAAGCTATTGATCTGAATATCAAACATCTGAAGGTTTTAGGAGATTCAGAAATCATATTTAGGCAAGTGAGAGATACTATCCATTGTAATTATGTACATTTAAAACATTATCAATCATTAGTCCAAGAATTAACTACTCATTTCTTAGCCTTCGACATTTCTTCTATACCTTGAATACAAAATGCTAGTGTAGATTTACTCGCTAATGTAGCATCAAATTTAATCCCATCCCAAGAATTTAGTCCCAATAGATTTTCTATTGAATTGATTTTTAGACCATCTATTACTAATAATATCACTAATTGGAGAGTATTCAATAATGACTCAGATATCATAGATTTTTTAACATCTGAAGAATCTTATGATAATCAAATCATGGATGAAAGCGAACATGGCACTCAGATTAGGAAAGAACAAACTGAAAATCCTATTCCAAAATCTGTTGTCAAGTTAGAAGACTCATATGATCTAAAAGATAGATTTAAAAGAGTAACTAACTCAAAATTACAAAGTTCTACCTTAAGATTTGAGTTAGTTAATCTAGGAAGGGAAGAAAAACCTCAAAATATAAATCTAGGTCTTGGTCTTTCTTCCGAAGAAAGATTATCATTCATCAAATTGTTTAGAATGGAAAAAAGTGTCTTTTCTTGGGATTATTATGATCTTAAAACATATGATACTTATATAATTCAACGCACGATTCCTATGATCTCAAAGGAAAAGCCCATAAAAAAGAAATTGAGAAAGATTCATCCAAATTTGGAAAATCAAATTAAAACTGAATTGAATAAACTTCTCAAGGCAAAAATTATCTTTCCAGTCAGACATACAAAATGGGTATCAAATTTGGTACCTGTCAGGAAGAAGAATGGTGATATTAGAATTTGCATTGATTTTAGAAATTTAAATAAAGCTTGCGAAAAGGACAATTTTCCACTACCAACCATGGAACAAGTATTGCAGAAAGTAGCTGACTCTGAGCTTATGTCTTTTCTAGATGGATTTTCAGGTTATAATCATATTCTTGTCCATCCAGATGACAGATTGAAAACTATGTTCAGAACTAAGTGGGGAACTTATGCTTATCCGAAAATGCCTTTTGGATTAATTAATGCAGGTGCCACTTTCCAAAGAGCCATGGACACAACTTTTAGAGGACTTATAATAAAATAGTAGTTATCTATTTAGATGACATTACTGTATTCTCTAAATAGGAAAATCATCATGTGAATGACCTAAAGAAAGTCTTTGAACGATGCAAAAGATATGGCATCTCGTTAAATCCAAAGAAATCATTTTTTGCTTTAGATGAAGGAAAAATTTTAGGATTAATTGTGTCAAAAAATGGTATCTGTATTTATCCTGAAAGAGTTGATTAAATTAAACGAATTGATTTCCCTCATAATAAGAAAACCATGCAATCTTTCCTTGGGCAAATTAATTTTGTTAAGAGATTTGTCCTTGATTTTTCTCAAATAGTTTTACCATTGCAGAACATGATTAAGAAAATTTTTGTCTTCAAATGGGGACATAATGAAAGAGAAGCATTTGATTCGATTAAACAGTCAATTGTCAATGCTCCATTCCTGACCACCCCCAATTTTCTTAATCCATTTACATTATACACTTTTTCATCAGACACATCATATGCAATTGTTTTAACACAGTTGAATGACCAACAAATAGAAGCACCGATATCATTCTTTAGTTAAAATTTACAAGGTTCAGAACTTAATTACACATCTGTTGAAAAACAATCATTTGTTGTTTTTAAAGTCATAAAACATTTTAGACCTTTTCTCCTAAAGTCTCATATGAAAATCATTGTTCCATTTTCTGCAGTAAGACAACTTCGATGCAGAAAGAATTAGGAGAAAAAAGAGCTAACTCGGTAACTGCATTACAAGAGTATGATGTAGAAATAAAACCCTCTAAAATCATTATAGGTCAAGGTTTTTGCAAACTGCTTACAAGAGCATCACATTTGCCAGCAGAAGAAGATTTAGGTAATGTACAAATATCAGAGGTAAGCCTCAATGATTCAGATTCACAATATGTTGATCTTATATTTTATCTAAAAAATGGATATGCTCCAAATAATCTCAGTTATAAGACAAAACGAGCTCTTAGATTAAAAGCAAAATAATATGAGTTAGTCAATGATGTGTTATTTAGAAGAAATTTCGATTCTGTACTTATAAGATGCTTAGAAAAATCTGAAGTAGAGAAGGTCTTGCAGGAACTCCATGATGGACCTGTTGGAGGACATTTTCGAGGAAATACAACAGCACATAAGATCCTGCATGCAGGTTACTATTGGCCTACACTTTTCAAAGATGCCCATGAATATTCAATAAAATGTAAAGTATGCCAAAGTACATCTGGAAAACAAAGAAAACCAGCATTCCCATTACAACTGGTCAATATTGAACAACCATTTGAGCAATGGGGATTAGATATAATTGGTGAGATTGTTCCTAACTCTTCCAAACAGCATAGATATATTCTGACAACTACAGATTACTTTACCAAATGGTTGGAAGCAATTCCATTAAGAGTAGCTAATTCAGAAAATATCATTGATTTCATTGATCAAAATATCATAACTAAGTTTGGATTACCTACTGCTTTGATGTTTGATAATGCATCTAATTTCTCTGGAACTACTATGATAGTTTTTGTGATTAAAAGAGGTTTTAAACTAAAATATTCTGCAAATTATTATCCACAAGGAAATGGTTTAGCAGAATCTACAAACAAAAAGCTGATTAGAATAATCAAAAGAACTGTTGATCATAATCAAAGAAATTGGCATAAGTCATTAATTTTTGCTCTTTGGGCAGATTGAATAACTCAAAAAGCTTCTATCGATACTTCTCCATTTGATCTTGTATATGGAAAAGAAGTTGTACTTCCCACTAATGTAGTTATTCCATCTCTTTCCTTAGTTCAATTCATTGATGAAACTCCTACTTCTTCTTTACAATTTAGACAAGGTCAAATTCTGAAGTTAGAAGAAGAAAGAGAAAAAGCCAAACAAACTCATACTCATAACAAGTAATAAAAGCCTTGTTTGATTCAACTTCTGTCATTCCAAAGAATTTTCAAATTGGCGATTTGGTATTGAAATGGGACAAAGTGCACGAGGAAAAAGGTAAACACACAAAGTTTCAAAAACTCTGGCTAGGTCCATTTCAAATAATTGAAGAAATAGGTCCATCAACATTTCTATTACAAGATTTATCGGGCAAAAAGGATTCTTTTCCTATTAATGGGAAAATTTTAAAAAATATTTCTCATAGGAGGTAACCCCTTCTATCCTTGTATATTAGTGTCTTTTGCTTTTCTCTTTTAAAATAAAAAGTTTCTTATTATTAATATTGGCTTTTAAAATTTAATCTTAGATGATTTTCTTTTTATTTTTCTTTTTGCTTATAAAAAATGAAAAATGTTTAAGGAAGAAAAATCGAAAGATTTAAAAATACAAATTGATTTTATCTTTCTAGAAAATGGAATTTCACTGAAATCAATTATTCTTTGATGAACTCTCATCTTTATATAGCATGAATATTCTATTTATCAGTCAAGAAAAGAAACTTTAACACAGTAAAGACATGTTTACAGAAAATCAATCTGAAACTCGACATTATCATTTAGAATCTTAAAAAGACCAATGATTCATCCTATTCGGAAAATCTTATAAATTTTCAAAAGGAATTCAAAAGAAAATAAAAAATATATGATTAACAGAAAACTTAAAATATAATAAGTCTCATCACGGGATTTTTTACCATGTTCATAAGGAAATAGTTAAACTGACATTACCAATATTGTCTACCAAAACAAGGTAATGGCTTGAGATTATATCAAAAAGGCAAGGGGTCTCATCAAAAGCCAGCTTGATTAGCTTAATTACTACTAGTGAGTGGCATTGTAATCATTTGGTTACCAAGCCAAGACAATGGCTTTTAAGTGAATGAAATAATATATGAAAGAAAATTCTCAAAGATCAGAATTTACTTCTGAAAATTATAAGAAATATTGGATGGGATAATGAATCATTGCTGGGTAAAAGGTAACCCTGCAAAAAGCTTAAATTTCCTATTGGAACAAAGGCTCTATCTGTGATAAAAGAGTAAATTTTTATAAATCTAATCCGTAAAGGCCACCTACTTTATCTTTTTAAACTGAGTAAGGACTGATATAGATCTTCATACTTATATCTTTAATAGAGGAATTATTATGAATAGTGAATAAGAGAAATTTTCATTGCTTAGTAAGATATTATTTATTTGAAATTTCATTCCTATAACTATTTTATTTTCAAAAAGCTTAGAAATGCCAAAAAAAAATTATCAGAGACATCTGGTTCACCCAAGTGAATCTCCAATTGTTGTACTATACAATAACCCCCATTTATTTTTATAAATAGAGACCCTTTTAGAAATAAATAGGAAATTCTTTAAAAATTTCCTAAAACAAAAAACTTAGAAAATATAGATTTTGTTTTTTCCGCCTTATTCTTTTTTAGTGCATCACAAATCACATATCTTATGAATTCAAAAGACTGATAAAACTTAAAATATGCGAACTGTGATATGCGCTCAAAATTCTCCGAAGATATGATTTAAACTTTGCAAAAAGCTTCAATCACCGTTATATTTACTTTATCGCACTGCACTTCACTTAATCAATAAAAAAAAATTAAAAGTAAAATGATATAAGTTGCGACTCCGCGGACCTGACAAGAAAATAGACAAATGAATATAAAACCTTTGGCTATCGCAGTCACTTCAGTTTTATTAAAAAGCGCAATTCACATTTCGCTCAACTTATAACATACGACTAAATCGTTATCCTATAAAAGTTGTGATATGCGATTTGCGCAGATCGCATTTCGCAGCCTTTAAGGGTAAGTATTACGAATGGTTATAAGTTATAATTTGCGATATGCGCACCGATGCCATTTAATATATTAAGCGTGTAAAACAACTTGTGTTATGTCAAAATGAAATTTAAGATCTTAACGGCTTTAAAGCGATTAATAGAAATTACGTGTGGAGATATATGAAATATAAATTCAGAGATTACGAATGATGATTGACGTTATATTTTAATAAGAGTGATATCTTCTTGCGTGTGTTTGAAATAAATGATAGATTTTTCTCTTTGATACTCCATACTTGTAAAAATTCACTCTGCTTTTAGGAAACCAGTTAAACGATTGAAGAAGAGAAAAATGAGCAAAAAGGGTAAAGAAATTTCTCAGACATCGTTCACTGAAGAGACATATATGTCTCCATTATTTTCAGATACCGCCCACAACAAATATTGCGGCATTTCGACATGGGAAGCAATGTATAAACTTTTTGAAAGTGAAGGACCAAGGGTGATAAACAAGGTTTCTTCGACAGGCACTGCTTCTACCTCCGACGCAACTCTTTTTGAAGTTGCATGCTCATACATTCACATAATATCTGCAAGACCAAATATTCTTCCTTATACAGACATGGTTAAGTGGGAAATTGCCCACTTAAACATTGAAGATAGAATGTTCAAGAATTCGAAGGGAGAAACTATGGGTTCTTTTAGGGCAGAAGATTTAACAGCAATGTACCATCTACCACCCCCGCAGCAGAAATACGACAAAGACTATTTGCAGAATTTTAGAGGAGAACATCCAAACCTTATCAAAGTCATCCAAGAATGGAAGGATAATCAGGGGAAATTGAAGTAAGATAAGTTTGGTATGTACCCAATTTACCAAATTCCTAATCCTTACTGTTATGCTGCTGGTATGTTATGTAGATTATTTTCCAAACCATATAGCACTAGATTCTCAAGAGACTGGGTTCCCATAATTGACGCAATCATCAATTCATCAATTCTGAATTGGGCAGACATCTTATCCAATAACCTAGCCAAGCACATAATCGAATATAGAAATAAAAGAAGTATTTAATTCAGAGAAATAACTCCCTTTTATATGTTTTCCTATGTCATGGATGCTATCTGTTTTACTTCCAGTTTTCCCACCATGGGATGGAAATGGACCACCAAGGACCCTACCCAATTCACATTTACCACAGAGAACTCTGGGATTCAGATTTCCACTTACACTTCTATAAAATATGTTATGCAATCATATTGTCTATACATCAGATGATTTTTAACAAAAGTGCTCCTAGGGTTTCTGAAGAAGCCAATGCAGACATTCTTCTAGTAGCTAGATGGTTTTCTGAAGAGAATTTTACATATATTAGAGTATTCGAGAGTTATGCTTCTCCCCATGTTTTACCATATTATGTTCCCGATAAGTTACTTGCAAAAGAAATAGCATATCAGCTTGTTAATGGTGTTACGAAACAACTGAAGGATGCTAAAAAGGCTATTTGGCCTAATTTCCCTGTACAATGTGGCACCTTTGCATTGTCTAATATTAGCCATACTTACAAGGAAGTTTCCAAAATTCATTTATTAAGATTGGCAGTAATGCTGAAAATATTATATGATCCAAATGATGTAATTAAAAATTACATCACAAAGCTTAAGATGAAACCTTTTGTAAGGGAGGAAGATGGACTTGATGATATTTTCCAGGGCATGGAAAATTTTTCAGCTTTTATCAACTATGTATCTAGTCAACTAAGTCAAGAGGATGTTGAAGCTTTTCAAGCATACAGAAACAAGAGACTAGAGAAAGTCACTCTAAATTTGTTATCTATTGACACTACAAGGAAAAGACCCTCTAGCGGAGGTTATAAAGGAGGTTTTTAGTGTTATAAAATTGGCCAAAATTGTCAAAAAAGCATATGCTACCACATCTGCTTCTGGTAACGGAGGTTTTGGCGGAGCTTTTAACGGAAATTCAACACAACTGAAAAAAAATGAGCAGCCGGAGGTTATTACGAATGTTTTTTCATCAGTGATCTTATCAGGTTTTAACGCACCGGTGCGTATCGGTAGACAGTGCATCGGGGTGGTCGAAGGAGAATGCACCGGGCCGTTAAGGAAAACAACATCATCGGCTTGGTGTTGGTGATACAACGCACGGGGCTGTTCAAATTGGTCTTGGGATTTGAGCGGTGCCCATAGGTCGTATAAGTGCACCGGTGCGTGTATCTTTATGAGGCACCTGTGCTCCGTATCACAGAAAGGAACCGAGATTTATAATTGGTATCGGTATTCGTGCAGTGCACATGGCATCTGCAAATGCATCGGTGCTTATAGATACATAAATGCCTCGGTGCGCAATATCACACAAACGCACCGATATTTATAACTGGAATCAGTATTAGTGTGACGCCCATAGAATCATAAATGCACCGGTGCGTATAGACACATAAACACACCGGTTTTCATTTTTTTTTTTTTAGAAACATCCACCTCTGACAATCCAATTATTGTTACTGTTTTAAATTCATTATTCATAAAAAGTTGACACATATTATAACAATATTCATATTAATTACATTTTTATTAATGCATTTGAATGTGTTGTTTGGATTAATTTGTTATATCATATTAGAATTATTTTGGTTTTTTTAAATTCATTATTCATCAAAAGTCGACACATATATATAATCTTATAACAATATTCATATGAATTAAATTTTTATTAGTGCATTTGAGAACGACAATGGAGAACGCAATAGAATAAATTAAAACATATATATATATATATATATATATATAAGACAGTCTTTATCATACAAAATGGGACAATTATTCGTATCCCTTTGTCTTTCAATTGGGACACTATGTACATTACATTAAACAAAATGTCTGATTTCACAGACATATTTCAAAAAATAAAATGCCTTGCTTTGATATCCAAATTACAAAGTGATCATCATTCTTCGCTTGAACTGTTGTCACTGCTAGAGCTACTTTCATGACTTGGGTTATTTTCAGGAATGTTGTGTTCACGGCATTGATTGTTTTCTTCTTCTTCACTTTCCATCTACAAACATAAAAATAAACTGAAATGAGTGTATATACATTGGTGAGAATAATGAAAATTCCAATATTAAATAATATACATCAATGTAAATCAAAAAGAAAAATGACGTACCATAGCAACAATTGACTCATAAACTATACACATTCTTTCAAAACCATGTACCATGCCATCTTTCAAAATTTCATCTGTTGGCACAGTTCCATACTTTGTTTCCTGCAAGTTTTATACCCCATAACAAATCATATATTTAATATAAAAGTTGTTTTTGTTCTATTAATTATAGATAGAGCTAATTAAAACAAGATCGATAGATGCTTACAAATTCCATAATTAAATTCTGATATGCCAACATATACTCACAACCCATATTCAACCTAATTTCAAACAATTCGTCTGATGGTTCTTCTTTGTATGTTAGCACCTGTTTGAAGACATTCAATGATGATTTTTGTAAAACAACTTAAAAAATACAAAAATGAAATCTAGTTAAGTTGCTATAAGGAAGTAACAATTACTCACAAACTTAGAGATCAACCATTTTCTTCCTTGTCATCCTATTTTATGTGTTGAATGGGTTCCATTTTCTTCTCTTTTCTGCAAGAAAATTCTTGAAAATTAATATTTAATGCTAAATTGTTTATTTATTGTACCTAATGATCGAAAAATTCAATGATTACATATTACATTTGAAGCACGTTGTTGTATTCGTTCCACTAGATCCCTCAAACTTTTGTAAAAGTTTTTCCCCCTTTCGTTAACTTCCAGCACCACTCTAGATGAGCCAAGGAGCAATTCATTTTCATTTGCATGTTCTGTTTTTTTTCTTTTCTTAGAACAACATTCATTTTCTGAGTTGTTGGTCCCTGTAGAACATTAAACAGATGTGAATTAGTAGACTGTTTGACACATGTTATCTAATAATTTTAAGTATATTATTAATGATAGTTAAAAAAAGAAACTCATATTGGATCGATAGTATTGTTTCATTCACTTGATTCATTTTTTTGCAATTTTTCCATTAAACTTTTATGCTCTTCTGGTCGTAGATCAGAAATAATCATATCGAGCTTCATCATTTTGTGGCTCTGCATGATACACAGTAAACAATACATATTAGTTAAAGTTACATATAGTTCAAAAATAATATTTTTTATAAAGAATTTACAAAGAACTTTCCTTTTTTTCTTTTCTTGATGTGTTAACAGTATTTTTGTTACTTGATATCTTGTCAGTAATTTCTTTATCAATCTAAAACCTGTAGCATGTCATTCATTAGTATATTTATAAATAAATTCTCAACTTTTCAGGTAGAAAATAAATCTCGAGACACCAATGCGCCTTTCATGAAATCCGCACCACCGCCGGTGCGTGTATATATTAACAACACACCACAAAACAGTATAATACACCGTATGGTGCGTTCGGTATAATAAATGCACCACAAAAACAGTGTAATAGACCCAACGGTGCATGGGGTATTATAAACGCACCGCAAAAACGGTGTAATACACTGTACGGTGCTTTCCTAGTTAAAGAGAGCATCGGTGCCCTATTTCAGATTTGGCGCACGGATTTAAAAAAATGTTTTCAATTTTTTACGACACAGAACTTGCGCGGTTCGCTGTAATAATACAGAGCACTGGTGCGGTGGCATATGTAGGGCGCACCAATAAAGAAAAATCCACTTTTTCAAAAATTCACGCAATGGCCAAATGGATTGGGATCCGACTATGCAAGTTGTCCCGTGGGTTGGACGTCAATCTAAAATAAAAAAAACCCTAATTCTGAAATCACAGAAATAGGGAGAACAAAGGGAAAAAACAAAAAAAATGAAGGGTTCAGGGTAAAAATGGATAAAACTGCAGGAAAAAATAAAAAAATACAAAAAAAGTAAAAAAAAGAATTAAATTCAATCACGAAATGGTTTGAAATTATATGATAAAGGCCTTGAATCACCGGAGTTTTAGTTTCTGATTGTCTGAATACTTCTGTTAGAACGTATTTCGCCATCCACAGTGCCCTCGTGCTCTCTTGCTCCAGGTCTGTCTCCTGCAAAAATCTGACTGAAAATTTTTAGCAAAAATAGTGAAATAATGAAAAATGTTTAGTATTTAAAGAATTATTTTATCAAATTAGATTTTCGAAAATATTTTGCCGCCCATTTTTCAAATTGCCGTTTTTTTTAACTTAAACAAAATAGAGTTGCGTTTTTTTATTTGCGTTTATTCGTTTCCAGTGCGCGGAAATGTGACGCACCGGTGCATTGTATTAATATGACGCACCAGGGCCTGTTAGGATGATAAGTGCACTGCACTTTTTAAAGGTTTTTTTTTTTTTTTTTGTATGTAAGATCATAATAAAATAATGATAATTATAAAGTACATGAATTTATTTTCATTATTTTCTAAACTTTATATATGTAAGATCATAATAAAATAATGATAATTATAAATTACATGAATTTATTTTCATTATTTTCTAAACTTTATGTTACAAAAATTTGTATTATTCTAGATTTGTTATTTTACAATTATTTGCAAATTTACAAATTTAAATATTTTAATAAAATTATTTCACATTAATACAATTAAAATTTTACAAATTAAAATTTTACATACAATTACATTAATTAAAATTACAAGTGCAATTTTACATTAATTTCACATACAGGAATTACGATTAGAATTACAATTACAATTTTAATTTTACATAAAATTACATTTAAAATTTTACATATAATTACATTTACAATTACAATTACAATTTTACAAATATTTTACAGACAATTCAATTAAAATTACAGTTACAAATACAATTACATTTACAATTTTACATAGAATTACAATTACAATTTTTTCAGAATAAATTAAATATTACAATTAAAATTAAAATTTTACATTAATAGATATTTTACATACAATTACACTTAAAATTACAATTAGTACAAATACAAATACAATTTTACAATTTTACATAGAATTAAAATTAAAATTACAATTACATTCACGACATAATATTTAATAAATATCATGGTCATTTAATAATATTAAATTAATTAATAAACATCATCATAATCATGATAACCATCGTACAAACATCATATTTGACTAATAAACACATTCAATTAACATCAAATTAACATTATATATTAACATCATCACAACACAAACATCAAATATACATCTCAATATAATGTCAAATAACTCATGCACCTATCACATATACACATCTATCTGCAAGCTAAACATTAAATGAACATATCTAACATGACTCACAATATGCGCCACATCATGATGATCATCAACATGAAAATTAAGTACAACTTCAACATGAACATAAAATACTGCATGGACCATATATATATATATATATATATATATCTGAATAATGTTAAAAATATACAATTGTAATATAAATTTCATGGATCGGGCGCTGGTGGTAGTATAACAACATCAATAACACTAGTATAAGTGGATGCGGCCTGCTCAATAAAGCTGGGTGCAGCCTCGACAGTCGATGGTCAACTAGCCTGCTCATGATCATGATGATCACTAGTACTGATGGATCCATCCGCTAGTGGTAGTACAATATGATCAATATGAGGTGCAGTAGTAGTGGAGGCCTGCTCAATCAATACTATTGCAGCCTCGGCGGTCGATGGTCTAGCCTGCTCATGATGATCGTGACTAGTACTCATGATGGATGTTGCGGGCTACTGACTGGACATGGCCGATGGTCGAGCCTCATCTCCATGATGATTAGTGTCAGATGCTACCAGTGGAGCCTCATGCTGATCATCAGGCGTGCCACGAGGTGAACGATCACAAGATGCATCTGAGTCGATATTGGCAGACTGTCCATCATGTGCCACAGCTCGACTACACCTATAGCTACGAAGAATCCTCCTCAATCGCGTAAAAGCTATCGTAGCCCCTACGAGATGCAACATCAGGCCGTACATGTCATGGAACATGCCTCTCCACATCCGTAACACTCTATCATAGCCCCGTATCTCTCTGTAATGAGCGGGCCTCATGCCCGCATCTAAAATCAATCCACAGAGTTGCCTACCCAACTCCATCCAGTATCTGGTCTCAGGTCGACCACGCCTAGCAAAAGGTGGTACCGATGCACCATGAGGCACAGGATCAGTACGTCTCTCTGCTGCGCCACCAGCCTCATCCTCTGGCGCATCAGCCATCCCCTGATCGTAATCATCAGGATCGACACCTAGATCATGTGGTGGATCTGGCATCTCATCGCCATCAAAAGAGCTAATGTTTGCAAAATATATACAAGTACACAACAATAATTAGACAATTTCATTACACAATTTAATAAAAACAAGTTAAAGAACATGTTAGAATAAATATAAATAAAACAATAATATTACCTCTATCATCTGGCGGCTCATCGGGATTGAAGAAGATGTTGGGACACCCTCACCAATCTAGTCCAGCATAAGTACATGGGACCATAATGAAGGGATGCAGCCTGCCAACACTGGCTAGTAAGTCTAGTGAATCATGTGATATCCTCGTTGGAAACATAGTGTCTCCCCTCTTTGGCATCATCTGCCCCCACATGCGCATCCGAGCCTCGAACATTGGCCTACAAAGTTGTGGAACAAAACTAGGTCTCATCTCTAGAAACCTATCAAAAAATAAACAAAACAGCTCTTAAGCAAAAGGGAAGTTGACCCTCCCTTGTGCATGAGAATGACATCTATCTAAGGCCATACAAAAATGTCACAAAAAAATGGCAGACCACTTGACAAGTTGTGGCTGTTGTACTAAAGAATCAACATAATATAAAAGCGAGCAACTAATGTGTTGCCCGTCACTAGTGTTGTGCGAAATCATTGAAGTGATAATAGAGAGGCACTACACGTCCTGTCTACCAAAAGCACCTATACGTAACTAACCTCCAGGTACCTGAAACTCTGAAGGAGACAGTACATGTGCTCCAATGTATCTTTGGGAGTAAACTAACTGACTCCTTGCTACACAACCAGCTGGCACGTCTGGGAATGAGGGAAAATCCACCCCTCTCCTCGATAGTCCTGTAATAAAAAAAATGTCCTCAGTGGGTGTGTACCACTGGTCAAGACCAACCTAAAAAGCCTGTCGGTGGGCATTCCACTTGCCGATAAGATGTCTCAAAAGCACACTATGAGCCTTTAGGCCAGAAATAGCCTCTTTATAGAACTTGAGAAGGCCTACCTACATAAGGATCTCCTGGGTATCTACAGTAATAGGGTGAGGGCATCCATCTCTCTCCCTCTCTCTCGCCTCCCATTAGCGAATCATGTCATATTGTTCTGCTTTTTTTTGCTGATGTTGCTCCTGTTCTCTCTAAATCATTTCCATATTAAATAATTTTTTTTATTAAAACAGAAATTTATTTATAAATATACATATATAATTTTTTTTGAAAAAAAAAAAACATACAAGTCGGTGCTCCATAAAAATAGTCACGCACCGGTGCCGGTGCATCCTAATATTTTAGCGCACCGTCCCCGGGGCCCCTAATGAAATAGATCGCACCGGATTTCGTGCAGATGTCTATTTTTCAAGCACCGTGGACTATATATAATTCAAAATAGCGGTGCGCTGACTGAAATATACGCCTCGGCATATAGTCGTGTTAGCGCACCAACTTCATGAAAATGACATAGTTGACGGTGCGGTCTTTTACCCGGTCGCACCGTTGACCCTCTTGGAATGCAAAATGCAGTGCACTGACATAAACCGGGGCGGAAAATGAAGTCAACGCACCGCACTATGATTTCCAGGGTCAACGGTGTGCCTGGATAAATGAGTGCACCGCCATTTTTATTTTTTATTTTTAGTTTAAATTATTCGGGGCGCCTTCCGGCACCGCCCCGGAAACGGTGCGGTTACCGTTAGCACCGGTAGCGGTGCTGCCTGTAAATTTTACAGGTTGCACCACTATCCGGTGCGAGCCGAACAGCTCGAGCGCACCACGCAACATTTTTTTTTTCTTTTTTAATGGTTATTTTAAAGTTTATTTCAATTTCTAATCTGCTAAAAGGCTTAATTATAGAAAAACTAGAAAAATTCCTGTACATTTCGTCGTCGAGTAGGCATATTGGCTATAAAATTAGCCCACTCTTTTTCAAAATGCAAGCTGGAGAGTGGTGGCCAATGCAGAGTAGCAGTGCGTGCAATGGGTGCAATGAAAGCACCGATGTCAGGGCGGCTCAGAAATAAGGAAATAGCACCGGGACTTGAGAGATCTGGAGCACTGAGGAAAGTGAATAATGAATTTTTTTGGCCGTAATTTGTTTTTAATTAACCCTGTTTCGGTGCGCAAGGTTTTATAAGCGCACTGGTGCGGTTAAATAAAACCGCATTGGGTGGTATCAATTTTGGCGCGTTGTTTATAACGCACTGGGGTGTTTCCCTAATTGCGCACTGGGATGTTTCAGTTTCGGTGCGAAAATTTGATGATGCACTGGGGCAGCGTAATGGTAAAGCATTGGTGCGTAATAGTCACAAAGCACCAGTTTTTTGCCCTTAATTTTTTTTTTAAATATAACGTTATTCCAGTGTGTGCGGTTTCTAGCGCACCGATGCTCTTAGAGAAGAACACACCAGCTCGTTTCTATTTTGGCGCGGTGTTTTATGATGCACCGTTATGAAAGAGTATTGATGCCCCGGTGCGTTACAGTAATTGGACGCCCCGGTGGTGTGTGTACTTCGCACACATTTTTCGGTGTGCCAATGTTCGGTGCGCACTAGTGTGTTCTATGGTATCGTGCGCACCGGTAATTGATAGCTCGGGAGCATTGGAAAACTGAAAAATCCAAGTTTTTTGTCATAAATATTTTTTAATTTAACCCTTCATCGGTGCACATTGTTTATATTTGCACTGGTACTGTTTGCTACAAATGCACCGATCGGTTTGTGTTTTGGCGCGTTTTTTATGATGCATCGTGCGGTTTCTATCTACCGCACCAGGTGGTTTCGGTGTTGGCGTTGTGTTTTATAATTCATTGGTGCAGACAAGTTGTGAGGCACCGGTCCTCTATTATATTATGACGCACCGGGCAGGTGTGTACAGAGTGCACGGTGTCTGATGTGCCAATGATTTTGTCCGCACCGGTGCTTTCTTTTTTTTAGAGCATCGAGGTGAGTTTTAATGATAAGAGAACTGATAGGAAAACATCCGCAAAACCCTCTGCCTGCCAACCTCCTCTAGTAACCTCTGCTAGAAATGGATGTATGGGGTATTTTTCTTTGTGGTTCCTCAAAAACATCCGCTAGAGGGTCTTTTCCTTGTAGTGTGAAGATGACAATAAACACACTCCAAGTGTCATCCTGGATGATGAAATAAAAGATATGTCTGAAGATGAGTCAGGTCAGTCACAGCAACAATCTGATAATTCGGATCACTCTGAAAATAAATCTGAATCTAAAAATGAAAACTCAAAAAAAATAATTGACTAAGTCATTCATGAGATAGAGATGCTGGAGAAAACAAGAAATAATGGGATAGAATCCAATTCTCAAGCAGTTCAGCGAAGTCACAAAATGTTAGATCAGTCCAGTTTACCACAAACAAAATATCTTATAAATGAATGGGAGGAGTTTTCTGAAGCAATAAAAACTCCTAAAGAAAATCCCAATATTGATCAAGCAACAATTTTCCAGAAACCTGAACACTCACAAAAGATTGTGGAAATTGTTAATCCACTACAAAGAATTCCATCAATGCATGATAAAGAAATCATACTAGCCTACCCCACAGATTAGATAGTTCTACAGATTGAAGATGTTCCTTCATTTGATATTTTCTACAGTCCTAGTTACAAGGTTGTAGTTAAAAGAAACAAAAGAAGGAGAATTTATGAAACAACTCCAAAACCTACAGATGAATCAGTTGATGTACTATGGAAAGATTCCTCAGATGATCCTACTGAACATCTAACCAAATTATCACAGTATAAAGGGGCATATGCTACTGCTATTGTTGATAAAGCTACTGAGGTTAGAGTGTTGTTAAAACAAAAGGAAGCCAGAGTATAAGAACTAGAGAAGTTGTTGAATGAAGAGAAATCCAATTCCAGTGACCAAGTCAAAGTAAACACAACCCAATTTCATAAAGATATTGAAAGCCTCAGATTGCAGCATCAGACAGAGATTAATGAAAAACAAGCACAACTGGAAATAGCAATGACTAAGTTACAAATTCAACCACAATTAGAGAAATTTATCAAAGAAGCACTGGATTTAAACACTAAGTTAAAGAAATAAAAAAAAGTGTTTTGTCATCAAGCTTCTATAATTGATTCTTATTGTGATTCAAGTAAAATAATGATCCAGCAGATAGCAATTTAGAAACTTGAATGTGAAAGACTTGAGAAGAAAATTGAAGAGCACATTCAATGGCAAGTTTCAGATTTAGTAAAGTAAGCTAATCTACCTCAAGTAGATAAGCTTCACAAAGAATTTTTATTCGCAGAATGGGAAGATAAAATCAAACAGCCAAAGAAATCAGCGCAAAGACATCCAAAATATCAAGTGAAATTATTGAATCTATGTGTGAGCAACTGTCTAAAGCATAACTTCTTAAGGAAAACATGTCTGATGTGTTTTCATAAACAAGATAGATAGAAACACAGTGGAAGCAGAGAGCAGATACACAGGAGGAAACGATTAAAAAGGTAAACAAGTTTGATCAGGAAAATTACTTAAACTTTCTAATCAAACCTTATCATGAGTATCAAACTCTGTAGTCTCTTACAGATTCAACAAAAATATCCTAGTCAGCAATCTCAAATGTTATTTTCAAGGGACAAATCCGATCAAGGATGTCGCAGCCAATTCAACTCAAAGCAATGTTAGATTTTTTCCAACTTCGTGACCACATTTAGAAAGAAGGGCAGGACTCATAAAATCAGAATTGTTAGTTTAATTTCCTAGATTGTAGTTTAAGTTAGCTTTTTGAGGAAGTTTGTTTGAAACCTCCTATATATTTTTGTAATAATCTATTTTAGTTTATAGTTAGTTTAGTATTTAAACCTTTCTCATGCATTTAGAGAAGGGTCCAGAAATTTGTCAAAAACATTTGCACAGAATGCACTATTGTAAGTTTGTGAGTGCTTTGATGAATTAATGGAACACATTCTGTTATCTTTTAACAATTAAAGTTGTTTAACTGATGTTGCACTACTGTACTCTTTAAATTGCTTGAAAGTGAGAAGGATCAAATTCATTGATGTTAGTTTACATGAGTAGAACTTCGTACATATGGTACTTCTATTCACTTGTATTAAGTCTTACTTCATAGATTGACAGTTATCTTTTTATTGCATTATGTATTTGAAACATTATCATATATAAATATTACATGCACTTCTGTTCTAATATTTAGCTATGGTTTCTTATTGAATATGTAATCACACTGATAAATGTGATATTTCTTTCACAATTCTTCTATGCAAACTACTTTGTTAGAGGAATAATTTTACATAATTTTCATCTCTTTCAACTGTTAAATGATCTATATTACTGATAGTTCAAAGATATCATTCTATATTTCATAAAGGAAAAACACCTCGGGTATATATTAGATTAATAATTTAGATAGATGCATATAGATTAAAATCATTATCCATTTGCATGATATATTCACAACACCCTCAAAATCATCCTTATTGGGAAATTGGTCCCATTATCCCCGGTCGGAGCCACTATGCCAAACAAAAAAAGAGCTTCTTTAAGGTCCGGACTGGGTGGTTTTCCCCATGTTTTGGCAATGAAATTCTGAGGCCTCAACATATTGGTGCTAGAAGGAGGGCCAAGTGAATGGCACAAATATCTGATCAATCTAAAGGTCAATCAAAAATTTCTCTCCCTCTAGATCCCCATCAACTTCTAGAAAATTATCTAGATCCTCATCTATAAAATCTAAAGTTGATCATCTTTCCCCTAAGTCTCCTAGCGATACTCAAACTATACTATTTCCCAAGTTTCACCAACATTCCCTAGAAGTTCAGCCTTTGATAGAAAAGTAAGAGAAAGTATCTATTTCTGCTGAAAAGCCTGAATATTCTCAATTATCTGATCTTAATATTTCATCTTCTTTACAACCTCGAAGAATATTAACTCGATCAGATAGTCAAAAAACAAGGATTCTCCCTTTTGAATTTCCTATCAGTAGTACTTGGAAGAAGTTAAAGAGGACTCAATCAGAATCGATCACTAGCGAGATCTTATCCCATTCACCCCCATTACCTCCACTCACTTCCACAAATTTCATTCCAACAGTCGGTATCACTTTCACTAGTTCCAATACTCAAAATATTGGTCCTAGTACTCGACCTGCCTCATCATCAATTCAAAATCAACCCATCCAAAATCCAATGGCAGGTCAAGTCCCTCCACCGAATGTGAACCCATGGATTAATCCAGGGGTTGTAAACATGCCTACTCCTCTTCGTGCTCTGCCTAAAAAACCTGAAAGATGGCTACCAAAATTTAATCCCGATGACGGTCTTCCTGCAGAAGAACATATTCATAATTTTATGTTATTTTTCAACTTGAATGCAGTAGTTGAAGAGGATTGCGTTGTACTATTATTTCCATATACTTTAAAAGGATCTACAGGATCCTGGTATTTTTCATTACCTACTCGCTCCATAACTAGTTGGAATATGTTTGAAGAACAATTTCTGGCTAAGTTTGGAGATGACAGAGCTACTGCTACTCTTATCAATGATCTTTCAAATCTTAAAGCTAAACCAGGTGAGAAGATAAAATATTTTAATTCAAGATTTAATAAACTTCTCAATAAAATTCCCATTACAGCAGTTCCTGGTGCAGAAGTTCAGATTGAGTGGTATATTTCATCCCTTCCATCTAATATAGCTATTTTCGTTGATAGAGAAAAATTAGCAACACTTGCAGAGAATATGAAAGAATCTCTATCTGTAGAGAAACGCATAACTGCTCTTGAGAAAAAGAATTCTCAGGAAGATCGAAAATCAAAGAAGACATCTTTCAAATATGACTCTAAGAAGAAGATGCCAAAGGATCCATTTGATGTAGAAGGTCTTCAAAAAGTTTTGAAAACCATGACCAATGAAATGGAAGATATCAAGAAACAAGTGGCCGAAAATTCAAATTCATAAAAGAGTTTCAAGAATTTCAAGAAGAAACAAACCTCTAATTCTCAACCTCCAAATATTATATCTAATGTTGAATCAGATCAAGAAGAGGAAGAAGAAAAAACAGAGGAAGAGGAAGATGACGAAGAAGAAGAAGTTGAACTTAATGGAATGTGGGATTTTATCCTATCAAATGAAGAACAACTTGAAGCTTTACCTATCAGCACACGTAGCAAAAAAATTACTGAAGCAACACAGCCTAGTCAACAGCAAAAAACTTCCACTCCTGCTAAAGACAAATCAATAAGCAAAAATTCTAATTCAAAGGCTACGCAAACAAATCTTGTTACATCAGACTCTCCACCTATATCTAAAACAATGGTTATCTTATATACCATTGAGTATAATATAGTTGAAGACATGAAGAATACTAGGGCAAATATTTCAATTCACGAGCTTACCAAATTTAATCAACAACAACAAATCTTACTTAGAGAATTAAAAGTTGTTCCGTCTTCAAACTTACCTGCTCCAGTCATAGTGCAAGCTGCTAATGAAATGGGTAAGCTACCACTTTCTTCAGAAAAAATAGATGCCTTAGATTTAATTATGATAGGTGATCGATCCATCTCTCATACTCCCCCATTTCTCTTAACCTATGAGATGTATAATAAAAATGTTCATAATTGTTTAATATACTCAGGGGATTCTTCGAATACAATGCTGAAATCAGTTTATGCTAAATTGAACATTACTCCTCAGATTTCTCCAGTCATATAGTACAACTTGACAGAACTAGAGTAGAAGTGGTAGGAGAATTAAAATCTGTTTCTATCAGATTGTCATGAAATCCCAAAGTTGTTCAGATAATTTATATTTTGGTGGCATACATTCCCGAATTTTATGGTTTAATTTTAAGTCGTGATTGGTCTGAGAAACTTCATGGCTATTTTTCAATAGACCGGTCACATATGTGGTTACATAATGGAAAGCCAAACCAAATTCGAATTGACCATGAAAATTTTATGAAACACACAGTGACTGATCTTGAAGAGCTTAATGAGCCAGTAGCCTTCAATAACAACATTATTGGAAACTGATCTACACAGTCATTTTTAGGAAACTTTAATGCTCATCCATCCCCTTTATTTGATAACGCAGTTGTATCTCAAATTGAAAATTTTTCCCAGTCGGATAATTCTAGATGTATTAATTTTTTATATAGAAAAATAGTTAGTTATTTGTTTTGGACCCTTTATTTTGACGGTTCTAAATCTGAAGATGGTGCAGGTGTGGGTTGCATTTTAATAAACCCAGAAGGTGAAAAGACTATGTTAGCCTGCCGATTAGAATTTGATTGTACCAACAATGTAGCTGAGTATGAAGCATTAGTTCAAGGTTTATTAAAAGCTATTGATCTGAATATCAAACATCTGAAGGTTTTAGGAGATTCAAAAATCATAGTTAGGCAAGTGAGAGATACTATCCATTGTAATTCTGGAAATTTAAAACATTATCAATCATTAGTCCAAGAATTAACTACTCATTTCTTGGCCTTCAACATTTCTTCTATACCTCGAATACAGAATGCTAGTGTAGATTTACTCGCTAATGTAGCATCAAAATTAATCCCATCCCAAGAATTTAGTCCCGATAGATTTTCTATTGAATTGATTTTTAGACCATCTATTCCTGATAATATCACTACTCAAGTTGGACATCAAGTTTGAACTTCCCATGTACAATGGTGAGGTAAATTCAGATAAGTTAAACAATTGGATCCGTCAATTGGAAGTATACTTCAGAATTTAGAATCTAAAAGAGGACAACATAAAGATCCAGTTGGCTTCATTAAGGCTAGAAGGAGCAACACTAGTTTGGTGGGAGGAAAAGACTCAAGAGGAAATGTGAATTCAAGGTAAGATATCCATTTCTTTGATTGAATTCATTTCTTCCATTAAAAGATATTTTTATCCATCAGCCTATATGCAAAAATAAATTATGACTTGGAAAAACTTTAGGCAACTCAAAGGCCAAATTGTTTAAGAGTACACCCAGGAGTTTAGAAAGAGGGCTTTGTTGTTAGGAGTAAACTTTAATTCACAATACACACTCTTGAAATACATTGGGGGTTTACATTCCTACTTGAAACATACTATCCTTATGTTTAACCCAAACAAATTAGATGAAGTATGTGTGCAATCCATGCATCTTGAAGCAAGGGGAAAGAAAATTCAGGAAGAGGGTAGTAAGAAGAAGACATTCAAGGGTAAGGGAAAAGAGAAGGGAGGACAATGGAAGGGAAAGAAGAAAGCAAGAATCAAGAAACAAGGGGAGAAAACTACATGAAAACATTGTTCAAAAGATGGGCATGATGAATCCCACTGTTGAAAACTACATCCCGAACTAAGGCCAAAGAAACCAAATAACAAAGGGAAACAAAATATGACTTCCACCACACAACAAGATCTTGGATCCGATTTAGGAGATGAGACCAAGATTATAGCCATGGGTAACAAAGGAAAGGAAGCCATAACAAGTACTAGTTCCTCAAATAGTCACAAAAACACTCCAAATGAAGACACAAGGATATAATTGTTCCATGTTAGAGTGATTTCAAATCGTACAAAGATTGATGCATTGTTTGATAGTGGGTCACAAGCAAACCTAATTTAAAAATACTTGGTCAAAAAGCTTAACCTTGAAACCGTACCACATCATAAACCATACCCTTTGGGTTGGATAGTTAAGAATGCCAATTTACATGTTACAAGGAAATGCATATTTTGATTTTCTATTATTGCAAACTTTGTTGATGAAGTTGAGTTAGATGTGGTTCCACTTGACATTTCTGGGATTATCTTGGGAAGTCCATATTTGTATGACAGGAAATTGGTGTTTTATCACCATGAGAACAAATATCATTTTCTTAAGGATGGGGTGGAGTATATTGTGAGAGATCATTGCAAAAAACTGAATATTTCTTTAGTTAATGCGGGGCAAATGAAGAGGCTAGTTAATGCAAGTAAAAATATTGTGCTTCTCATGATCAAGAAAAAGGATGATGTTGACTATGAATATTTTAAGGATGTGATGAAAAATTAAAATCTGATTTTTTTGATGTGGTAATTCAACATGGCGAGATGTTTCAAGAACCAAGTGGGTTACCTCCCAAGAGGGGAATTCAGCATAAGATTCAGCTGCAGCAGGATGTTTCACTTCCAAAAATTGGTATGTATCGCATGTCAATTATGGAGAGTTTGGAAATGAAGAAGAAAATTCAAGAATTGCTGAAGAAAGATATCAGACACCCATCTACTTCTCCATGTGGTTCTCCAATTGTTTTGGTACCAAAGAATGACGAGACTTGGCGCATGTGCATAGATTTGTGTGCACTGAATAAAATCATGGTAAAGAATCGCTACCGACTCCCACACATTGATTATTTGCTAGATCAGTTAAAGTATGCAAGATATTTCACTAAGTTAGACTTGTGAAGTGGTTATCATGAAGTTAGAATAGCTGAGGAGGATATTTGGAAAACTACATTTAAAACTAGACAAGGATTGTTTGACTGGTTAGTTATGCCTTTCGGTCTAACACATGCTCAAACTACTTTCATGAGAGTCATGAACGATGTAATAAGACCATTTCTAGATGACTTTGTCATTTTTTACTTAGATGACATAGTTATATTCATAAAATCAAGAGATGAACATGTCATGCATGTGAACAAGGTACTTGATGTCTTGAAAAAAGAGAAATTATTTTTAAAGATGTCGAAGTGCGAGTTTGGCAAGACTTCTTTGGTGTATTTGGGACACATTGTTGGGGGAGGTGAGTTGAAGATATACCCTTCCAAAGTAGAGGTCATTCTGAATTGGCCCAAGCCCAATACAGTTACAAAGGTAAGAAGCTTTCTTGGGGCAGCACAGTATTGGAGGAAATTCATTGCTATTTTTTCTTCCATTGCAACTCTATTACATGCATTGACAAGTGTCAAGAAAGTATTACATTGGGGAGATATGCAAAAAAAATCATTTGATGCTTTAAAGCAAAATATAAGTTCAACACTGGTATTGGCTCTTCTGGATCTTAGATAACCATTTGAGATCCAAACATATGCAAGTGATTATGCTATGGGAGCAATTCTCATGCAGCATGGTAAGCCCATTTCGTTTCATTCTGAAATTTTTAATGGAGTTGTGACTAACTATCCCATCTATGACAAAGAATTATATGCATTGGTACAAAGTTTAAGGAAATGGATGCACTATTTGATGGGGAAATAGACCATTATACATACCTACCATCAGCCATTGTAGTACTTACAATCACAGTCAAAGTTGCAGCAATCAAGACATTTCAGATGGATGGGATTTCTAGAACAATTTCATTTGGTTATCATGTAAAAAAATGGAATCTACAATAAGGCAGTTGACATGCTCTCTATGCCTATTGTAAATTCATCTATTATACTCAAGCACAATTCAGTTATTCATGAAATTTACATTGAACAATATGCATATGATAATGATTTTCAAGATGTGTATGAAAGCTTGAGTCAAGGAAACCAAAATGAAGAGTTAGATTATCATGTGTGTAAAAGTTTTTTGTATCACTTGGGCAAGTTATGTATACCACAGGGAGAAATAAGCAGTATCATAAGGGAGGCACACACTTCATTGATTGCTGGACATTTCGATGTAGGCAAGACAGAGCGAATCTCCAAAGGTATTGTTATTGGCCACGCATGATTGATAGTGTATCTCGTTTTATTAGAGGATGTTTTTTATGTGCAATAAATAAGCCTATTAATAGGAAACTTGGATTGTACACTCCACTTCTGGTTCCTTCACATCCTTGGGAGAGTATCTCAATGGATTATTTAGGTGGTCTTCCAATGTCAAGGAAGGGTCATGATTACTTGTATGTTGTGGTAAATAGGTTCAGAAAAATGTGTCTTTTGATGCCATGTAAGAAAAAAATTACAACTCAACAAACCACTAATCTCTTCTTTCAAAATTTATGGGTTCATTTTGGTCTTCCTACTTCTATTGTAAGTGATCGAGATTCCCGGTTTGTTGGGAGCTTTTGGTAAAAATTATGGGACATGATGGACACAAAGTTGATGAATACTACGACATTTCATCCACAAATATATGGTCAGACCGAGGTGGTAAAAAAAATAGTCATTCATCTTCTTAGAGGTTATTGCAGCAAACATCCCAAGTTGTGGGATGAACAGTTGTATTACTTCAACATGCATACAACAGGGTAAACCATTCTTCCACAAACACATCACCATTTGAGGCATGTTTCGGGTACTTTCCAAGATCGCCTTTGGACTTCATCTTTGAAAAATATATTGCTATATATGGTCATAGTGACATATATAAGGCAAGGCAGTTCAATGAGAAAATTCAGTTGGTACATCACGTAGTGCAAGAACAACTTGAAAAGAGTCAAAGAAGCTACAAGGGAAGGCATGATAAACACCGTGTTGATCACAAATTCCAGGTTGGAGATGAAGTTTGGTTATATATCAACAAAGAAAGATTGCAAGGGGGAGGTAAAAAGCTCAAGCCAATCCGTTATGGTCCATTTAAAATTCTAGAAAAGATTGGTACTAATGCATTTAAGCTAGATTTGCCTCCTTATATGAAAATATATTTTGTCATTAATGTTGAGAATTTGAGATTGTTTGAGCCTCATTTGATTGATGATCAAGGAGAGCATGTTCAGCTGCCATAAATAGATGATTTCTCGCCAGAATATCTTGATGAAATTCATCAAGATCTCATACTTGACAGAAGAATCAGAACTTCAAGGAGAGGGAATGTCGAATACCTTAGAGTGGGACTCGAGGGAAAAAATCCTTCCAAGGCCAAATGGATGGAGAGTGAAAGCATGAGGGATTTGTACCCTCACCTTCTGAACAATTGATAGTATCTTTTGGGGTCCCAAAGGCTTCTAGTGGGGAGGAATGATCAGAGGCTCAGTATTTAGCTAAAATATGAAAGTGATTAGAAATTATCCAAACCAGAATGACCAGATAGAGCTCATCATCAGGATTCCAATGCAACTCGCTTCATCAAAATACGAGTTCGTATGAGTAAGTTATGGTCTGCTATTCGTTTTCTCAAACAGGCAAAAAATGTGCAGAACAATGACAAACTAATGACTTGGCAGTCCACTAGGCACCTTAGGAATATTCAGGGAATATTCTCTAATTTTCATCCAATGACACAGTGACAAGTGTTACAATAAGATTCGCCAATGTTGCTTGGGGAAATTTAAATTGTCCTCCTAATCTTAAGGTTGCAATTTTTATCTATGGTGGATTATTATTTTTAATGGTGATTTTTTAGGCTAATGGAGAAGGGCCACGTGGCGTAGTCAGAGGTTGCCACATGATCTCACCCATGGCAAGGTTGGATGGCATTATTATTATATGAAGGTCAAACTTTAAGTTCAAAATGGGCGCATATATATATATATATATATATATATATATATATATATATATATATATATATATATATATATATATATATATTCCAAGTTGAATGCAAAGGTTTGAACCAAATGTTTTGGGTGCAATATATATTACATATATTATAACCAAAGTTAATAACCCAAAGTCTATTGCCATGCAGCATTCAACAAAAATGTAATGACTGGAGGGGCAGAGGTCGGGGTCAACTCGCGACCTCCGCCGGACTAGCTCCCATGCTTACTGCCACACCAACCACGAGTTCCTTAACCATATGGGACTCAGCTTACATTTTAAGTTTGTCAACGCAGAGTTTGGGGGTCTGAAGGGGGCTAGCCCTGTGGGCCAGCCCCCTCCCACATGTCCGAGCACTCATAACCGAAGGCCACAACTGTTCCAGTGGGATATTATTAACGATTTTAGTCCATAATCCGAAGTGTTAGCGCTAAATGCGCTTATCACTTAAACATGCCCTTAACTGCACTTAAATATCCACTTATCCTTAATTAAATTCAGGTTTATCTTAGCGGATGTTTTAGCAGACCCAAAAAATGCGGGGAAGCTTCACTTTTAATGGATTTAACTGTCAGACTTCTAGATTTAGTGGAGAAATACTAGGAAAATTTGGTTTTGCCATAACTGAGGCAATTTTTGACAAATTTTGGCTCAGGAAGAGTCATTCTTGGTAGATTTTGATGTTTTGGATCCATTGGAGTAGGTTACAAAGGTAACAGGAGACTGCAAACAACACTTTTTCACAATTGATGCTAATACAAAGGCCCAAGCTATGAAGCTAGACCAAGGAGATGTTTCCCAGGAGGGGTGAACTCCTTCATCAAAAACATGTATATTTGGATTAGTTACTTGTGCTTGCTATTTTTTTATATGTTGTTTTTCAGCCTTTAGTTTCCATTCTTTTATGTTCATGAAATACACTTAATATCATCAAGTTTATTGAATTTTCAATCATAAGCACATGAATAAACCCTTGTGTAAGAAGAAAATCAAAGCATTTTCATGTTAAATCTAAAACTAATATTAGCACAACATTAACTAATAATCAATTTGAGATCATCTTCTCATTGAGAAACTTTGACCCAGACTTAGTCAATTTCTACCTCTTCTTGAGTCCCTATTAGGTCACCAAAATGTCATTCATTTCACCCTCTTTTCTTTCACTTTGATTTAGAATTTACCATATTCCTCATCTCCATAACCATACACTAAGACCATCCTCACAATTAAATATGGGTTTAGACACATCATTTTTCAATACATTTATTTTGGTATTTTGAGTGAATTTTACGGTTAAATATTAGAAAAATAACATGTATTCACACTACAAGGAAAAGACCCTCTAGCCGATGTTTTTGAGGAACCTCTTATAAAAATACCCAAGACATTCGTTTCTAGCGGAGGTTCCTAGAGGAGGTTAGTGAGCGGAGGCTTTTACGGATGTATTTCATCCGGTGCTCTTATCACCGTAAAACGCACCGGTGCGTTCAACATAAGAAAGCATCGGTGCAGTTAAAACATTGGAACACCGGACACCATGCACTCCGTACACACCTTCCCAGTTCATTTTATTTCTATAGTGCACTGGTACTTTACATAACTTCCGTACCGGTGCCTCATAAAAAGCACGTGAAAACCGAAATCGCCCGGGTCGCCTTTAAACGCACTGGGTTGCCAACGCACCGGGTCACCCTAAAATCCCTGCGCACCAGCACAGGGTTAAATAAATAAAAAATTGAAAAAACCCCACGAAACATAGGCACACCGGACATCGTGCGCTCCTATCACACCCGCCTAGTGTGTCATATTACTGTAGAGCACTGGTGCCTTATAGCTCTTCTGCACCGGTGCTTCAAAAAACGTGCGCAAAAATAGAAACCACCCAGTGTGGAATAAATAAAATGCACCGAGGTGCCCATAAACCCTGTACACCGGCAGAGGGTTAAATAAAAAAAAATTACGGCCAAAAAATCGCACAAAACATTGGCACACCGGAAACTGTGCGCTCCGTATACACCCACCCAGTGCCTTATATTAAGGAACCGCACCGGTGCGTGACAAATCGTCAGCACCGATGCCTCATAAAAAGTGCGTGAAAATAGAAACTGCATGGGGCAGAATGACGGAAATGCACCAGGGAGCCCATAAACCCTGCGCACTGGAACAAGGTTAAATAAAAAATTAAAAAAAAAAAATTACGGCCAAAAAACTGCACTGAACATTGGCTCACCGGATACCATGCCCGGTGCGTCGTATTACTGTAGAGCACTGATGCGTTACAACTATGCCACATCAGTGTGTCATAAAAGCGTGCAAAAATAGTAACCGCCCAGGGCAGCATAGTGCAAATGCAATGGTATGCCAATAATAACCCCGCGCACCGGAACATGGTTAAATAAAAAAAAAAAATTACGGCCAAAAAACTGCATTTTTCACTTTTTTCAATGCTACAGAGCTCTCAAGCACCGGTGCAAGTTATCTTTGTTTGAGCCGCCCTGACATCGGTGCTCCCATTGCACTCATTGCACGCATTGCTGCTATGCATTGCCCACCAATCTCCAGCTTGAATTTTGTAAAACAGTGGACAAATTTTCTTTTGCAAATTCTACAGCCAATATGCCTCCTCGACAGGTAAATGTAAATTTATAGGCCGCACCGCAACCAGTGCTAACGGTATGCGCACCAGTTCCAAGGTGGTACCGATAGGTGCACCATGTTATTTTAAAAAATTTTAAAAAGTGCGGTGCGGTCATTTACCAGGCCGCACCGTTGAGACTGTGGGATTGCGGCAACTCGGTGTGTTGACGGAATTATCTGCCCTAGGGTGCGTAATGTTGTCACTACACCACATACCACAATCTGACATTGTCAATGGTTCGGCCTGGTAAATCGGTGCTAAGGGTATCCGCACCAGTTCCAGGGCAGTACCAAAGGTGCATCGTGTTATTTAAAAAAAAATTAAAAAGAGCGATGCGGTCGGTTACCTGGCCGCACCATTGACCAAAATAGCTGCCCAGGGATGGCTATTTTTTTCCGTGCACAGCTTACCGTATTTTTCCTGCGTCAACAGTGCGACCTTTTAAAATACTGCACCAACGAATATGTACGGTGGCAGGAGGGCAGTGCATTGACTTAACTATACGCCCTGGGGCATATAGTGTAGTCAGCGCACAGCCCTCCTGACACCGCACGTATTCAACAATGCCCTAAAAACATTTTCTGGAGCACTGCCCTCGATGCGCTGAATATCATTAGGTGCACCGTTCCCGATGTGCTCTATTGAAAGACGCACTGGGACCGGTGCGTGACTATGTTTTTGGCACACTGATTGTTGTTTTATTTATTTTCAAAAAATATTTATATACGTATATTTCTAAATACATGTCTCATTTAATATAAAAAATGTGTATAATATGTCAATCATTCAGAGATGTGAAAGGAGATAAGAGGGGCAACAACAACAACAACAGGCAAAACAGTATAACATGGTTCGCATGTGGGAGGCACGAGAGAGGGAAAAGATGCGTACCCTCGCCCTATTACAGCAGTGAGGCAGGGATCCTAAGGCAGGTAGGCCTCCTCAAGTTCTATGAGGAGGCTACTTCCCGAAAGTCCCATAGTTTGTTTTTGAGACATCTTATCCGAAGGTGGAATGCCCAGCAACAGGCTTTCCGGGTTGGTATCAAGCAGTGGTACAGGCCCACTGAGGAGGATATATATTTTATTACAGGGCAATCAAGGAGAGGGGTGGATTTTCCCTCGTTCCCCGAGGTTCCAACTAGATGTGTAGCATGGGGTCAGTTAGTTTACTCCCAGAGATACATTGGAGCAAATTTAGTATCTCCTACAGATTTTCGGGTCGCTGGAGTGTAGTTACGTATTGGTGCATTTGGTCGTGAGGAGGTCCAATGTCTCTCACTTATCATTTCGACCATTTCACACAACACCAGTGATGAGCAATGCGTTAGTTTCTCGGTTTTATATTATGTTGATTCTTTAGTACAACAGCCACGACTTGTCAGGTGGTCTGCCATTTTTTTGCGGCAGTTTTGTACATCATTAGATAGATGTCGTGCTCATGCACAAGGGAGGGTCAACTTCCCTTTTACTTTAGAGCTTTTTTGTTTATTTTTTGAGAGGTTTTTAGAGACGAGGCCTAGTTTTCCTCGGCAGCCTCGTAGGCCGATTACTCAGGCACATATGCACATGTGGGGGAAAATGATGCCCAAGAGGGAGGAGACTCTGTTTCCAGAGAGGATATCAGATGATGCACTGGAGTTGCTAACCAGTGTTGATGAGAATCCCTTAATTATGGTCCCCTGTCCTTATACGGGGTTGGATTGGCGAGGGTGTGCCAACATCCTCTTCACAGCTGATGAGCCGCCAGATGATAGAGGTAATAGTACTGTTTTATTTAAATTTATTCTAACATGTTCTTTAACTTGTTTTTATTAAATTGTGTAATGAAATTATCTAATTATTGTTGTGTACTTGTATACATTTTGCAGACATTGGCTCTTTTGATGGCGAGGAGATGCCACCACCACCACATGATCCAGGTGTGGAGCCTGATGACGATGAGGGCATGCCAGATGTCAAGGATCATCAGGAGGCTAGTGTAGAGAGGCCTGCTCCTGTTGGTGCAATGGTGCGCAGTCGACTTAATGATGCTAGATACAGGATGGAGTTAGGAGACCAACTCATTGCATTAATTGTTGAGGCGGGCATCAGGCCCGCTCATTACAGAGACATAGAGGCCGATGATAGGCTATTACGTATGTGGAGAGGCATGTTGCATGACATGTAGAACCTGATGCAGCATGTCATAGGAGTTACGCCAAATTTTACGTGACTGACAAGGATTGTTGCACATTACGATCAAGCCGCAACACGTGATGGACAGTCTGTGAGGTGCAGCGTACCATCATCTCATGATCATTCACCTTTCGCCACGCTAGATGAGCATGAGCCTCCACTAGCATCTAGCAGCAGTCATCATGGAGATGAATCTGGACCATCGGCCACGTCCAGTCAACAGCTGGCTGCCATCAGTCCTGCATGATCTGCCTAAGCAGGGCACCATTAATCATGAAAAGCCTCACCATCTTGTGCTCAGTGTACTATAACATCTTATCAACGACATTTATATTACGGTTGTATATTTTTTACATATTCGGTTCTATATATATATATATATATATATATATATATATATATATATATATATATGGTCTGTATATTTTATGTTCATGTTGCAGTTGTACTTAATTTACATGTTGGTGATCATCATGATGTGTATGTTGTTAGGTCATGTTAGATATGTTCATTTAATGTGCAGCTTGCAGATAGATGTGTATGTGATAGCATGAGTTATTTGACATGAGATGTATATTTGATGTTTGTGTTTTGATAATGTTAATATATAATGTTAATTGTGTTTTGTTAGATGATCATGATCACGATGATGCAGTTAGCGATTTTGAATGTGTTTTTTAGTCAAATATGATGTTTGCGCGATGGTTATCATGAACGTGATGTTTATTAATTAATTTAATACTAAATCATCATGATATTGTAAAATTGTAATATTTGTAATTGTAATGGTATATGTGTAAATTTGTAAAATTATAATTGTAATTGAAATTTTTTAATTTTTTAATTCTAATTGTATATATGATCATGTAATTGTAATTTTTTAATTTTTTATATATGTAAAATTCTAAAATTGTAATTGTATATATGTAAAATTCTAAAATTGTAATTGTACGTGAAATTGTAAAATTGTAATTGTAATTCTAATTGTAATTGTACGTAAAAAATTTGTAAAATTTTAATTGTATTAATGTGAAATGAATTTATTAAAATTTGTAAATTTGTAAATTTGTAAATTTTAAATAATTGTAAAATAATAAATCTAGAATTTTATGATTTATTGTAACATAATAAAGTTTAGAAAATAATGCAAATAAATTCCTGTACTTTAGAATTATCATTATTTTATTATGATCTTAGATACAAAAAAAAGAATTAATTTATATAGTACGCCATTGTTTTTGAGATCAACATAATTGCAAATTATCAAGTGAATTATTGATTTTAACATTAACACAATGCAAATTACCAATTAATTCAAAATACATATTATATTAATATTTCGAAAAACCCATCTTAAAAAGTATAAATATTGATGAAATGACACATGTACCATATCACTCTCGGTTCTCATGATCACCCTCATTATCTTCTAGCTCGCATGGCATGATAACACTATTGTTCTCAAAAATATGTTTTGATCTAGGGTCATGTGTCAATACGAACCACCGATCCCTATCCAACACATTTGGGTAGAAAAACACTTGGTTGCAGTGTTTAGGGAAAACATAGGGCTCCTTAGCTTCATCCCACATCTTTCTAGAGTTGATACATATCAACCTACTATCGCGATCTTCCTTTACATTATTCCGATCAAAGGTGTCCCACCACTTGCACCTAAAAATAACACATTGGAAAGAAGAAAAATCCACTTCAATGATCTCTTGTATCTTTCCGACGTAACCTAACGTCCCTCGTACTAGTTGTTGATCACGATGGCTAGATTGACTAGATTTATTGAACTCGACTCCACTCCACAGTCTTCTATGATGTTTCCAACATCGGCATTTTCTGTGCGAAAATGGTGTCCATATGCCCACATAGATGGGAACAAATGCACCTATTATAAAAAAGTTAAAAAAATCATAGTGTCATGTGTCTTATAAATAATAATCCAACAGTTAAAATATGAAATGTAGATGTCTTAATATAAGTTTCAAATTTACATATAAATTATTACTGAGTTACTGCACCCAATCCCTACGTTTAGCACATCCTCTTCAGCACACGGGAAATGACCGGTAGCACCGTATTTCTCTCTGACTTGGTCAGCAACCCAACTGTTGGGGCATATTTTTGGCATATTTTCTTTTAAATGATCGGGATAAGGCACACTTCTACCATTCAACCGTCTGAATTATTTCCTGTCACTATCCCATTTCATTCTTTTTTGTTCGTACAATGCGACCCACGGTTGTGTCGCTTCAAAATTGTAAAGAATGAATTTATTGATTGCTTCAATTTCTGCATTCGCTGATGAAATCAAACCAACATTATATAGTACTTAGAGATCAAAATATACATTATATCGAATTTCAACATGAATATTAATTACTTTTTGTAAATTTGAAAAATTATAAGTCGCTTACTCTTTATCAAGCGCTTTTTTCCACTTGTTTGGAGCAACTCTCCTTCTCTTTTGTCTTCATCCAATTCATCGCTCCAAATCACCGCACCTGGTCTATTGTCGATCTGCTTGATGTAATCACTGGCATAGTAGAAAGACTCATACGATATGTACCCCTCTGCCATAGACCCCTCGGGTTTTGCCCTTTGTCGAACAAAACCTTTCAATTTCTTCATGTACCTCTCTAAGAAGAACATCCAACGACAAGAAACAACCCCAACTAATTCAACCTCATCTACCAGGTGGATTAGAAGATGAACCTGTAAGTCCATGAAACTCGTTGGCAGTTCCTTCTCAAACATACAAACAATCTCAACTATCTCTTGACGCCACCATGGAATGCTAGCCACATGAATCTCCTTTGACGTGATCCAACGTACAAATGCAGATAATTTAGATATGGCATGTCCTAGGTCTTGAGGGAATTCATGTTTCACACACCCATGCACGAACAAAGGATAATGACACTGCAAAGTTATAAACACGTGCAATAATATACAAAATTAGTTATGTTTTATGATCCCCGCATGGGATAAAATTTATTAATATAACAAATAATAAAATCATGATTTTGACATTATATGTACTCTTAGAAGATTCAAATGGTCATGCGATTTCAACCCCGACAAATGGTCATCCATGGTGAAGTAGCGTCGTAGTGAAGACCCGTATGAATTTGGCACCCTCACATCCATTATAACTTCCTTTGCCAAAGATATATCATCTTTTTTTTTAATCCATGGGACATCACCTTCTTTGAAAAACCATGAATTAGAGGGACCAGTGCCTGCCTCTGATCCCGTACTTTCTAATCGTCTTGGCCAATGTTTCTTTTTAGTTTTTGAAGTAATAAGATATTTCCTAACAGCCAATGTGTCACTTTGTTTCAATGATATGTGCCTCCATAAAGAAGATGAAACATTTTTAAATATATGCATGGGATCTAATAAGTGGGCAATCTTAAGATGCTCCCAATATGGGAGGTCATAAAAGATAGATTTCCTTTTCATCCCAATGGGAAATTTCTCAACATAGGTGTCGAAGAAATATGGATCATCGAACATAGGCTCCCCATTTGAATCGAACATTTCTATGAACTCCTTCTCCTTCTCTCTCTCATATGCTCTAAGCCATTCAGCTGGTGTCATTATTGGAGGCCTGTGGGTTCTCTCTCATTTACCATTGAAAGTGGATGCTGCTCTTCTGTAAGGGTGTTCTTCTGGTAGGAATACCCTGGAGCAATCATACACTGGCTTTCATAGGTCCTTGGACCATCTAGCTTTCAGAGAAGGTCCACAACATTTACATCCAAAATACCCTTTTGTTACAAGACCTGCGAGATTATATTTGTATACATTAATTAATATGCATGGCACGTTAAATAATATCATGAAGATCAGAACAAATATTACAACGAATTAAATAACTAATATGTGATAGAATATTGTTACGTATATAAACAAATCAATAAATTAAACATGTAATTTACCAGAACAAACTCCTAAGCCTGGATAATCATGTTTCGTGTAAGCACATATTCCATACAACGTAAAACTCCTCTCTGCTGCGATGGGTCTTGATACATCGTATACATTTATCCCATCCCATAATTCCTTCAATTCATCTACCAGTGGTTGTAAATAGACATCCATATTCTTCACTTGTCTTCTACCAGGGACTATGAGAACCAACATAAGATGTTCATTCTTCACGGAAAACGATGGGGGGATATTGTTATTGATCACTACTACAGGCCAAATAGAATAGTTGGTGTTTTGGAGGGAATATGGGTTAACGCCATCCATGGCTATGCTGAGTCGTAGACTTCGTACTTCATCCTTGAATTTTTCGAGCCATGTATCCTCTATATGCTTCATGGCTATTGAATCATTTGGGATTCACATAACTCCCAACTCACTTTTGTGTGATGCATGCCATCCCTGCAACATAGCTAATTCTTTGCAACGAAAGATCCTTTGAATCCTTGGGATTATAGGCATGTGCCTCAATATCTTAAAAGGAGGACCAGTATGTGATTTACACTTCTTTTTTGATTTATCATACTTTTCATGCCCACATTTCGGACACATCTCTTTGTCTGCATATTCCCCTCTATATAGAATACAATCATTTGGACATGCATGTTATGATATGTACTCAACACCCAACATTTTCAACAATTTCTTTGCCTCTTCGCAGCTACCGGGCAACACATTATCACTCGGAAGAACCTTATCTTTGAATAACCTCTAGTTGGTGATCATGGAAAAATATATTAATAAATGTACATTAATGTCGATATAATTATTAACGTTCATAAAATTTACCATTTGTAATATTCATTGCAGTGTACTGATTATATTTCAAATTTATATAAGGGAGTACTTTATGGCAACTTACCTCAAAAGTTCTGAGAAACATGCATTTGATAAGCCAAACTTTTCTTTCAAGTTATACAGTAACATCATTATCCCCAACTGGGTAGACTTTGACTGATCGTCAGGTTCAAAGAGAGGGGTGGTGGAAACAAATTTAAGGCTTTCGAAAAAGGTGTCAGCAATATGAGCATCATCCCCTAGCTAATCATCATTTTGGAATGCATCTAACAACATTGTCTCCATGGCAGTCATATCCCTTAAGTAATAATCCATATCAACCTCTATTTGATTGCCTCCATTTCCAGCTTGTGAAGAACTACTATTGTTGTAGTCATTCCTAATTGGTGAATCTGGACGTAGCGGGAATTGAATCGGTAGTTGATTCAACTATTCTTGGTATCGTTCCTCTCCGATTTTTTCTCTTAAGTCTTCTCTCGATTTGAAATTTTCGTGGGGTGCAACAGAAGATGGTAGGTAGGTCGTTCATCATCACTAGAATCCTAATAATTAAAAAAAAAAAATTGAACATGATTAGTACAAAATATATGATATCAGTTAGTAACCACGTTAACAATATTGCATGATTATAAATTGGTTTGACGTTGAAATAATTACATATTAATCAATATATATACCAAACAATTATAATTATAATTCCCATCATTATCCCGGGATTGTGGCTAGAATATGCAATATTGTTATAATTGGCAGGGTGAAGCGGCTGTCCATTTTCATCTACCAAATGCGCCTTGCGGTATGCAGCTCCTGAGAAGAACTTCCGACGTTTTGGGGAAGTTTGAATATTTTGCACATCTGAACTCGATGTTGAATCTGCATGAACCTGCAAATTTGAATACATTATAAATTTAATTAAGTTGTGCATGATTGACTGCATGGATTAAAAACATAAATTCAATTAGATAGTGAAAATATTAAAAAAAAAAAAAAAAAAAATTGAAGTAAATATTACATCTCCAGATGGATAGGGAGAACTCCGTGATGGACTTTGAGAAATATTATGGAACAAGCTGGGTTTTGAATAATTGTCCATTCCATGTAATATATGATATTTTCTCCCTGCATTTGAGAAAAACAACAATAAATTTTGGTGTACAAACCTAAATGTAATTTCGGTGCGTAATGTACAGATAAACGCACCGGTGCATTTTTGGTATTGTGCACCGGTGCCGTTTTATAACCCGATGCACCGGCGCGGTTCGATTAAGAGACGCACCGGTAAACAAATAACCGCAAATAAAAAAGCGCAACCCTATTTTCTTTAAGTGAAAAAAAAAACAGTAAATTGAAAAATGGGCAGCAAAATATTTTCGAAAATCTAATTTCATAAAACATTTCTTTAAATACTAAACACGTTTCATTTTTTCACTATTTTTGCAAAAAAAATCAGCCAGAGATTTGCAGGATACATACCTGGAGCAAACAAAGCACGAGAGCACTGTGGAGCAGAGAAATACGTTCGAACAGAAGTATTCAAGCAATCACAATTCCAAACCTCTAGTGATTCAAACCTTGTACCATAGGATTTCAAACAATGTGAATAAATTTTATTGTTTTTTTTTACATTTTTCTGCAATAAAAGAAAAAATCAAAGTTTATTGTTTTTTTTTACTTTTTCTGTAGTTTTTTTTATGAAGTAAAATAAAAAAAATCAAATTTTATTGTTTTTTTAACTTCTTCTGCAGTTTTTTTACATTTTCTGCAATTTTCAGAAACAAAATAAATAAATCCATTTTTAGAAACCAAAACCCTAGATTCTTTTTGTTTCTGCCCTTTCTTCTCCCTCTTTCTGTAATTTCAGAATTAGGGCTTTTCAATTTAGACTTATAGGGTTTGTATAGTCATAAGACATCCAACCCACGGGAAAACTTACATAGTCGGATCCCAATCCATGTTGGCCCTTGCGTGAATCTAAAAAAAAATAGATTTTTTTTCGTCAGTGCACCGTGCGTAACATAGCGCACCGATGCACTCTATTATACCAGCGCACCACAAAAGTACAGTGATAAAAAATAAAAAAAATAAAAAAATATGTTTTTATCAGTGCTCCATATGTAACATATGGCACCAATGCACTATTTCATTATGGTGCACCACAAACGTGTTGTTTCGCAAAAAAAAAACCATTTTAGAAACAAACCCTACATTCTTTTTGTTTCTGCCATTTCTTCTCCCTCTTTCTATGATTTCAGAATTAGGGTTTTTCAATTTATATGTATAGAGTTTGTATTGCTAAATATAAGCCTAAGACATCCAACTCACGAGATGACCTGCATAGTCAGATCCCAATCCATGTCAGCCCTTGCGTAAATTTAAAAAATAAAAAATAAAAAAAAATCGGTGGGCCCTGTGTACCTGAGTGCACTAGTGCACTCTATTATCCCAGCGCACCGCGCAAGTATTGTGATAAAAAATTATAAAAACAAAATATTTTTTCTCAGTGTGCCATTTGTAAAATATGCAGTCGGTGCGCTATTTCATTATGGCGCACCGCAAACATTCTATTTCGAAAAAAAATAAAAAAAATAAAATAATAAATAAAAAAAAATTCAAAAAATACAAACCTTACATTCTTTTTGTTTCTGCCCTTTCTTCTCACTCTTTCTGTGATTTCAGAATTAGGGCTTTTCAATTTAGATTTATATGGTTTGTATTGCTAAATATAGATCTAAGACATCCAACCGACGGGACGATTAGCATAGTCGGATCCCAATCCATGTCGGCCCATGGGGCCATAATGTAATCCTAGTGGGCCACAATGTAATCCTAGCCGACCTAACAATAATAATTTAAGGGCACAATAATAACAAAATGGGGGTTACAAGGGTTCAATAATAACAATAAGGCGGGTTAAACTAACCATAATAAAGGACTATACTAGTGATATAGGGACCTAACATGCCCCTCTCCTTCAAAAAAGTGTTGTCCTCAACACTTGAGTAGCTCCGGGTGCTTCTGTATAAAATTCTCATCCTCCCATGTAGAATCTTCGGTGGGTAAGTTCTTCCACTTGATGAGATACTCTGAAATTGATCGATTCCGTAGTTGTCGAGTTCTTTTTTCCATGACTGCTTCAGGTTCCAATATGATTTTCCCTTCCCCATCAAGTTCTGGAAATACTGTTTGAACTGGAAGATTTTCACCTATAACCTTCTTTAAGCATGAAACATGGAAAATTGGATGTACTCGTGAAGAAGCAGGAAGCTCCAATTTGTATGCCATAGTACCAATCTTTTGCAACACCTTGTAAGGACCATAGTACTTTGGCGATAATTTATTATCCTTCTTAGCTTGCTTGAGGGACATTTGTTTGTATGGTTGTAGCCGTAAAAATACCCAATCTCTTACATCAAAACTTCTCTCGCTGCGATGTTGATCTGCCTGTTGTTTCATTCGATTTTGTGCCAAATTCAGGTTATCCTTTAAGATTTGGAGAACTTCTTGCTGATGCTCGATGTGATCTTCCACTGCTTGAACCTTCGAATTTTCCCTTAAAGATGATGTGATGGATGGTGGATGATATCCATAAAGTGCCATAAATGGGCTCATTTTTGCTGCAGTATGGAAGGAAGTGTTATACCACCATTCGGCAAGAGGTAACCACTTGACCCATTGTGTTTGTTTATCAGATACAAAACAACGAAGATATCCTTCCAAACATTTATTTACTATCTCAGTTTGACCACCAGATTGAGGATGATAAGATGAGCTATGAGCTAATTGAGTACCCAAACAAGAAAATAACTCCGTCCAAAAATTTCCAGTAAAAATGGGATCTCTGTCGCTCACAATAACCCTTGGGCTTCCATGCAGTTTTTGAATTCTATCCATAAATGTAGTAGCAACTGTACTTGCTTTAAATGGATGAGATAATGCACAAAAGTGTGCATACTTGGTAAGTCTATCAACTACCACCATGATGACACTCTTTCCTTTAGACTTAGGTAAAATTGTGATAAAATCCATTGAAATCTCCTCCCAACGTTGACTTGGAATGGATAAGGTTGTAGAAGTCCCGGGGTCTTAATTGTTTCCACTTTATTCTGCTGGCAAACCAAACATTCCGCCACAAACTTTTGAATATCAGATTTAAGGCCATCCCAAAAAAATTCTTTCTTCACCCTGTGATAAGTTTTTAAAAATCTTGAGTGTCCTCCTAAAGGAGAAGTGTGCAATTCCAGAAGAATCTTTTGTTTTAGTTGGGAATTCTTACAAAGATATAAGCGATCTTTGTACCATAAGGAATCATTTTTCCAACTAAATGTATCAGATGTACTAGGATCTTGCTGCAACTTTTGAATGAGTGTCCATACATCTTTGTACTTCTTCCATTCATCTCTTGCTTCGGTTATCCAATCTGGTTGGATAATAGAAATGGCACAAAGCAATGCTTCCACCTCTTCATTATTTCTTGAGAGTGCATCTGCAACAACATTAAGCTTTCCTTTTTGTAGATTATTTCAAAGTCATAACCCAACATCTTTGTGACCCATTTTTGCTGCTCTTCTGAAGATAGTCTTTGTTCCAAAAAGTGTTTAAGACTATCATGATCATTTTTTACCTTGAAGTGTCTTCCCATTAGGTAAGTTCGCATTTCTTTAGTGCATGCAGTATTGCTAACATTTCCTTCTCATAAATAGGTTTCTGTAAATACTTTCCTTTGATTGGACGACTTTCAAAAGAAATGGGTCTTCCTTCCTGCATTAAAACAGCACCAATTCCATTTCTTGAGGCATCACATTCCACAATAAAGGTTTTTGTGAAGTCTGGCGTAGCTAAGACCGGTGCTAGGCACATTGCCTCTTTAAGATGTTCAAAGGCCTTAGTTGCTTCAGGAGTCCATGAAAATGCATCTTTCTTCAATAATGTTGTTAGAGGTGCTGCTATTCTCCCATAATTCTTAACAAACTTGCGATAATACCCTGTTAACCCGAGAAATCCTCGCAACTGCTTTATGGTTGTGGGAACTTTCCATTCCTTAATGGCTTTAATTTTGTTAGGGTCTACTTTAACACCCTCGTGGGATACAATGTGACCCAGATATTCCACCTCTTGTACTCCAAAGAAACATTTGGATTTTTTGCATATAATTGTTTCTCCTGCAATAGTTTAAGCACCCTGTCAACATGTTCAACATGATCCTTCCAAGACCTGCTGTAGATTAGTATATCATCAAAAAATACTAGCACAAATTTTCTAAGGAAGGGTTTGAAAATGGAATTCATCAACCCTTGAAATGTAGAAGGTGCATTGGTAAGGCCAAAAGGCATCACCAAAAAGTCATAATGACCCTCATGAGTTCGAAATGCTATTTTTGGAATATCTTCAGTCTTCATTCTAATTTGATGATATCTGAACGAAGATCCAACTTGGTAAAATAAATTGCTCCATGTAATTCATCCAATAATTCATCAATCACAGGAATGGGAAATTTGTCTTTAATGGTGAGCTTATTGAGCTCCCTATAATCCGGACACATTCGCCATGATCCATCCTTCTTGTGTACCAAAACTACAGGAGCAGAGAAAGAACTTTGACTAGGTTGAATTATACACGCCTCTAACATTTCTGCAATCATACGTTCAATTTCGCTCTTTTGGAAGTAAGGATATCTATAAGGCCTGATGTTTGGAGGAAAATTTCCTGGAATCAAATGAATAGCATGATCATGATCACGAATAGGTGGGAGTCCTTTCGGAGTTTCAAACACCTTGGAATGATTGTCCAAGACTTGTTGGAGATATGCAGAAATAGATGATTTTGATGTCGGAACTTCTAGTGAGCATAATTGTGCAATTACACCTCGTTGTTGTTTCTTTAGAAGCTTTGTCATGACATTAGAGCTTATTATCCTTCCCAGCTTCCCTTCAATACCTCGCAATTCGACTTCTTTTCCTTCTGAAAAAAATTTCAAGAAAAGTTCTTGAAAATTAAAAGCTACCGTCCCCAAAGATTGTAACCATTGTACTCCTAGTACAACATCGGCACCTCCCATAGGAATGGCAAGCATTGGACTAGTCAATACATATTCCCCCATGGTTAGCTTGATATTATGGCATTTTCCAGAGAAATTTATAGTTCCTCCATTTGCAACCATCACTTGACATTCTGGTGCTGGGTATAGGAAACAATTTAATTCCTTGGCTACCTTACAATGAATAAAATTATAGGTGCTACCTGAATCAATCAACACTATTACCCTTTTCTTCTTGATCTGTCCTACTATCTTGAGAGTTTGAGGAGTGGTAATTCCGGCCAGTGCATTACATGATATGGTCGGATTCATTTCTTCCTCTTCTATGTCTGGTTCCTGGTGTATATCCTCTTCTTTTTCATTTTCTTCTTCTTCTTCACAATCTATGTAAAATAATTTCTTTTCAGCACACTTATGACCTTTAGTGTATTTGCTATCACAACTGTAGCAAAGCCCTTCTGCTCTTTTTTCTTCCAATTGTTGTGGTGTCAACCTTGTAGGTTGTGGAAATCTAGGTGTAGCAACACTTCCTTCTTTATAGAATTGAGTGGTAGGCTTCCTTGTCACCATAATTTTACATTCAACTTTTCTTGCCAACCTGAATGCCTTCTCCAATGAATCAGGTTCCAAAACACGAACTTCATGTTGGATGTTATCCTTTAGAGTACCTAAGAAGAGATCAATCCTGTGTTCCTCTGGAATATTAGTTACCCTTATATTCAATTTTTGGAAGTCCTCAATGTGCTGCCCCACTAAACCCTTTTGTTTGAGATTTATCAATTGGCTAAAGAAGGTGTTGCTCTTTGTATCATCATAATGTGCTATCATTTCCTCCGTAAAAATTGACCAAGTGACAATTGTTTTACGGGAGCAAAGCCATTGATACCATACAAATGTATTTTGTTCTAAATGTAAAGTTGCAATGCGTACCTTTTGTGTGTTTTGCACGTTATGGAGATCAAAATATTGCTCCATCTGTGGTATCCATGTTACAGGATCCTTTCCATCAAACTTCCTCATATCCATTTTTGGAATATGGTGGTTCTTCCCACCAACATTAGAGGTTATGAAATCACGATTAACATTTATTTTGTTCTCATCATGAGGTTCTTCTACTATATTTCCGCCATTAGGAATAGTTTCTTGTTTTAAGCTTGTCATCAAGCCTTCCATGTATGCTTTTAGATCATTCTTCATGTTTTCCATGTTGTCTTTCATGTTTTCATCGATCTTAGCTTCCATGTCATCAATCTTAGCTTCCATGCCCACTTCCATGCCATCCATCTTAGATTCCAAACCATTCATCTTAGCTTCCATTCCTTTCTTCAAACCATCCATCTTAGTTTCCATGCCTTTCTTCAAAACTTCCATTTCATTTTTTGTTGTTCTTTGCGAGAGCGAAATTTGTTGTTGCACTTGCTCTTGTAATTTTGATATGTCATGTTTCCATTCTTCATCTTCATGAGTCACAGTAGAGCCTTCTAAAGGCTTAATGGGAGTTGAATTCTTTTTAGGGGCCATTTTAGAATCCAATACTGATATCTATTCTACAATATTCCCTTGGAATCAATTCAACTTGATTCTTCAAACAAGACTTATGCAATTGGAAAAAAATACACACCTTTTACTTGCTTTTTAGGAGCTCTGTATTGAAATTGAATTATATCTGTAATTGAGAATCTTCAATATCTGAAATTCACTGTTGTAGTATCTTTCTAAACTGTCTTTCAAATTCCACAGATATGATCTGATTTGGATTCTTCAAGACTAAGTTATTTCCAATCTCCCACAATGACCCAAATTTGGACTGGTTCAGTAGAGTGAACTTGTACGGCTTTCCACGTGTCACTGTTTTGTCCTTCGTCTCTGAAATTGATAGCCAAGAAACTGCGGTCCGTGTAATTGCAACCAATTTTTACGGCACTCCAATCCGATGCCCAGAGAGAGAGTTATTGAACTTTTCCCACGATCACCTTTTTGAGATGAAATTCAGGAGCCTGAAAAAGCACTACCTTCCACAGATCATATCTCCAAAAATATTGCGAACCAAGCTCTGAAATTTTTTGACGAATTTCCTCAGGATTTCAGCTTCGCACCATACGAATTTCAGATTCTGAACCTTCGTAGAAAATGTTTTATAGCGAACATTCCACGATGACTTGTTTAGGAGCTTGAAAAAAGGCCTAACTTCCACAGATGATATCTCCGAAAATATTGCGAACCAAGCTCTGAAATTTTTAGACAATCTTCCTCAGGATTTCAGCTTCGCACCCTAAAAATTTCAGCTTCTGAAACTTCGTAGAAAAAAGTTATAGCGAAAATGCCACGATGACCTGTTTGGAGCAGCGAAACCCTAGAATCCAAAGCTCTGATACCAAATGTTGTGTAACCAGCTCCAAAAAGAGAAGAAAAGAGATATCAACGCCTTAGAAATGAGCCTCTTCGAGGGGGCAACCTCAAATACATTACATAAATGAACAATTCTTGGATGATACAATTCACAAAACCTCCTTTCTATATATAGGAGTCCATGGGGCCATAATGTAATCCTAGTGGGCCACAATGTAATCCTAGCCGACCTAACAATAATAATTTAAGGGCACAATAATAACAAAATGGGGGTTACAAGGGTTCAATAATAACAATAAGGCGGGTTAAACTAACCATAATAAAGGACTATACTAGTGATATAGGGACCTAACAAAAACATATTTTTTTTTTTTTATCAATGCACCCGGCGTAACCTAGCACGCCGATGCTCTATATTGTACAAGCTCACCGCATAAGTTTTGTGATAAAAAATTAATAAACAATTTTTTTTTATCAGTGCGCCATATGTAAAATATGGAACCGGTTTATGCTACAAAAACTAACGTTGTACAATTTTTATTATTTTATCATGGTTAACCGGTGTAGTGATTGACATGTAACGCACCGATGCTCCTTGTTGAAATAGAGCACCATACTATCTATTATACTGTTTGTGCAGTGCATTTGAAAGACACCCACGCACCAGCGTCGGTGCATTTGGAAGACACCCACGCACCGGCGTCGGTGCATACACCATGAATGGCGTACCGGTTTCTTGAGATTTTTTTTTACTTGAGAAGTTGACAATTTATTTATAAATATATTAATGAATGATATGGTACAGGTTTGAGATTGATAAAGAAATGATTGATAAGAGATGAAGTAAAAAAAATACTGATAGCACATCAAGAAAGGCAAAAAAGGCAAGTTACTTGTAAATTGTTTAAAAAAAATATTAGTTTAACTAATATGTATTGTTTACTGTGTATCATGCACAGCCACAAAATGACGAAGCTCGATAAGATTATTTTTTATCTAGGACCAAAAGAGCATAAAATTTTGATGGAAAAATTGCAAAAGGATGAATCAGGTCAATGAAAAAAATACTATTGATCCAATATGAGTTTCTTTTTTTAGTTTTCATTAATAATATAATTAAAATTATTAGATAACATGTGTCAAACAGTCTATTAATTCACATCTGTTTAATGTTCTACAGGGACCAACAACTCAAAAAAGGAATGTTGTTTTAAGAAAAGAAAAAAATAGAACATGCAAATGAAAATGAATTCCTCCTTAGCTCATCTGGAGAGGTGCTGGAGGCTAACGAAAGAGGGCAAAAAAATTTTATAAAAGTTTGAGGAATCTAGCGGAATGAATGTATAGACGTTATTTCCACTTACAATACAAAAACCAATCCAATGATTCTAAGAACCAAATTTTATCTAAACTATAGGAAGAGTTTCCAAAGAATTGGTCAATGAGACATGTCAGAGTTTTAATAGCAAAAACGTACAACAATAAAAAAAAATGAATGAAAAAGTAATATTCCTTTATATGTTTGTCTAGAATTATTTATAAATATTACTTTTGTTATACTTACTTTTCATATATCAATATAAAAATTAAATAGTTTATTGTCATGTTATATTTTCATGAATATTATGAAAATCTCAAAATATGAACGAGTTGATATCAGAAATATGCCAATAGGAATGTCCAAAAAGGTGTACAAGGAGATGGTCAAAGAAATGGATAAAATTTCATCACGAGAGGAGCCATCTCAACAACAACGTGCTTCAAATGTAATATGTAATCATTGAATTTTTCGATCATTAGGTACAATAAATAAAAAATTTAGCATTAAATATTAATTTTCAAGTATTTTCTTGCAGAAAAGAAAAGAAAATGGAACCCATTCAACACATAAAACAGGACGACAAGGAAGAAAAGGATTGATATCTAAGTTTGTGATAACAACTTAACTAGATTTCATTTTTCTATTTTTTAAGTTGTTTTACAAAAATAATCATTGAATGTCTTCAAACAAGTGCTAACATACAAAGAAGAACCATCAGAGAAATTGATTGAAATTGGGTTAAATATGGGTTGTGAGTATATGTTGGCATATCAAAACTTAATTGTGGAATTTTTAAGCATCTATCGATCTTGTTTTACTTAGCTCCGTCTATAATTAATAGAAAAAATAATTTTTTTTATATTAAATATATGATTTGTTATGGGGTATAAAACTTGTAGGAAACAAAGTATGACACTGCGCCAACAGATCAAATCTTAAAAGATGGCATGTTACATGGTTTTGAAAGAATGTGTATAGTTTATGAGTCAATTGTTGCATTGGTACGTCATTTCTTTTCGATTTATATTGATGTATATTATTTAATATTGCAATTGTCATTATTCTCACCAATGTATATACACTCATTACTGTTTATTTTTATGTTTGTAGATGGAAGGTGAAGAAGAATAGAACAATCAACATCATGAAAAAAACATTCCTGAAAATAACCCAAGTCATGGAAGTAGCTCTAGCAGTGACAGCAGTTCAGGCGAAGAATGATGATCACTATGTTTGGATATCAAAGCAAAGCATTGTATTTTTTGAAATATGTCTGTGAAATCAGAAATTTTCTTTAATGTAATGGACATAGTGTCCTAATTGAAAGATAAAGGGATACCAATAGCTGTCTCATTTGTATGACAAAGAATGTCTTATATATATATATATATATATATATATATATATATATATATAATAAAAAATGTTTTAATTGATTCTATTGCGTTCTCTATTGTCGTTATTGCATTCTCCATTGTCGTTCTCAAATGCACTAATAAAAATTTAATTCATATGAATATTGTTATGAGATATATATGTGTCGAATTTTGATGAATAATGAATTTTAAAAAACCACAATAATTGTGACATGATAAAACAAATTAGTCCAAACATCACATTCAAATGCATTAATAAAAATTTAATTAATATGAATACTGTTATAAGATGTGTCGACTTTTGATGAATAATGAATTTAAAACAATCACAATAATTGCACGGTTACAGGTCAATGTTTCTAAAAAATACAAAATGAAAACTAGTACATGTATTCTTACACTGGTGCGCTTGTATTCTTAAGTGCACCGGTGCGTTTTTACGACCTATGGGCACCACAAAAATACCAAAACCAGTTAAAAATATTGAGGCGTTTGTGCAGAATGGCACGCCAATGCATTTATGTCTATATACGCACCGGTGTTGTTTTACAACCTATGGGCACTGCACGAATACCGATACCAATTATAAATCTTGGTGCGTTTGTGTGATACTACGCACGGGGTGTTTTTGTGTCTATACGCATTGGTGCATTTGTATGACCTATAGGCACCGCCCGAATACTGATACCAATTATAAATTTTAGTACATTTGTGTGATACTGCGCACCGGGCCGTTTATGTGTCTATACGCACCGGTGCATTTGTACGACCTATGGGCACCGCACGAATATCGATACCAATTATAAATCTCAGTGCATTTGTGTGATATTGTGCACTAGTGTGTTTATATAAGTCTACGCACCGGCACATTGATACGACCTATGGGCACCGCTCAAATCCAAATACCAATTAGAATGGCCCCGTGCGTTGTATCACCAACACTGCGCCCAGTGATGTTTTATACCTTAACGGCTCGATGCATTCTCCTTCGATCGCCCTGGGGCTCCGGCTATAGGTACACACCAGTGCGTTAAATCCTGATTAGCTCACCGATGAAAAAAACATCCGTTATTACCTCCGGCCGCCCTTTTTTTTTTAATTGTGTTAAATTTTCGTTAAAAGCTCTGCCAAAACCTCCGTAACCATAAACAAATGTTGTAGCAAATGTTTTTTGGACAATTTTGGCCAATTTTATAACACTAAAAACCTCCTTTATAACCTCCGCTAGAGGGTGTTTTCCTTGTAGTGTCACTTATATATAAAATTTGGATGGGTTTTTTGTTTTGTGTAGGTATATTTTAGGATTCTAAGACAATTATTTTGACCTCCAAGACTCAAATTCGAATTTCCTCTTTAAACTCTTGAAGATTCGAGGAATATTTGAGATCATTGGTCAAACACATTTCATGGATAAAGATCATGGATTTTTTCATAAATGTCTCCTATCAAAGCTAGGAGAGATTTGTGAGAGGATATGAAGAGATGTTAATTGCTAGATTTCAACACATGATTGTAACCACATGAAATATTTGTGGATCTAGGAGATATTTTTGGATCTACATTTATGAATTAGTTATCTTATTTTTTGTATAAATATGAGTTCATTCTCCTCTCAAAATGTGTGAAAATTTTGGGAGTTATGCTCATGCTTCAATGTAGAGTTTTGGATGTTAAGGATTGACACTATGCTTATTATTGATGTAATGAATACCATTCTAGATCATTTTTATATGGTTGTGCCTTCATTTGATATTTGATCAAAAAAATTCTCAACTTTCCACCTCTCATGCACTTTGGGATGACCACCTAATGAGTATGAGATGTATTCTAATGTTTTAATTTTTTTTAGTTTCTTTGTATTTATATTAAGTATTTTGATTAGATGCACTGTTTACATTCTTTAATGCTCATTCCATTTATGTTCTTTTGTAGGTTAAGCGTTATTGCTTTCATTTGATAGATTTATTGTTTTTCAATTTTTTTGATAGATACTCATAAATGATTCTAATTTAAAAATGCACGCATTAGTAATTTCAATTGATCTCTCACTATTTTCAGAATAGGTTGCCTTTAAGTTTCATAGTTTAAGAATTAAATGTTTTCTTATTATATGATTTGCTGCTTTCTAGATTAAATTTACTTTCAAGTCATTAGAATAGATGTACTTGCCTATTGGTAAAATAGATTTACTTTCATGTTACTAGAATAGATTTATTTTCATGTTAATAGAGTAAGGTTACTTTCATGCCAATTGTCGTTTCAATTTCATAGATTAAAATATTGCTTTCCAAGTTCCAAATTTGAGACTTTTGAAAAAGAAAGTGTGTGCATACTCATCTTAGACATTTTTCATGAATAGGTTTTTCATCATTTCAATAGGTTCATTCACTCTTAAATTAAACTTTGATTCCTAACATATATTTTGCAAGTATACTTTGCAATTTCATGAACCCAAGGTTGAAAATTTAATGACAAGTAATTTAACTAACAATTAAATTACCCCAACATTTTTGGTGTCGTTGTCGGGGAAGTATACATACAGGTTAACTTTCAATCTAGAATTCCTTTCTAGCTCCAAACTCATTTTTTTTAGTTGCATTCATTTTTATATGCATATTTAAAATTCATGTTAAAAATAATTTAGATGCATAAATATCAATCATTTTTTGTACTACAAGAGTTTCGATCTAATCTATTTATGGATAGGAGTTTCAAAAAGTGACTAAGACACAACATTCTTTCATTCTTCAACAAATCCTCGAACCAAATTCAAATGTATAAGTGATTTCTCATATCCTTGCAAACATTGAGGTATATTTTTCAAATATAGGTATGAGCATACTAGAGACTTTGATTTGTACATGGCTTCATTGGAAATACTCCTACACTTGAAAAAAAAATTACTTTTCTTTTTCAAACTAGAGAAAGATAGAATAGGGAAATAAAACCAAGCTTGGTAGTGTTTTTGAATTTTTTATTTTAAATTTTGATTTCATTTTCTTGAAATTTTCATTTTTGGTGGTGCAGTAAGAGCCACCTCATTCACTAACCAATGGCAGGAAAATTTACAAGAAAATATATGTTTATGAAGAAGGAGAACAAGTAGAGTTTCGAGAGCAATAATTTTTAGGTTTGAGATCAATTCTTTTTACTTTGTTGTTAAATTCCAAAATTCAAATGAATGAAGAATTGATAAATTTCAAAATATGCTCTCTTCTTGTGCCTTGTTGTGACCTCAAAGATCATAAAGAAAAATTGGATCAGTTAGCTTTGAAAATTTGTAATAAAATTCATAAATTTGAAAAAATCACTAAGAGATCTAAGTTGACTATTTATTCTACATGTTGTTTTACCTAAATTTTGATCTCCATCTCAATTTCGCGTCCCAAATATTTTTAAAACAATTTAGGTGTAGTTGATTTTTTTTCAAAAATCGCAAAATAAGATCTTTATTTTTAAATTAAATTAAAAAAATAAATAAATAAAAAATGTAAAATATATATATATATAAACCAATAAAAACAAAACATAAAAAATAAATAATAAATAAATACTCTTAAACAAATAACAAAATAAAAATAGAAAAGAATAAACACAAAAATAATAATAAAACACCAAATAAAACAAAACAATTAAGAAAATAAAAACAAATATAAAACAAAGAAACATTAAAGAGTAACTTAAAAAAATAAAACAACATACGAAAATAAAATAAATAAATAGAAACAAACCAAACATAACAATTAAAAATAATAAAACAAATATGTGAAAACCCACACTCATAATAAAACAACAAATAATATTCAACAAATACAAAACCATGAATAGAATTCACCTTGCACATCAAATAAAAGAGGAACGAAAATTAAGTGTGTAAGTTAAATGGAACAATAACGAGCATAGATCCATCTAAAGTAAGGATCTAACATGAGCCGAGAGGGATCAAATTATTTTGTTACAAACATATTTTAGAGTGCAAAAATAATTTGTAATTTTTAACTGTTTAAATTGCATTTTTGAATGTTATAAAGATTACATAACATGTGTATTGGGCGATTTTATATTAACTCGTGTTAAAATATTTTACTCATAGCTCACATTGGATGTTTTATCTCTGTAAAATTATATTTATGTATTTTGTTACTTGAAGAGTGAAAGTGAAATATGAACAAGTGAGTTAATTGTTTTGTTAATAAAATTTTAATTGTTTATTTATATGGTTATTTAATTTTTGTTTTTTTAATTTTAATTTTTTTAGGACGTGACATACTTACACATGCCCCTATACTGGATTGTATAATGAGCCTCTCGGCTCAATAATGAACATACAAATGCAAACGTAGTTAGTACAACAAACAATGTCCCTGTGCGCTCACAAAAAGGAAATCCAAAACATCCTTGGTACACAAATAAAAATTATTTAGTAAATTTTGGATTGATGGGCGGTCGAAATTGTTGAACAGTTAAGTGGATGAGTTTCAATTAAATTTAAAAACAGCATTGGTCTATTAATAAATTATTAACGTGTGTGTTGCCACCACTAAAATCTTGGTAAGTTACGCTGAAATATTATGCTACTCATTTTTAACACAGGTTTAAAAACAACAAATTTAAATTTAAATAACACGTGTTTAATTTCATATTACATGTTCGAGCAATGACTTGATGAAAAAATTGTTATAATTTTAATATAGGTCTAGATTTTGAAACTTGTGGAGTTCGTTGAGCCTTGAATCAAACTATTTTATGGTCAAACCATGGCTGCCATGTGGTGACTATTAATTGACCCACATGGAAACTTATTTTTGGTCCACGTGCCAGCCATACTTTGGTCCACGTGGAGATCAGTTGCACAGTCAACCATTTAGTTGGTAGTCTACTCATCTGCCATGACATCATGTCGAGTCACTGCCACATTATCAGTTGCAATGTCATCATTGCACAGTTAGCCGCCACATCAGAATGCCATGTCACTTTGTCGAGTCAGCAGTTTTCTCATCTTACGATGTCGACATCTCACTCGTTTTCATAGTCAACATTGTAAATACACATGGAAATTTCTATTACTACCACATGGCACACTCCAGAGCTGCCAAGTGGCACGCTCTGGTATTGTCACGTGGCAATTTGCACAACTTTTTTATTATTTTGCAAAAAATTCAAAAATGCATTAATTCCTCATACAACGTCTGTTTGAGGCGATTCAAGCATCGTTGGAAAGATATTGACGAGATATATGCAATGAGACAATTTTTATTAGAATTTGATACTTAAAAAAGGTCATTATTTATGGCGTTTTCAGCAAGTGGACTTGTAAAACATCATCAAATCATTAACACATGCTTCTAATATGAATTTGATTTAACCTTGTTTTTTAATCACTGAAATTTGGCATCAAACGAAGAAATTATCAAAAAAACACTGATGGGTGGTCTAAGATGCATCGCTTCCTGACAGGTAAAAGTACATTTCAATTTTATTATATCTTCCTTGAATTTGTCTTACTGGCTCTATTTATGAATTTGTTGCATATATATTGTATGAATAAAGAATGATCACCTCTCTCCTTTGAGAATATTACATTTTATTGCATATTAGTGCTAAGATTTTGCAGGTTCCACGATGATTAAAGAAGATAAATCTATGCACAAGTGGTTTCCAAAAACCCATTTCTTTTTTCATGAGAACATGAGTCGATGTTAGAAGAACATTCATCATGCCATTGCTACTCATTTATTTTCCTCTTTCTAATCTTACAATCCATCCATGAATTTTCATCTTCCTATTACTAGATAATGACTGCAAAACCATTTTCCCTTTGCAAATTTCACACTTTCTTGCCTCACTTACATTTCATATCTAACCCATGAACTATTGTGAAACCAGTTCCAAAAATAGAAGAAAAGAGATATCAACGCCTTAGAAATAAGCCACTTCGAAGGGGAAACCTCCCATACATTACATGAATGAACAATTCTTGGATGATACAAATTACAAAACCTCCTTTCTATATATAGGAGTCCATGGGGCCACAATGTAATCCTAGCCAACCTAACAATAATAATTTAAGGGCACAATAATAACAATATGGGGGTTACAGGGGTACATAAATAACAATAAGGCCCAAGGGGGTTACACTAACAACAATAAGGGACTATACTAGTAATATAGGGACCTAACATGCCCCTCTCCTTCAAAAAAGTGTTGTCCTCAACGCTTGAGTAGTTCAGATAGCCGTATAATTCTCATCCTCCCATGTAGAATCTTCAGTGGGTAAGTTCTTCCACTTGATGAGATACTCTGAAATTGATCGATTCCGTAGTTGTCGAGTTCTTTTTTCCATGACTGCTTCAGGTTCCAATATGATTTTCCCTTCCCCATCAAGTTCTGGCAATACTGTTTGAACTGGAAGATTTCCACCTATAACCTTCTTTAAGCATGAAACATGGAAAACTGGATGTACTCGCGAAGAAGCAGGAAGCTCCAATTTGTATGCCATAGTACCAATCTTTTGCAACACCTTGTAAGAACCATAGTACTTTGGCGATAATTTATTATCCTTCTTAGCTTGCTTGAGGGACATTTGTTTATATGGTTGTAGCCGTAAAAATACCCAATCTCCTATATCAAAACTTCTCTCGCTGCGATGTTGATCTGCCTGTTGTTTCATTCGATTTTGTGCCAAATTCAGGTTATCCTTTAAAATTTGGAGAACTTCTTGCTGATGCTCGACATGATCTTCCACTGCTTGAACCTTCAAATTTTCCCTTAAAGATGATGTGATCGATGGTGGATGATATCCATAAAGTGCCATAAATGGGGTCATTTTTGCTGCAGTATGGAAGGAAGTGTTATACCACCATTCAGCGAGAGGTAACCACTTCACCCATTGTGTTTGTTTATCAGATACAAAACAACGAAGATATCCTTCCAAACATTTATTTACTATCTCAGTTTGACCATCAGATTGAGGATGATAAGATGAGCTATGAGCTAATTGAGTACCCAAACAAGAAAATAACTTCTTCCAAAAATTTCCAGTAAAAATGGGATCTCTGTCGCTCACAATAACCCTTGGGCTTCCATGTAGCTTTTGAATTCTGTCCATAAATGTAGTAGCAACTGTACTTGCTTAAAATGGATGAGATAATGCACAAAAGTGTGCATACTTGGTAAGTCTATCAACTACCACCATGATGACACTCTTTCCTTCGGACTTAGGTAAACCTGTGATAAAATCCATTGAAATCTCCTCCCAACGTTGACTTGGAATGGATAAAGGTTGTAGAAGACCCGAGGTCTTAATTGTCTTAACTTTATTCTGCTGGCAAATCAAACATTCTGCCACAAAATTTTGAATATGAGATTTAAGGCCATCCCAAAAAAATTCTTTCTTCACTCTGTGGTAAGTTTTTAAAAATCTTGAGTGTCCTCCTAAAGGAGAAGTGTGCAATTCCAAAAGAATCTTTTGTTTTAGTTGGGAATTCCTACATAGATATAAGCAATATTTGTACCATAAGGAATCATTTTTCCAAATAAATGTATCAGATGTACTAGGATCTTGCTACAACTTTTGAATGAGTGTCCACACTTCTTCATCCTTCTTCCATTCATCCCTTGCTTTTATTATCCAATCTGGTTGGATAATAGAAATGGCACAAAGCAATGTTTCCACCTTTTTATTCTTTCTTGAGAGGGAATCTGCAACAACATTTAGCTTCCATTTTTTGTAGATTATTTCAAAGTCATAACCCAACATATTTGTGACCCATTTTTTCTGCTCTTCTGAAGATAGCATTTGTTCCAAAAAGTTTTTAAGACTATCATGATCATTTTTTACCTTGAAGTGTCTTCCCATTAGGTAAGTTCACCATTTCTTTAGTGCATGTAGTATTGCTAACATTTCCTTCTCATAAATAGCTTTTTGTAAATACATTCCTTTGATTAGACGACTTTCAAAAGCAATGGGTCTTCCTTCTTGAAAACATCACCAATTCCATTTCTTGAGGCATCACATTCCACAATAAAGGTTTTTGTGAAGTCTGGCATAGCTAAGACCGGTGCTAGGCACATTAACTCTTTAATATGTTCAAAGGCCTTAGTTGCTTCAGGAGTCCATGAAAATTCATCTTTCTTCAATAATGTTGTTAGAGGTGCTGCTATTCTCCCATAATTCTTAACAAACTTGCGATAATACCCTGTTAACCCGAGAAATCCTCGCAACTACTTTATGGTTGTGGGGACTTTCCATTCCTTAATGGCTTTAATTTTGTTAGGGTCTACCTTAACACCCTCGTGAGATACAATATGACCCAGATATTCCACCTCTTGTACTCCAAAGAAACATTTGGATGTTTTTTCATATAGTTGTTTCTCCTGCAATAGTTTGAGCACCCTGTCAACATGTTGAACATGATCCTTCCAAGACCTGTTGTAGATTAGTATATCATCAAAAAATACTAGCACAAATTTTCTAAGGAAAGGTTTGAAAATGGAATTCATCAACCCTTGAAATGTAGAAGGTGCATTGGTAAGGCCAAAAGGCATGACCAAAAATTCATAATGACCCTTATGAGTTCGAAATGTTGTTTTTGGAATATCTTCAGTCTTCATTCTAATTTGATGATATCCTGAACGAAGATCCAACTTGGTAAAATAAATTGCTCCATGTAATTCATCCAATAATTCATCAATCATAGGAATGAGAAATTTATCTTTAATGGTGAGCTTATTGAGCTCCCTATAATCCGGACACATGCGCCATGATCCATCCTTCTTGTGTACCAATACTACAAGAGCAAAGAAAGAACTTTGACTAGGTTGAATTATACCCACCTCTAACATTTCTGCAATCATACGTTCAATTTCGCTCTTTTGGACATAAGGATATCTATAAGGCCTGATGTTTGGAGGAACACTTCCTGGAATCAAATGAATAGCATGATCATGATCATGAATAGGTGGGAGTCCTTAGGGAGTTTCAAACACCTTGGAATGATTGTCCAAGACTTGTTGGAGATCTGCAGAAATAGATGATTTTGATGTTGGAACTTCTAGTGAGCATAATTGTGCAATTACACCTCGTTGTTATTTCTTTAGAAGATTTTTCATGACATTAGAGCTTATTATCCTTCCTGGCTTCCCTTCAATACCCCGTAATTCGACTTCCTTTCCTTCTGAAAAAAATTTCAAGAAAAGTTCTTGAAAATTAAAAGCTACCGTCCCCAAAGATTGTAACCATTGTGCTCCTAGTACAACATCAGCACCTCCCATAGGAATGGAAAGCATTGGACTAGTCAATACATATTCCCCCATGGTTAGCTTGATATTATGGCATTTTCCAGAGCAATTTATGGTTCCTCCATTTGCAACCATCACTTGACAGTCTGGTGCTGGGTATAGGAAACAATTTAATTCCTTGGCTACCTTACAATGAATAAAATTATGGGTGCTACCTGAATCAATCAACACTATTACCTTTTTCTTCTTGATATGTCCTTCTATCTTGAGAGTTTGAGGTGTGGTAATTCCTGCCAGTGCATTACACGATATGGTCAGATTCATTTCTTCCTCTTCTAGGGCTGGTTCCTGGTGTATATCCTCTTCTTGTTCATTTTCTTCTTCCTCTTCACAATCTATGTAAAATAATTTCTTCTCAGCACACTTATGACCTTTAGTGTATTTTCTATCACAACTGTAGCAAAGCCCTTTTGCTCTTTTTCTTCCAATTGTTGTGGTGTCAACCTTGTAGGTTGTGGAAATCTAGGAGTAGCAACACTTCCCTCTTTATAGAAGTGAGTGGTAGGCTTCCTTGTCACCATAATTTTACATTCAATTTTTCTTGCCAACCTAAATGCCTTCTCTAATGAATCAGGTTCCAAAACGTGAACTTCATGTTGGATGTTATCCTTTAAAGTACCTATGAAGAGATCAATCCTGTGTTCCTCTACAATATCAGTTACCCTCATATTCAATTTTTGGAAGTCCTCAATGTGCTCCCCCACTAAACCCTTTTGTTTGAGATTTATCAATTGGCTAAAGAAGGTGTTGCTCTTTGTATCCTCATAATGTGTTATCATTTCCTTCGTAAAAATTGACCAAGTGACAATTATTTTACGGGAGTAAAGCCATCGATACCATACAAATGTATTTTGTTCTAAATGTAAAGTTGCAATGCGTACCTTTTGTGTGTTTTTCACATTATTGAGATCAAAATTTTGCTCCATCTATAGTATCCATGTTACAGGATCTTTTCCATCAAACTTCCTCATATCTAATTTTGGAATATGGTGGTTCTTCCCGCCAACATTAGAGTTTATGAAATCACGATTAACATTTATTTTTTTCTCATCATGAGTTTCCTCTACTATCTTTTCACCATTAGGAAAATTTTCTTGTATCAACTTTGTCAAACCTTCCATGTCTAACTTTAGATCATTCTTCATGTTTTCCATTTTTTCATCGATCTTAGCTACCATGTCATCCATCTTAGATTCCATGCCAGCTTCCATGCCATCTATCTTAGATTCCACGCCTTTCTTCAAACCATACATCTTAGTTTCCACGCCTTTCTTCAAAACTTCCATGTCATTTTTTCTTGCTCTTTGCGAGAGCGAAATTTGTTGCACTTGCTCTTGTAATTTTGATATGTCATGTTGCCATTATTCGTCTTCATGAGTCATAGTAGAGCCTTCTAAAGGCTTAATGGGTGTTGAATTATTTTTAGGGGCCATTTTAGAATCCAATACTGATATCTATTCTACAATATGTCCTTGGAATCAATTCAACTTGATTCTTCAAACAAGACTTGTGCAATTCGGGAAAAACAATACACACCTTTTACTTTCTTTTGAGGAGCTCTATATTGAAATTAAATTATCTCTATAATTTTGGATCCTTAATATCTTAAATTTAGCCTTGTAGTAGCCCTCTGAAGCTTCTTTCAAATGTCACAGGTCTGACCTGGTTTGGATTCTTCAAGGCAAAGTTATGTCCAATCTCCCACAATGACCCAATTATGGACTGGTTCAGTAGAGAAAACTTGTACAACTTTCTACGTGTCACTGTTTCCTCCTTTGGCTCTAAAATTGATAGGTAGAAACTACAGTCCATGTACTCACGGCCACTCTTTACAGCATTCCAATCCGATGCTCAGAGAGAGAGTTATGAATATTTTCCCACGATAACCTCTTTGAGATGAAATTCGGGAGCCTGAAAAAGACCCAACTTCCACAGATCATATCTCCGAATATATTGCGAACCAAGCTCTGAAATTTTGCGATGATGTTCCTCAGGATTTCAGCTTCTCTCTCTAAAAATTTCAACTTCTGAATCTTCGTAGAGTTATAGCAAAAATGTTGTGATGACCTATTTAGGTTAAATTCAGGATCCTGCAAAATTCCCTAACATCCACAAATCATATCTCCTCTTTAATTTTGTGACGATGTTCCACAGGATTTCGGCTTCGCACTCTAAAAATTTCAGCTTCTGAACCTTCGTAGAAAAAACGTTATAGCGAAAATTCCACGATGACCGGTTTGGAGTAGCGAAAACCCTAGAATCCAAAGCTCTGATACCAAATGTTGTGGAAAGCAGCTCAAAAATAGAGAAGAAAGAGATATCAACACCTTAGAAATAAGCCACTTCGAGGGCAACCTCCAATACATTACATGAATGAAAAATTCTTGGATGATACAAAATTACAAAACCTCCTTTCTATATATAGGAGTCCATAGGGCCACAATGTAATCTTAATTAGGGCCTGATGTAATCCTAGCCGACCTAACAATAATAATTTAAGGGCACAATAATAACAATATGGGGGTTACAGGGGTACAATAATAACAATAAGGGGGTTACACTAACAACAATAAGGGACTATACTAGTAATATAAGGACCTAACATGAATAAAGTCATTCAACTCACTTACAATATAGAGTTACCTCATTATCCTTTTCCTTTTGCAAAATAAAACTTGCTTCATAAATGCAATTGTTTCATATATGGTCCACTAAATCATTGTTTTATACTCATTTTAGATGATGGGGGATTCATTAAGGCCCATCTTCTAACAAGTCTTGACCCATTGACTTAAATACATTATTTGGGTCCAAGACTAGAGTTCTTTTAGTAGCTTGTGGCTTGCATGCCCTAATGACAAGTTATCTTGCAAATAAATATTGGAAATACATCAATGTACCCTGTTTGTTGAATCTTCTAGGTGATTCAACTTCAACTCATTTATTCGTACCTAATAACATGTACTTTGTATCTTGACTCTCATTGACATTAATGGTGAGAAGTATCATGTTGGTTAACGACATTCATTATCGGTCGGTAATCCAACGATTTATTTCTATGTTCATCATCCACAAAAATTATTCACATTGAAAATAATTATGCCACGATTGTTCCAGACTTATGCAAGAATGAAACAAAATAAAAATATAAACATAAACACAGAGATGCAATAGAAATTTTTTTTATTTCATTAATAGAAAAGAACTGAAAGATGCTTACAAGCATAATGGAAATAAACGGACATGTGCGATGATAACTTATCTCTGAGAAGAGATGTGGCATCTACATGCCTCTGAACTATGTTACAATGAGGCTTGGTGGAATTTTTATCCTTGAGAAATAATGGAAAACCCTAAACATCCAAAAACCTAACCGTAGGAGATGAAGTGTGAAAATTTCACACCAAAATCTATTGCAGCAACTGGAAACTATTCTCCTAATTGTTAATTTAACTTAACAATTTATTTGATGTTTGTTATGAAAAACACTGACTAAAACAAACTACAGTCTACACAAATGAAACTACAGAAAAATTAAATGCTGGAAGCTGAGAAATGCTAGCACACACACATAAAAGTAACACAATTGTTTTTTGACAAAAGTCCTCGAAAAAACCCAACTTGGGAAAACCCGAACAACAGTGAGGGTTTTTATTACTATGCAACAGTGAAATTATAAGTACAATCTAGATGCATGAAACTAGAAATACACAACAATAAAATATGGGAAAAATTATCGAAAGGAATTTCCCTTCCTCCACGAAAAATCCTAACACAACTTTCCTATAGAAAACTCAACCTCCTGAAGCTATTGTGTCACCCTCTACGCTGGACTACGCAGTCAATATGATGTCAAGCCTTAGACCAACCTCTAATGAAGTCGTTCTTCCCCCATATTCTGAGGAAATCATTTCTCCGGCTTACTAGACCCTCTGCCCGACCTATGGAACTTAGATCAATGTTTCTCTCCAACAAATTGAACTTCTAATATGAAGCTACCGTGCAGAGCTCTGCACTACCTCATTGGAATAACTCAACCCTCTTGTTGTTGCCTCTCTAGATCTGGAAAAATTCCTCTGGATCATTGTCACTGCCCCTCACATACTACTTTGATCTCTAAGTGCTGCTACTCAGGAAATCCATCTACCAAGGAATCAAACTACTCAAGTGTCTCTAGTAATTTCTCCATCACCACATCAATCTCCTATGTTGGAGCACCAATGACCAAGATCAAAACATAATCTATGCCTAGGATCATATCTGAATCGATCCATGTGAGTTTATAGACTATCCTTGCCTTGAATTAATTAATTAATTAATTAACCAGTTATCCTTCATTTAGACTTATGAAACATTAAAAATTTGGTTAATAATCTAATTAAGTCAGTTCTAGGCTGAATTTCCAGAGACGATCTCTGGGTTCTGGAGATCTTAATTCTAGCATCTCCAAAAATTTGCATGGTTAGAACACATCCGATGCTACAAAAACTAACATGAAGCACCAAAATCTTGTGGGCCCCGTTTGGTTTATTTGGAACATCAACTTCCCTGGGTCATAACTTTGGCATATGATCTCCATTTGACAATCATAAAACCTCGTTTCGAAGATATCTAAGAAGAGACTAAATATAGATTGGAAAACCTATTTGGCACTTTTCTGATCTCTCATTTTTCTAAAAAAAAATGATTTTAGGCCCTCAAAATGGCTCTAGAAGTTTAGGACCCGAAAAACTACTAAAAATAGTAAGTTTTACTACAATCAAGGAAACTAAAAAGTAAAATTAAGGAAACTGAAAATGAATCGTGGGGGTCCAAGTGGAATAGGAAACTGAAAATGAATGGTGGCCACCAATATCCATCTGGATCAAAGATGCGGATATGAATGGATACTATATGATTCCATCAGCTTGCAACAGTGTTCCAATAAATCAAGATTCTGTTTTAAAGTTCAGTAGTAGTCCAACAATAAGAAGGCACAAAGATTCCAATTTTAGATCTCATCCACTATTCATGCAACCAAAAGAAGAAGAAATAGATAAAAAAATTTCACTTCACATTTCTTGATCCAACAGTAACAACCAAGATCTCACAAATGTATAGTTTAACGATTTTTTAGGTAGGCGAAGGTATTTTTTTTTCTAATCTTTAATCATTAATTCCTTGAATGCTAAAAGATATGTAATTAGAAAATTTCCCATCTGACGTTGCTTTCCCCATTTTTAAAATACAAAAACGTCTTTAGTTGAGGGTGTGGGGGGATATTAACTACCATTTTTCATTTCCATATTCCATAACTTTGTATATTTTTTACCAATGTGCTTCTCCCAACTGATTGATGATGTTCTTTGATTCAAATATGGATATGTTTTGTAAAAAAATCAAATTGTGAGCCAGGATTGATTGATATGTAAATGAATAGGTCTTAGTTTTGAATACATTCTTAAGTATTCTTTGTTGCAACAAGAAGAAGAATAAAAAAAAAGTGTTGTCACACAAGAACCAACACTTGAAATAGTTATTGTTAGTATGAATCTTAATCGTAAGCATATGAAAAAGGCTCACTTTAGCCGTGCATAAAAAATAACCCTAACAGCAAAGATGGCTGCCAATATCTTTAGATCTACAATTAGTTGACCAAGATAAATGCTGCAAAATCTAGATCTATGCATTAAAATACATTAAGCAGTAAATAAAAGCAAGAGTTGCTCCATGCATCCAATAGACAAGACAAGATTGTTTTAAAGAATTTTTGTATTTTTTGACACCTGGGAAGGGAACATAGAAAGATGTTACCAGTCCCCCTCAATGGGATGGGTTCTTGTAAGTCCTCGGCACTTTAGATCTAAAACCTCTCTCTCTTGATGGTGTAGAAAACCCAGACAAAAATGGAACTCAAAGGGATCTCACAAGAGAAATGGTAGCAAAATATGACAACGATGGTAGATCAAAGTCAGACCAAAAGTATAGATCCAGAGTGATCTTTAGGCAACAAAAGGTAGTGAGTGAATGGAAAAACCCTTCTATTTATAACAAAATATTGAATTAGTCTAGATATTGGAGCATAGTTAAAATATTATTAACCAAATCAAGATCCAACTTTTATGGAATATTTTATTATATTTGTTGGAGGGAAAAAGAGTTTGACTTTGGTCAAATCCCTTTATTTGTAAATAATAAATAAATAAATTATTTATTTATTATTTTAAGGATGTGGTTGAGTAATAATCAAATAAATAATGATTTATTTAATTATTTATAAATGATTTAGTCAAATTTAACAAGGAATATTATTTAAATAAGGTTTAAATAATTATTCCTAGAAAATAATAAGATAAATAATGAATTATCTAATTAATTTTCCTGTTTTGGGTTAAATATGACCAGGAATATTAATTAAACTATTGTTTAACTAATTATTCCTTGAGGAAAACCAAAAAATGTGGATTTATTCGATATTTCCTCATGGGGTTTCCTGTTTAGACCATAAACAACTTAATAAATGTGGTTTACTAAGTTATTTTTCATAGTGAAATCAATTTTACTTAGGGTAAAATTTGTCTTACATGGTGTACTTTGGTCCACCTAATAGTAACAGGTTAGATGACCAAAAATTGGTGTAACAGATTTCCCCCCAGCGTGCGAGCATTAGGAGCTAATCATATGACTGAAGTACGTTGTAAGAACTCAATCACTAGACACTGAAGGGGAAGTCAGAGAGAGAGAAATATAAGGTAGACCAAAGCGCTAGAGGACTAGACCTTGAGGAGGCGAGACTTACAGGTGTGACAAGTATCTTTTATGAGTGAGTACCTGTTCCATAGGCGGCGAGGGAGGCATACATATGCCCACCGAGACAAAGTACAAAGAATAATGTGTCCAGTAAACAAGGGACTGAACTATATAGTACATGCTGGCATAAACATGGGCCAGATAAAAGCATGATAATGAATCCCACATACATACTGTGCCTGGGATAACAACCAGGGCTTATACAATAATATCTGAGTACATGAGATATAAGTACAACCAAAGTGCCCCTGTAAACAGGAAAGGGCTCTGAAAATATGACTGATACATACCAACTAAAAGGCACTGCAAGCGATCGAGGCTGACATCATCAAATCTATGGAGCTACATCGAAGGCTGTATTGAAGAGGTCATCCAGGCATGTGGGGGGCTACATGAAGGGCCACCCCCTCATGAGGTCTGAAAACATATCACACACACACGGGAATCACCGATATCATCTGCTACATCACTGAACCATCAAGTATATGGATCTCAATCATGCTGTAAGGAGCTGGAGCTGAGAAAAAATCAAGTCAAAGGGCTATAAGGAGTCTCTTTGCCTGATCCGAGACACCGAACAAGAGTGGAAGTTGGAACCAAGGTACACCACCCTCTAGACCTGTCTTTTGGAATGAATGATATGATTTCGACACAAGGAGGTCCGCCATAGGTGAGGCAATAAGGGATCCTCAACTAAGGCATGAAAGAAAATAGTAGAGCGACTAACAAATTGACACCAGGGATGATGATGAAATGGGGGGTACTGAGTAGCGGACAGATGAATTCCCTTGTTAGAGCATAAAGGGCATGGATGACCTAGCAGCAACTGACACAATATCAAAAGGGGATAGGGGATAGTAGGACTGAAGGCCATAACGTGCGACATGAGAGAGGAACCAAGCAATGAAGGATGGAGGACTATGGCGGGATACCAAGGGACTTGGGATAGACTCCATGGATTCAACGATGACTCAACTTGGATGCTCTAAACAAGGGCAACTCAATGATGCTGCCACGCAGAAAAGGTCCAATGGGGACCATAAAAACATTAGTACATGATGGTTACTTATGACAAAAATTGACACGAGCAAGGACAAGTATGGAGGCAATGTGGTGCCCCAAGTACAAGTGTTGCAAGTGAAGAAATTTGATTTTGAGTAGTGGTGAAGTGACCCTTCTTGGAAAAAATGTGTCCTAGAAAATTATAAAATCATGAAAAACTAATAGATACCCATTTTAGGGCTCGGTGAGAGCTTTCCAACGGTGCAGACGGTTTTTCAAACTGAGCTACGGTTTGGCCGTAGTAGGCGAAAGAAAAATCAGGGGTTTCTCTTTTAATAAGGCATTTTCCCTCCAAATTCACTCATTTGCAAGTGGAGTTGTGGTGAATGTAGAGAGGAGAGAAGGCCCTAAATCTTGCGGTGATTGTAGCAGACAAACCGACCATTGGAATTGAGATCCGTGAGTTGCAGGTAAGAGGCCTAACTCTACTCTTTCATTTCATTGGATTGAAAGTCCAATTTAGTTTCCTAGATCTCAAGAACAGACCCCTGCTCCTCTTCACCATCGGGTCACATTTTTTGGGGCAAAAAATGTGACTTGGGTAGTAGGTTTTGGGCAAAGAACTATGACCTGTCCCAGGATTGGGCCTGAAAAGTGCGACCTAACAGAGAGGGGTTTTTATGTGCTATTTTTTGGCTGATAATTGGGTTTTAATGATTGGATACAGTCTTTCCTATTTGTACACTGAAAATTATGATGGTTTTGTGCAGATATGGTAGAATTACAGATCAACTGGAGAGAGAGAGACCTGGAAAAATTATGGTCGGAGATCCGAGAGGATCAAGGTGTCCATAGTGCATTGGCCAGGTTTGGGGTTCTGAAGTTTGTGGAAAACCCTCTAATGAGAGCTGGAGAGCCCTTGTTGGCCTGGATTGTCATTTATTTGGATCCGTACCATGAGGTATTTATAGTGCAGGGGCACTGGATCGAGTTGACAGTCCAGGATATATATTTTCTGACTGGTCTCCCACCACTTGGGATGGTAGGTAATACTCAGCCAGTGTTACCATGAGGGCGGAACATCATGGAGTTTGTAGAGCGCCATTGTCGACTAGGTCTCCATGTCAAGGGGACACAGATACTCATCAGGGATCTAGAGAGGTTAGAGACCTATGTTGTGGCCACAGCGGTGCTGCGGATCCTATGCAACCAGGCACTCCACCACACCACTAGAGGGCAGATGATGCTTGTGGAGAGTGTGTTGAGTGGGACCTACTATGGGTGGGCCCAGATGATGTTTTCGTCGTTGAAACGACAGTTTTCATTATGCAAGAGGCAAGTGAACCATGACTGTGCATATGGTACAGTGTTGTGCTCGCTCTTCTTTGAGAAGTTCCCGACACTTCGACCTCGTATACAACTCCAGGATGGGGGCCCGAGGGAGCCAAAGATGCACCAGTGGGGGTGCCTACTATGTAGAGGAGGAGGAGGGGCAGTCGTATGGGTGTTTCGACCTGAGTTATTTTCTCATTGGGATCAGATGTCGCTGTACATAGACGACTATCCCTATAGTGGGATGAGTTATCGTGGGGACCCGGACTTGCCACTGCCGCCTGGTCGAGTATGGGGACCCAATGGTAAGTGACAAGTTGCTAATATTTTATGTGCACTGTAAAGTTTTAGAATATTGTAGATGGTACTGACTCTTTCACTTTTGGTATGCAGATACAGCACCGATGAAACCGACCGGGTATATGGGACGGCTTGCAGCATCATGAGTTGTAGGACCTAGTGGATCGAGAGTGCCACAAAATGAGGATGCAACAACCCTCCTAGAGGACATCCATCATAGATGTGAGAGGCTTATGACCGGTGTTTCAGAGTGCGGCTGGCAAGACTTAGATAACTAGTACATAGAGCCATGTATTGGTCTACCCTCAGAGTGGCAAGGGGTCATGCGGCGCATGGCGATGGTCGGACAGGAGATGCATGATCTACGAGTTGCAGGAACAGAGCCATTGGCTCGGGATCCTCCATATATTGATTACATGTATGGGCAGATGGTGCCCCTAGTTTTGAGTTTTTGTAACATGCTATGGGCATGTCATATGCATCAGAGTTGATGGACTCTAAAACATGTTATAGGACACATGTTATGGATATGCATCATTTTGATGATTTTGTAGAAATTATATGCACTACGCATGCATATGTCCAAGATTCTCCTGATCACACACTATTTGACTTCATGCACAATACAGAATCTATTCCACCATTGATCATCACATGCGGAAATTAACACAATTGCAATGCACACATGAAACCATAAAAATTCACACACATTAACACAATGATTTTACGGGAAAGCCTGAAGCTAAAAACCCCAACTATCTGTATATAATATATGTCATAGAGATCATGTAACAATCCTCATACAAAGCTTCTCACAAGCTCTCAGTACAATCCAATCGCTACACACTAATCAGGCTAGATCTTGCAAATCCATGCACCGATCTTTTCCACCTTCTAGCCTACCTATACTGCGCAATCCCTGCTGAAGAATGGCTCTGAATGAACTCGAATTGGTCCAGCCTTGCTCACGCAATCCTCATTGGCATCTCCAATCACTGTGTGTTGCAAATCATGCAACATTATAGTCACAACTGATAGTCAACCTGCTCTTTCACCTACCTCTCCACCGGTCTCCACTGAAACTGTCCATGCACTGTAGTTAACTGATGTATTCTTCAGTTGATTAATGAGTTAATATTTAGTGAATTAATTAATAATTAATTCACACCACTCTCACTAGTGTATCAATCAGTTAGACTAGATACAACTAGCTCAACTGTGTCTAACTGAGTTAAACTGAACACAACTCCACCAACTACTTCTACAACTCCACCAAACTTTGTCACATGAGTTCTAACTGAAGTCCTCCATGCAATAACTCCACTAAAACCTCAGGAATAGCGTAATTCCTTCTGTCAGCTCCTGTGCCACATCTGTGCACTTAACTGAAGTGCTCCAAGAGAATAAGATAATGTTTAGAGTCCAAATATTATTAAGAGCTAATAATATTCGACATATCTATTTTTAGACTGGAAATCGAAAAATAGATTCCGCCCAATATGTCTAAAAATAGACGTCCATCTATTTTTCCAACTTGACCAACCATCCATAAATAGCATCCCGCAACTCATAGAATATGATCGACATGTCTAAAAATAAACATAGTCTAAAAATAGACTTTGCGCCAAAAATCACCTATGTGGGCCCCACCTAGTTTAGGTGATCACTTTCCAACTAGGATCAGGAATGATGTTTATGGATGCCTCCTTCACTGTTTCTTGTTGCAATCTTCAACAGATTTTATGTTATTGTCTTGTGTTAAATGCATGTGCTAAATGCCAATCTAGAATATTGTTTTCAATGCTATCTACATAGTGATTTTGTGCTCTAGGTACATGACTGAATGTAATGATTTCAAATTCACACATCAAAAGCTTCACTCGTAAATATCTTCTAAAAAGGATAGGATTATGCACAAGATATACACCATTCAATTGCATGACAAGAAGTAGGGAATCTAAACGAACATGAAGGTGGAGGATGCGATGGGAAAGGGCGTCGGCTAATAAACCTCGTACTGCATCATATTCAGCCTGATTAGTGGTGGCAGTACCAATGCATACACCGTTCGAGAGAAAAAGCGAATGTAAGGGGGTAAAAATGGCCCAACCTGCCGAGGCTAGATTCCGAGAGTAGCGACTTATACAATTGGCATATCCAATATAAGGTGTGGATGGGAGGTCCATCTAAAAGGTGCCACAAGACAACAAATGGGAAGATGATGAAAAATGCTGGCAACCTAAGCGCAAAGTAGAAATCGAACAAACACAACAAGATGGAGTGATCTGGGTCGGATGTCTACTGCCTACACACCGTCGAGAAGGTGGTGTGTGGGAGCTACCTTGTGGGCAGCTTGTGTTCAGGCCGTGAAAGTCACCATAGACACGGATGGTGCCATTCTGCTTATGGGCAGGAAATATGAAGTCAGGGGTGGACAAGGCTTCCATGATGTCATCATCACAGTAGAAGATGGGGTGATTAGAGGAAGGGAGACCACATGGTGTGGCGAAGCTACCCAACTCATCATCATGAGAAGAAAGTTTCACATGTGTATCGTCACAGGGGATGACGAAAGAAAAAGCAGATAAGGGATCCACTGATGTTGAGCCCAGGGTGATTGTTGAAGGGTAGTTAAGCGAAACAGAAGGGGAAGTCTTAGAGGGAGCTTCCACTATGGATCTCATGAATGATGATAGGTAGAGGATGGTGGCCGCAGGCTCTTTCATCTAAACATCAGGAGGGGGAATGTCAATGGGAGTGGGTAAATCCTTAATCTGGCCCAAAGCATATTGCGCAAGGACAGGAGAGGCGGATTGGTTCTGTTCAATCTCGTACTCCTAAACTACCTCCAAAGAGGCGCGGTAATGCATGAGGCGGGGACAGTGGTGGGAATAATGGCATGGAGATCACACAAAGCACAAGGTTGGTTGTGTGAATAATCTTAGGGTTCCTGGCTACAGTCAAGGAAGAAACAGAGGCTTCAAGGACCGTAGACTCAGGGAACGCAACATTAACCATGGGCTTGATACGAGGCAACTTGGGACAAGTATGGGTGGCATGACCGACAACATCACATAAAACACAAGGCTTTAGAGGCTAAGAAGGAGCAGGTTCAGTCAGGGCAGCCTTGTATTTTGATGCCTTCTTGCGAGCTTTTCCCTTTTTACCCGAAGCTATCACAACAGGAGAAGGTTCCTGTTGAGGCGGCTGAGGCACGGTAGCGGTGAGAGGGGTCATAGGGACCGGTTGAGTCAGGTTCAAAGCAAGATAAGGTTTGGGTTGACCAGGCAGGGTATCGACTGGGGGATCGATGTACCAGACGGGAATCCCCAAGGTCAGGTTAGGAAGGGATAGGGTAGCCATGACAGGTACTGAGAACACTCCAAGAGGGGGAGCTAGAAACGGGATCTAACCGGAGGGGTAATGGCCAGGCGGGACGAATCCGAGATGTTTGAGGCTTGGAGGAACCATTCCAAGAGGGTAGAGAGACTCATGGATACCAGCTGCAAGTGAAGGGCCAAGAGGAGGGGGTCCAGAAGTCTAAATCGAAGGGCTAGGAGCAAGTTGCCAAGGGCGGGGTTGTTGACTAGCCGAAGCGGGCCACTTGAGGGAAGCCCGAGACAATTACATCATGCAAACATTCGATGAGTTTGGATCAGATACAGGAGGAGGAAGAACAGGGAATGAACTACGCAGAGAGGAGTCTTTGTAGACTTCGGGTGAGACATTGGTCAAGGGGTCGACGGTTTTCTTATAGGCCATTAAAGATATGATGAACTCAGGGGAGGTCTGAGACTTTGGTTTGTAATATGTCAACTAGTCAATGGTGACTATCTTTCCATTATAGGGAAAGGACATCTTATGGTGAACCGCAGATGGTATAGCAAACATCGCATAGGTGTAGCTATGACCCAATATAATGTTGTAATCTAAGGGGACATCAATGACTTATACATCAGCGCAAACAGTCTTTCCTGCAAGAGTAATAGGATAATTGCGGAACAAGCCAATGGGCTGGGAAGCGTGGCCATCCCACGCTCGGAGGGTGATAGTGGAAGGGGCCAACTCAGGTGATCCGAGTTGCTTCCAAACTGAAGCGCACATCACGTAGGTGGATGCACCCTCATCAATGATACAATGGGAAACGTTGGCGTTCTGGATCTTGACTGGGATTTGGGAGGTGACGAAAGCAAGAAGAGGAGGATGTTCTAACCGGTCAACATCGAAGACGATCAATCGATCATATGAAGGATTCACAGTGCCCATGGTAGATATTAGAGCTTTTCGTTGTGAACGGCACGACTGGAGGAGTTCCAGCATTGAGACAGCAGTAGGATATTACGCCAAATCATCTACTATACTATATGAATGGCTATCTTTTCCAGAAGCAGCATTTCGGCATAATGGTCCCTTAGGGATCTTGGTATGAACCTCTGCCTTAGGCTGAGGAATCTACAAAGGAACATTGGTTGTCGAAAGAGGCTCTGTAGAACCTGAAGAAGGGGGCTCAGGGGCAGACGTAGCGGGAGGCTTGTTGTACTAACGGGATTGAGTCTAAAGGTTGAGGTCTATGATTTTAGGTTGGTCAGAGTTCATCATGAGAATATGGTAATCGGAGGTACCAAATGGAGGAGGTTGAGTGGCCGCCTGACCTTCAAGTGGTTGGGTAGCCACGAATCCTTACTGAGGGAAAGGATTAGTAAACACAGCCAGCTGACTAGGCACAGCATGGGGAGGGACGGAAGGGGAGGCTTGCTATCCTCACGATGCTACTTAAGTCTCCCACATCTGTCGCATTTGTGGTAAAATAGGACAATCGTGCATGTAATGACCATAAACATCACAACAAGAACAAGTCTTATTCATGCAAACATGTCTGTCATGCTTGGGCTGAGTGCCCTGTTGCTGGTTAGTAGTGTTAGGTGCATTATTTTGAGGATTAGGTCTAGGATTACCGGGGGCAGATTGATTTTGAGTGCCTTTCCTCTTCTTTTTGGAAGTAGGAGGATTAGTCGCGCCCTGTAGTGCATACACCTGCCCCTGAGGGGGCGGTGGATGTTGTTGCAGGGGTTGAGAAGGCAAGGGAGGCAGAGGTGCTAATGCTTGAGGAGCTGGAGCACCAGGCTGCGGATACGGATAATAAGGAGGTTGAGTAACATTATGGTAAACGGGTTGGGAAAAAGGAGGAGGCATTCTGTATCCTGGATACATGCTACCGAGAGGGGGAAAAGTGTTGGAGGTGTTGGCCCGTCCTTGAGGGAAACCATAGCCCATGGGAGGCTGAGCGTATGGATGAAAAAGAGCTCCAACGATATCGTCGACAGCATGAGATGCCCCCGGTGCATTGGCACCACTGGGTCTACGGAGATCAAGTAAGACGATATAAACATAACCCAACTATGCATAGATCAGGTCATATTTTAACGCAATCTGGAGAGCGGCTTCTTCGGTTTGAGGGAAATGTGATGCGACATCCTTGCCTATAGCAGGAAAAAGGGATCTAAGGAACGAGTACATGTAGACAAGGTATTCGAAGGTAGGGGCTCGAAATAGGCTTCTTCTTCTCCGCCATTCCTAGAGATGATTGGATAGGCGGGTCGCAGACGATTGATGGAAAGAATTCAAAAGTTCAGTACCAGTGTCATAACAGAGGGGAAGCTGAAAATAAGAAAAAAAATCCTGGGCAAGAGTTGCAAAGGTGGTATGAGAGGATGAGGCCTAATCAACATACCACTTAGAAGATTCGCCAGTAAGCATACGTTGTAACAACCGAAGATAGACAGAGTCATCAGTAATGGAGTTAGACGAACACCACAAGTGGAAAGATCGAACATGATTTGTAGGATCTTCTCCAGCAAGACCTTTAAACTTGGGGATGTCGAAAGCAAGCTTGGTCAGCATAACAGGCCAACCAGCATCATGGCGTATAAGGTCATTGATCAACTGGTTAAAATTGGGAAGACTGTGGCCTGCCATATAGGGGAGCAAGGGAGCAGCCGGGGTAGTTCCCGTTGCGGTCCCACTAGTAGTATTCCCGGCATTAGGGCCGGGGTTACCACCAGCGTGAGGTCCTGAACCAGACATGGTGAAGGCGACATGGGTAGAACCGAGGGCAGAAGAAGAAGTAGAATCGAATGAACTAGAAGAGGAGTCGGAGTGCAGACTCGGTGGAGGACTAACTCGAATCCTATGCGGAGGAGTAAGTCTTCCTACCGGAAACTGAGGGTGAAGGCCAAGGAGTCTCCGGGATAGACACCTTGGGGGTGCAATGATGAAGGCACAAACATGACACGAAGGGAAGAGAGACCAACAAGGGAAAGGAGGTGCAAGATCAACTGATTACAATGTCGAAACAAAGGTAGAGAGGTGCAAGATCAATTGATTACAATGTTAAAGTCTTTGCCTAGCGGTGTTAACCAGGATCTTCTTCACTTAGGGTGTGTGTGTTAAGTGTGTAAATTTTAATTTTTAAACCCAGACGTTTGTAGAGAAAAAGAAAAAATGTGTTGTATAATTGTAAATAAACCTACAGATAATAGTATATGAAATTGAAATAACAGAAAATAAATAGCTAATTATGCAGTAATCTAAACCTAAGGAGGCGGGCCTCTAAACAACTAGTCTGTAGGTGGGAAAAAAATATAGTCAAAACACACCAAAATAGCCAATAGATTTAAATTCGAGAGGGAGAATGATCTAAAGGTTAGATCTGCTAGAAATAGGTGCAGAAAAAAAAACAAAAAATCAGAGGAAAATTTGTTGTAAATGAGGTGGCGAAAGGTTATAACCTGGAGGGAAGCGGAGGGGACCCTAGAGGAAAACCGAAAAAAACTAACAGGAGATGTTTTGGATGGATAAATAACCAATCTGAAGTGGATCTGAAGGTAAGGGATTAGATCTGAAAAATGGCTAAACACACTGAAATTTCAAACAACCTGCAGTAGCTAAAACTCTTCCACGAAAGGTGGAGGGTATTGAAGCCCTAGGGGGCTAGGTTCCCACTTTGATGAGAAAAACAGAACAATTACAGGTCCAAAACGGGTGGATACAGAGGTCAGACAACACTAAACAGAGGCCCAGACAAACCCAGAAAAATCTCAGAAAAATTCCTGCAAAAAGTGCAGGTCGTAGTTTCTAACCTGTTTTCTACAAAGGTCGCAGGTTTTGGCCTGTTTTCTGCACCCTGGAGGTTTAGGTCGCAGGTTTTGGCGAAAAAAGTGCAACCTGCACTTCCAGCACTCTCTGGAGTAGGTTTCAGAAATGTTTTACGTCTCAACTGTGGTTGATTCTTGTCACTAGTCCCCCTCAATGTGGAGTTGCCAGTTGTTAGTATGAATCTTAATTGTAAGCATACGAAAAAGGCTCACTTTAGCCGTGCATAACAAACAGCCCTAACAACAAAGATGGCTACCAATATCTTTAGATCTGCAATTAGTTGACCAAGATAAATTCTGCAAAATCTAGATCTATGCATTAAAAGACATTAAGCAGTAAATAAAAGCAAGAGTTACTCCATGCATCCAATAGACAAGAAAAGATTGTCTTAAAGAATTTTTGTATTTTTTGACACCTGGGAAGGTAAAATAGAAAGATGTTACCAGTCCCCCTCAATGGGATGGGTTCTTGTAAGTCCTTAGCACTTTAGATCTAAAACCTCTCTCTCTTGATGGTGTAGAAAACCCAGACAAAAATGGAACTCAAAGGGAGCTCACAAGAAAAATGGTAGAAAAATATGACAATGATGGTGGATCAAAGTCAGACCAAAAGTATAGATCGAGAGTGATCTTTAGGCAATAAAAGGTAGTGAGTGAATGGAAAAACCCTTCTATTTATAACAAAATATTGAGTTAGTCTAGATATTGGAGCGTAATTAAAATATTATTAACCAAATCAAGATCCAACTTTTATGGAATATTTTATTATATTTGTTGGAGGGAAAAATAATTTGACTTTGGTCAAATCCTTTTATTTGTAAATAATAAATAAATAAATGATTCATTTATTATTTTAAGGATGTGGTTGAGTAATAATCAAATAAATAATGATTTATTTAATTATTTATAAACGATTTAGTCAAATTTAACAATGAATATTCTTTAAATAAGGTTTAAATAATTATTCCTAGAAAATAATAAGATAAATAATTATTTGTCTAATTAATTTTCCTACTTTGGGTTAAATATGACCAGGAATATTAATTAAACTGTTGTTTAACTAATTATTCCTTGAGGAAAACCAAAAAATGTGGATTTATTCGATATTTCCTCATGGGGTTTCCTATTTAGACCATAAAAAACTTAATAAATGTGGTTTACTAAGTTCTTTTTCATAGTGAAATCAATTTTACTTAGGGTAAAATTGGTCTTACATGGTGTACTTTGGTCCATCTAATAGTAATAGGTTAGATGACCAAAAATTGGTGTAACAGATTGCCCCCCAGCGTGCGAACGTTAGGAGCTAATCGTATGACCGAAGTACAATGTAAGAACTCAACCAATAGACACTGAAGAGGAATTCAGAGAGAGAGAAATATAAGGTAGACCAAAGCGCTAGAGGACTAGACCCTGAGGAGGCGAGATTTATCCTAGATATTTTTCATGAATAGGTTTGTCGTAATTTCAATAGGCTAATTCACTCTTAAATTGAAAGTTGATTCCTAGCATCTATTGTGAAAGTATACTTCACAAGTTCACGAACCCTGAGTTGAAAATTAAGTTAACTAACATTTAAATTACCCAACAACTCCTATTTCCTTGTGCAATTTCTTGAGAAATTAGGCCCCTTTTATTTAGGAAATTCTTCAAATTGATTGAACAATTCCCAAGGTTGATCCTCATTAGGGGAATTTTGAGGTCTAAAATGGGCCTCCTAAGGAAAGTGTACAATCAAAATTCACTTTATGAGAACCAATCACATTTTAGGGGATGACATCATCCCTAATGGTTGAGGTGGCATTGTTTGAGTTAAAGGTACTTACTTATTACATTCTCAATGGTGGATAAAAACTCTTGGTTAACCATGGTAGTGCCCTAAGTACTTTTAAATTCATAAAGTGCTCATAATAAATGTCTTTTCACACTTTTTGAATAAAATATTATTATTGTCAATTCATATTTTTTGGAAGAAACAATCCATATCCCTACACAATCTTCATGTATTTACACACTTTTCAATAAATATTATATTTACACATATTTCAATAAAAATTAGATTATATTATATTATTTCTATATAGTATATTAATTACATGTTATTATATAATTTACATAATATAAATTTTACTTAATAGTATATTCTATAATTAAGAATTTATATTTATATCTTATTTTAAGTTATTTAAGTACAAAGGACAAATGCATTAGTTGTACAATGATAATGACTCTTTCTTAAAAAGTTCATTTTTATTTATAGTCACATAAATACAATTTTTTTATTAATTTTATTTTGGTACAACTTTTGAAATGAATTTAACCATGGTTACATGGATTTTTTTGTAATATCCCTTTTTGGAAGAGCTAACAATCCATGGCTGGAAAACGCATTTTCCACAAATGGAGGCAGCAGGATTTGATACCAAGACCTAGATCCCTTAGACCAAAGCGTCTAAGACTGAAATCCAAGTGTTGGGACCAAGGGAATCCTTCTAGGGTGGTCAAACAAGCCTCCCACACCTAGTTCCTTCAGAAATTGCCTAAAGGATGGGGCTACAACAATGTATGATCATACAATGGATTCTCTGCATTATTCTTCTGAGCTTGCTTATGAGAAGATGTAATAGCAAACATATGTGATTACAGCAGTAAAAGGGATGCAATAACTTGAGGAATCAATCATTCAATCAATACAATACAAGCCTCTTATTACATGCATGATAAATGTGAAGAACGTTGCTATATGAAATAAGCCCTAGGCTATGACTGCGCAGTCTATAAAGGCACTACTGCATAAATTATAATGACACATAGATACGAAAATATGAAGATCAAATAAAGTGGGGGAGCATGATCTCAACCCCTGAAAATACAATACATCAATCCTCTAGAAGGATTGGATGAAATACAAGCAAAATGGCATTCCTGCAGAAATGTCGGAGTTGCTGGGTAGCAGCAACAACTCAAGAACTAGAAATAGATGGATAAGGTTGTAATGGCTGCACCAACTGAAGAACCCTCCTCCAATGGAAATCTAAAGTGAAAGGCTGATCCCTTCACCAAAGATCTCGCCCTCCAAAGTGTCCGCTAATCCCCCACAACAAATACTCTCCAAGAATAACACTGTCTAAGAGAGGTACTGCGCTGCATATGATGGAAAGTGGTTGGCTTGGTGCCAAAGATGGTGGAATAAGCTCATGAACCTCCTTTTATAATCTCCCAAAGGGATGGAAGCTCCCTCCTCTGAAAAACTAGCCAAGGATGGTGTTGTAGAAAACCTCCCCAGCAACACCCAGCAACATCGCACAATTTCCAGTTGAAACTGTGCTAATGAAGAAGGATGAGGCTTGACCTCAATGTCTGAATATGGGAAATGGAGTGTGTGGAGCGATAAAAAGGTGTCTTTGTAACTCCTAATTACCTCACATTAATTGTCAACCCAGGGACGACTTTTTGTTTCAAGAGTGTACTCAGTCTGAGGCGGATATTTACTCAAGAGTAATGTTTTGCAGTATAGTGCTTAAAATCCAAAAGTAAATGAAAGCTGGAAATAAAATCTACTTACAACAAAGCACTTTAAGACTTAAATCATGCATTCGGAAAAATAAGCAATGTATCAGTCAAGGGTCCAGTAACAACAACTCATCCCTTTGGAAACTGATGTAACCAAAAGTAACCAAGGAACAGATCATTAATCTGGGGACTAGACAGCAAATGCCAATGCCCACTACAGTTTCAGATCGTTCTTCACACCAAAGCAAAGATAATTCAAATAACAGGAAATGGAAAGCTGCCATTGAAAGTAAACTAGGAAAGCTCTTTAAAAGCAAACTCTTGCAATTAATCAACCAAACTAAACAGCGAAGTAAAGAACATGAAACTGTAAAGCATTACGATTCAAAGAAATAGGAACTAAATCAAACCATCACACGGCGGAAATTGGAAAGATATGAACAACAGCAAAAGCTTTGAAGATTACAATGGCAATGCAACAATCCCTATCCTATCATGAATAATCCATCTTCATTCTTGAATCTCTAAGTCTGAATCCTCAATTCCATCATTCGAATCCATCCCGAATCATCCTCAAAGTCCTTCTAAAGTCCTCCTCCCTCTCTGATCTCTGTTCTGATTTAAATACAAAGAGAGCAGAGAGTGGTTACAATAGAAATAATTACAACATGATTCTATTACAAAATTGGTTTGCTTCTAACCATTTGATCAACAAGAACAAGGCGAATTTGGCTTTGCAGCTGAGATTTGGAGGACGGTCGCAACAACAAATCTGAGAAAATCGTGCTCAAAGAACCCTGCGTTTCTCTTAGTACAAGCCGAATTTGGGCAAACCGTTCTTTAATAAAGTTAATTGGGTCCGTTCTGGACAAAACCCATGTTCCGGATTTTCCAGATTCTTCTTCATTTGCTCAGAATCTCAACCGAAAAATCGTCACTTCTTATTCCAGCGAATTTCTGAGTTGGCACTTTTAATGATCAAATCTTCAATCTGAAAATTATCTTGGAGGCTAAAAATGGTGAATAATTTTACAACTGATTTATTAAAACTATCATTGATAAAATCATACATAATCATCAATTTATTAGAAATAAAGGAGAATAAATAATATTCATTCATAAGAGCATAAATCATTATAAAATGGATTTAAATAATAAATTATAATAAATGACGTGATGAGGAATGGTAGAAATGGGTGGAATAAGCGTTCACAAGTGATAATAATAATGGCATATTAACGGCCCAACATACCCCCACACTCAATATGTTGCATGTCCTCATGCAACGAAAACCTGGATATATTGCATGTCCTCATGCAACCCAAAGACAAAAACCCATGTGTTAACCAAGCAATAAAAAATATGTTCATCTCAGCTCATGAAATGGATAGAACAAATGAATTCTTCCTTAATTAATGAATATTCACTTTTAGTAATCTTGATGAAGGCATAACAATTTTTATATTGATATTCAACTATATGTATGAAGTTGTAGCAAAACATGATATAAGTAACAGCAAACTTCATTAACCATTTTCTCAAAAACTACAAACCAACTTTTGTTAAAATTTGGCAAGTAAATTTATAATATATGAATGCCTTTATGATCCAAAAATCAGATCGTTTTGATGCACGGATCATGAGATATAAACAAAATGGTTGTAGGTGAGAGTGCATGATTTCCGAAATTTTATGAACCAATTTATCTTGAAATTATCTGGGTTTGTATTAATGATACGTCTGTGTTTTCCAGAAATCACAAGAATTGAGTTCATGATTTTTTTTAAAAATATTATGGAAATCAATTTCTGCATTGTGTAAAAATGAAATTGTATGCCTTAAATGAGAAAGAAAATTGAAAACATCTATCATGCGTAGCAATTCCTCCCCCTCTCTGAAAAATTAGCATGCCCTCATGCGATGCTAGAAAACAAATAGAGGTGGTTGCTACCAGCTGTTGAATTCTATGCTTGGTGTAAAACAACATGGAATAAGGGAGGTGTTGAGAATGAATAAGAATAGCAATGGATGATAAAGAATATGAATAACATGGTCATAAGAAAGAAATAAATGAAAGGAACGCTCCCCCATACTCGAAAATGATATGCTGCTGAAAAAGGGAAAGTGGTAAAGATGTGGAATGAAGGATGATAAATAATGCTCAAAATGGATTTTCATGAAATTCTCCTAAATTCGTAATAAATCAGAAAATTATGCTATTTTACCTCAAGTTTTACCTCAAAAAATGTGGAATGACATATATGGACTGGCAGGTGTTGAAGCTGATGTAGACAGAGTTGGTGCTGAAAGTGATGCAAAAGGTGGAATCCAGGTAAGCACATCATGTCTGAAGAATTGTTCACGTGCGCGAGCCTTTTCTGTTAAGTGCAATAGTGTGGTCAACTGTGGATAGAATTCGGCCCATACTTGTTGTTTTCCTACAAACAAAGCACTATTTGGCATACAATGTTCTTGAATCCATAGTGTAAGCAATAGATAAGATACATGCAAAGATTTCAATCAGAAAAACTTATGTATACATGCAATACTAATATTTTGGCAAATCAACAAGTGATGGCAGAGTGCAGTAATCATATCGCATGCAATCCCATAATGCATACATTCCCCCCTCCAATTGGAAAAGGAATGCCATGACCATAAAGCGTATGAGAGGGGTTATGCTGACGGCAAGGCACGAGAATGAACAATATATCAGTGAATGAAGCAGAGTACACATATCAATGATAGGACAACGAGGGTTATGATTATAATGAGAGCAGAGTGTGTAAAGATAGTTATGAATAAAAGATAGGACGCTTTGGATTGATGATAAGTTATGAAAAAGGGAAAAAAAACAACAATATGCCAAAAAGATGCTTTACTGATAGTATGCTAGCTGAAAATGATGTGATTGATCATAAAACAATTTCTCATGCATAAAGGTTCAAAATAGGGAAAAAATTAAGGAAATAACTTCTCTGATAAGAAAAGGGTATTATAATAATAATTGACGATAAGATATAACTTCAATACCATAAGCAGAGCCGCTGCTGCCAGCAGGCGTCCATAGCCTCGACAGGGTTGCTTTTTAACCCATATGAGCCAGAATCCTCAATTTATAACTAGAGAGTTTCAGTGATGTTCTTACAGAAGAGACCAGTGTGCTGGCGTGGTAACCAGATAACCACACTGCCATTCACTGGGATGTAGCAAAAGTGATCAGGCCGGCTCGTGATGAGACCTCCTGTTCCAAGGATAATTTGACTATCCAATGGATCATAACCCTGGTGTGGTGGCCATAATGGGAATGTCACTTTCTTACAACCTTATGAACATGGTAGGTTGGCTCGTACTGAGACCCCTATCCTCCATCTGCGAACAAAATTTTGTTATTATTACACATTTTTATGATAAAAAGAGGGAGGCTCAGTACTCCTTAAGAGCAGGGATGGTGGAAGAAGTTGAACATGTCAATCGAAAAATATACCCATAATCTCATTTATTACAGACAGAGAAGATTATAATCCAGAAGGGTGGAACCAGCATGGTATTAAGATGATCAATCAATATCATGTTCAACAGAAAACAATGCAGTAAAGTAGTATATAAATAATTGTGTCCCTTTTTAAAATAATCTATCATCAAGGAGCTGTCCTGTTAAAGATCATAACGTGAATGATATTAACTCGCTTCAATAGAATCCATAATTCTTGTCCTCGTAAAAATAGTGTACTTCATGCCATGAAGGGGAATCAGTAAAATGTGGTTGAGATGAACTAGGAATAGTCCCACAAGAGGAAGAAAATGTTGCTCTCAAAAATAATCCCAAAGTATTGCTCTTTTGAATGAACAGCAAAAACACTCAAAAAGTGGTGTTCCTCAAAGGAAATGCACACAAAAAAAACAAAAATACACACAAAAAAAAGTGTGAAAATGCAAATGTCGATCATAAAATGCAAACATGCAAAAAAACAAATTCGTTGTTCACAGCATTGATGCTGAGGATGAGTTACACTTTGAATGAAGCAACACCTGAAACACAAAATATAAGAGAAATTAGAAAATAAACAACATTTTATTTAAAAATAATATGTAAATAACTAAATTAAGTTACAACAGCTATGATGTTATGTCAAAAAAATGATCTCTTTGAAAAATGTTTTGGCGGCAGGGATAAGACATGAATCTTCAAATTGAAATCAATTCTTCATTTGTTCTATTATGAATCCGTTGGGTAATGAGTTGGATGAAATTCCTTTGTTTTATTAAAATTTGTTTCAAGAATCACTCGTCCATAAATTGACCTTCTTTTTCTCCTGGGACCTGCAAAAAACGAGTGTCTACCTGCAATAAAACATTAAATCATGGAGAAAGAGAGGTGATCGGGCTCCCCTAATCCAAGAATTATGCAAAAAAACAACAAGTAGTTACTCTGTATAACAAATCCATTGAGAAAATAACAAAGTAAAATTTATCTGTCACTTGCGGGAGAGCAGTGGCCAATCATGCTAACCTGCAGTGTTTTAATCACAACTTCTTTGTTTTTCATCGAAATTGAGTGATTCCAAAGCCAAATGAGAGCTAATTCAAAGGTTTATCTCCAGTAGCAACAGGTTTTAGAAATTCAATGATATGATATGTCAATTTTAGTTAGAACAGCCTGCATAACATAGTCATTTTCAATTACCCAATCTAGACCAACGATTGATATTTCAAGCATAGATTCTTCGTTTGATGTCAGATTCAAATGATTCAAATTGGAAATGAAAGTAGATTCATTTATTTATCTCCAATAGAAACAGATTTTGAAGAAAATAAGAATTGATAGGTCAAACACTGTAAGGAACATCCGGAAAAACAGAGTTTTAAGGGTGCTGATTTACGATAGACAGTCAGTATTTTGATCATAACTTCCCCATACGATATCGAAAATTAGTGATTCCAATTTCATTGGAAACTAGATTCATAGGGGAATCTACCAGAGAAACAGGTTTTTAAAATATGGTCATTTAGGCCTCTAAAAACTGACTGTCCCAACTCTGTTCCTGAGCTGCCCGCTAGACATCCAGTCAATGTTTTGGTTCTAACTTTTTCGTTTCAAATCCAAATTGACTGATTCAAATTGGGTTAGAAAGTAGACATCAAGGGCTACCTAGGGTAGAAACAGGTTTTAAAAATATTCATTTTTGGTCCCTCAAAACATGACTGTCCCGACTGTTTTTCCAGAAAGTTCATCAAGCCCGCAAGCCAAAAAAATGATATTCAAGCATTTTTTTAAATTGGTGATAAAAAATGAATTTAAGTGTTTATAGAATTGTTATTTTCAATATAATTCATCTACATACACAAATAAATTGAAATATTTATCACCGATGTTGATTTCGATAGCGTGTTGCAACAAAAAAAACAACTATTTTTACAAAAAAAACAAAATGCATTTATTTATGTCCTTATTTTATTTTATTTTATTTTCTCCACTATCTTACTCTTCTTTGAGAATCGAATATGTTTATGTATAAGAGTATTTCCAGTGGAACCATTTTAGAAATAAGGCTTCCAATATATACATACCCAAATTTGAAAAATGCATGTTGATAAAAATTAGGGTATGAGAAGCCAACTTCCCTTGAAAAGATGTTGTCAAAAATTGTTGAAGCATGGAGTGATGATGCAAACACGTGATGGAGTGAAACCAATCTTCAATATATCCATTACTTTCTTGATTTCCCATCATACCATGAGGTTCTTGAGCTTTTAAAATGGTTTGTTGATGCAAACTAGAAGTAAGCTCATTTTCTTCCATAACTTCTACAATTTTTGAATTTGAAACATTCTGAATATCATTGTAAGTTTTCTCTAATGGCGCATGTGAGATAGAATGGGTGGGAAGGGTGGGTAAATTTGGCAGTTCAACATTGTAAGCATGTTGTACTGGTTTATTGTGGTGAGGGTGTGGAATTAGTTGAGCAGGAAATTGTGTATGGAATGGAGCATTGTGATGATGTGTTTGGTTGGGTTGAGTGGATAAATTTGATATGCAAGCAGGATGTTGTGAAAGAGCCGGTGGAGAATATGGAGAATGTGCTTGTGCTACAAGATGAGGGAGAGTAGTCATGCAATCATAAGGTGAACCATGCCAAACTTGTAGATAAGATTGGTGGTTATATTGAAATTGACATGGTTGCCCTAGAACATGAGTATTCCATAATGGATTATGCAAGTAAGAGAATGGAGAAGAAGTGTTTTGAACCATACCTGTAGGCCATGATTTCCATGGTTTTGACCTTGTTGCAGCTTCCTCACCTTTTTGATATGATACTTCCATCCCAGATAAGGAAGAGTAACCATCTATGGGCTGCTCCTTTCGGTCATGAGGGAAAAACACTTCATCAAATTCTTCATTTTTATGAACCTGCAAAACGTCCAATTTTGAGCTTAGAGAGCTAATAAAATCAACTTTAAAATTTTCAACTAAATCATTGATTTCAGCTCTTATGTCTCCTATTCTTGTAGCAGATTTGGAAAAGAAAGAACAAACATCTCTAGAATTCTTACCAGCCTTGGAGATTCTTCTTGAATACCTTATGCACAACTCACAAACATCATCATATGATAACTGAAAAACATCACATTTTCCTATCAGATTTAAGAGTTCTAAAAATTCATCTTTGATTCCTTTAAGAATGAGTGTTTTTAAGATCTCTTTTTCCAAATGCTTATGCTTTGATTTTTGAAGGTTATAATGAAATCGATCTACATAGTCCTCCAAACTTTCATCTTCCCCTTGTATCATACCGAAAATATATTCATTGGATTTGCAATAGTCTTGGTACTTCTTCAAGAATATGTTCTTCATGTCCTCCCATGATTGGATGCAATTCCCACCTAGGCTCATGAACCATCGGAGAGTTGCTCCTTTTAGAGTAAGAGGAAACACTTTCAATCTTTGATCATTAGTACAATAATCATATCCTCTACAAAGTATTTCGAACTCAAATAAGAATGTATCTAAATCTTCATTTGCTAAACCATGAAAATTTGGTAAAGATGGGGGAATTATGTGCATTTGTATCACTCCTCCTAGATCTTTGATAGGAAATTCAAAAGTAAAAACGTGAGCCATTTCTTACCATAATATAAGATGTTTTTCATGTGTTTCTTCGAGGCTCCTTCTTCAAATGTTCCTGTCAATCGGTTAGTGAAATGGGTGGTGCTTACATCACCACTTGCATGAGATCATGTGATCCATTTTTCAAAATTTCTATTTTTTTCCTAATCATTCACACAAAAATTCAAACATCTATTTCTACCCAACAAAGCAACAAAAAATCTGTTAGGAAAGCGGACAGTGGAGCAGGGCTTTTACATGCTCTGCACGTAGGTTCTTACCTTCCGTTTTTAAGATCCAACTCTTTCCTAGCAGGCACTCATCAGATTCACACTACTCTTTAGAAATGGCTACACTCTCCTCGGCAACGGCGCCAAAATGTGGAGCGATAAAAATGTGTCTTTGTAACTCCTAATTACCTCACATTAATTGTCAACCCAGGGACGACTTTTTGTTTCAAGAGTGTACTCAGTCTGAGGCGGTTATTTACTCAAGAGTAATGTTTTGCAGTATAGTGCTTAAAATCCAAAAGTAAATGAAAGCTGGAAATAAAATCTACTTACAACAAAGCATTTTAAGACTTAAATCATGCATTCGAAAAAATAAGCAATGTATCAGTCAAGGGGGCCAGTAACAATAACTCATCCCTTTGGAAACTGATGTAACCAAAAGTAACCAAGGAACAACTCATTAATCTGGGGACTAGACAGCAAATGCCAATGCCCACTACAGTTTCAGATCGTTCTTCACACCAAAGCAAAGATAATGCAAATAACAGGAAATGGAAAGCTGCCATTGAAAGTAAACTAGGAAAACTCTTTAAAAGCAAACTCTTGCAATTAATCAACCAAACTAAACAGCGAAGTAAAGAACATGAAACCGTAAAGCATTACGATTCAAAGAAATAGGAACTAAATCAAACCATCACACGGCGGAAATTGGAAAGATATGATACAACAGTTAAAAGCTTTCAAGATTACAATGGCAATGCAACAAGCCCTATCCTATCATGAATAATCCATCTACATTCTTGAATCTCTAAGTCTGAATACTCAATTCCATCATTCGAATCCATCCCGAATCATCCTCACAGTCCTTCTCTCTCTCTGATCTCTGTTCTGATTTAAATACAAAGAGAGCAAAGAGTGGTTACAATAGAGATAATTACAACATGATTCTATTACAAAATTGGTTTGCTTCTAACCATTTGATCAACAAGAACAAGGCGAATTTGGCTTTGCAGCTGAGATTTGGAGGACGGCCGCAACAACAAATCTGAGAAAATCATGCTCAAAGAACCCTGTGTTTCTCTTAGTACAATCCGAATTTGGGCAAACCGTTCTTTAGTAAAGTTAATTGGGTCCGTTCTGGACAAAACCCATGTTCCGGATTTTCCAGATTCTGCTTCATTTGCTCAGAATCTCAACTGCAAAATCGTCACTTCTTATTCCAGCGAATTTCTGAGTTGGCACTTTTAATGATCAAATCTTCAATCTGGAAATTATCTTGGAGGCTAAAAATTGGTGAATAATGTTACAACTGATTTATTAAAACTATCATTGATAAAATCATACATAATCATCAATTTATTAGAAATAAAAGAGAATAAATAATATTCATTCATAAGAGCATAAATCATTATAAAATGGATTTAAATAATAAATTATAATAAATGACGTGATGAAGAATGGTAGAAATGGGTGGAATAAGCGTTCACAAGTGATAATAATAATGGCATATTAACGGCCCAACAGAGTGCAATCCTCAAAGAGCTACTCAAGAAGGAGAGGAAATCCTAAACAGGAATTTCCCCGGCAATTCTTGCTAAACAGCAAGAGACTGCAGCAAGTCCAAAGGACCAAAGATGAATAATACTCAACATGAGAAACAATGGCTGCCTTGTCCTCCTTTTAAACAATGTGAGCTCCCTCTCCATGGACCCCACTCATTAGGGTTTCCTTCCTCTAGAATATTCCCTCCTCTTTCACTACGCTGTCCCACAAGATGCCTTCCACCTCCTACCATTGCGTAGTTTGACTTGGTCAAACTTGACCTAGTCCTCCTACAAAAGTCTCTTTTCACACATGGAGGTGTGAAATCCAGCTCTATGAGTGATACTCTTTCACACTAAGAGGATTTTTATTCCCTACTCATGAAATGAATGGGTATCCTACCCATTTTATTCATCTCCTAGGTGAAAATGGAAAAAATTAATATTCCACAAAATTTGGAATATTACAGTCCTCCCCTCTCAAAGATTGCTTGTCCTCAAGCAAGTACAAGGATAGAATGATTTATTTCCACTTACTTCCCCTATAGCATCCATGCATGATAAAATTCTCCAAGAAGAGGATGTCATATCATCAATCAAGTGTCCAAGTTGTCCCTCCAACATATGCAATCTAGCCTTTGGTGAACATTCCCAAATAGCTATCATGTAGAAACAAATATCCATGAAGGAAACAATGGGCTGTCTAAGGGCCTCCTTGAGGCATGAGATCTGATATAAAATGGGACTCATCATCCCCATATGAATATCCCATTCCCAAGCAATCATCCATACAACATAAGCTACCTCCCAACATGGCAACTCATAGAAATCTCTCTCCGCCTTGAGCTCTGGAAATGAAGTTGGGCTAAAAATATGAATATGGCAAGCCTCATAGCTTTCCCATGCTGTCCTCCTCTCCACTTACGATAAGTGTATAGTGTGTGTTGATCATGGGCTGCAAAAGTATTTCCCTCAAGTGGAAAAATGAAGAGCAATCCTCCACGGATTTCTCCTCCATCAATGATAATCTGGCTGGCACAAGACATTTCATCCATGATGAGTAGGACATGATCATCATAGAATACCCCAATGACATGTTTTTTGTAGGTTATACCATGTGCAGCAAGGTACAAACAATGTCTCATAGGGTTACAACGCAACCTCATCCATTGCAGCTGCAGAAAATAGCATAGCAAGCATTGTACAAAAAATATCACCTCTACTACTGAATAGTAAATAGATGAGTGAATCAGCAATACGAAATCAAATACATGCCCATATGCATACAATGGATGGATATCATTATCAAACTCATGGCCCACCTCAAAAGAAGGAAAATAAGTGGCTATGGTGGCCATGTCTCCCCTCATGTTCCTACTAGAACATGCAATGCATAAACTATGGGGATCATTTCCCCTCAAAGACACATTCAACTCATGTATCAATTCACCAATCATGCTCCCAATAATAATATGGACGATATCAGCAAATGGAAACATGCTCATCATCAAGATAGAGGAAGTAATAACGGTATTACATGATGCTTCATGGCACCAACAGTCTTCCAAATAGATACAACATAGTTTTTCAAACTGTTGCTTCAGAATTTTACATGGAAAAATGTTTCTTAATACATGGTCAAGTATATGAATTGGCTGAACATACATGTAGTGAGAAAACGTTTGCCCAAGGCCACATAAAATATGGTTGTCTCCATCATATGATTTGGCCCAACTTTGCTCATGGAGCAACATGAAAAATCTACCCCTTTGAGGAGCCACGCACTGCAACATAATGATAAGAGTATGTAAATCAGAAAATGTAAACACAAAGCTCTTACCATAGGCTGGAAGTAAGATGATAGATGGATCCATGTATGTGACCCTGCTCCCAAGTGACAGCGTTGTAAAGTCATGAAAAAAGGCTCTTTCCCATACCAATCTTTGTTTCTTGACATGCTCCTTGTCAAGAACACCTCTGGTGATGCTGCTGCAAATATGAGGCTTCTCCCAAGATGGAAATGCCTCCTGATCAGTCCAAGCCAAGAAGTAGCCCCTTTTCACTATGAGAGTGCCCTCCTCTACTCCTGCAACACCATACATCCCATGAGGCAACACCATACATCCCATGAGAGAAAATTTGCTTGTGCTCTCTCCAATACAGCGTAGGCAACCCAAGTGCTTGTTGCCTCCTCATGCTCACATCATGTAACTCATGTGATGAAGGCATCATCACTAATATATATACCATATCAGCTCCATGTATCCCTACTCTCTTTTTCTCAATGATGTAAACATCCTACCACCTCTTCTCCACTCCTATCCTCCTGAAAAGAGGATACAGCAAGTGATTGCCAAACTCCTTCAAGAGGAGCCAACACAGCCAAGCCTCCTGCTGCCCGATATCATATATTTGCAAGTGGATAATCAGCCTCTTGCTCCTCATCCACACCCACTCAACTCCTTGTGGATGTCTTCTCCTCTTTCCTCCATTGGTTTCCCTCTCATTAGGATCACCATTCTCCCAAGCCATACCTTCCCCTTTGCATTTCATGGAAGTTTGAAATGCAGCTCCTTGGAGACCTGTTAGAAAAGATATCTCACCCATGACTATGTTGGATCCATGAGGACCCAAAGGTGATGGAGGTAATATCTCCTCTCCACCCATGTTTAACAGTGCTGCTAATTCCTTCAATGGTGTAGTAGCGGTTTCAACCTCCAGTTCAAAGTATGTTTCCTTGTTTATCATGAAGGTGCCATGGTTTGTTTCATCCTCCAATGGTTTACACCCAAACCTCAAGGGCTAAATGAGACTCATCAAAAGTGCATGAGGATGAGGTTTCATCTCCTTCTTAAACCCTTTGCACGGCACAGTGCAATCATGGTGCTCTATAATAGCAAAATGTGTAGATTCTTGAACCTTTAAAGATGAATTTCCACAATCTTTTAAATGATGTGCTAAAATGGAAAGTGGAACTTTACTCATACCTTGGTGGATCTTGGGATCTTCTTGTGTGGTTGTAGTAGTTGTCTCCTCCAATGCAATGGCTGCCTCATCCATAGATGTAGAAGGTTGCTCCTCCAAAGTTGTAGCAGCGTTGGTGCAATCCTCCTCCCATGGTGGTGTGAGCCCTTCCTCCTTTGTTCTTTCTCCATCAAAGGTCTTGATTAACCCTTGAGTAAATTCTACAAAAGAGCTCACCCTTGAATGGACCAAGGGTTTGAACCACCAAACAGAGGCTTCATCCTCCATGTACAGCGCTGCAATCTCCACTGCTTCTTTCTCTGCCACTGGATGTAGCAAGAAAAATGCCTCCAGCTTTTTCACCCAAGCTCTAGCTGAAGTGTTCCCATCAAATGTAGACAATAGAAACCTATTTCCTTTGATTTCTCTTTTGCCATAGGACCTTCTCTCGTCCTTCTGCTGAATAAACTGTGGGAACATTGAAGCTCCCCTGAATGCTGCAGAATGGGATTTATACTCACTCAGGTATTGATCTAGAACCTAATGATCCAAGCATCTCTCATGTTTGCTTTCTTTTTGAGAATAGGAAGTGCATGGACCTTCCTCTTCTTCTCTTTGCTTCTCCTCCTTGGGGAGGCTCTTCTTTGTTCTGAAAATAGATGAGATCAAGCTCATCTTCTCCATCATCTTCTTCTTCTTCTTTCTTGTGCTTGAAGGCCACAGGCTGAGCCAAGAAAGGTGCTTTGATACCACTGTAATATCCCTTTTTGGAATACCTAGAAATCCATGGCTGGAAAATGCATTTTCCAGAAATGGAGGCAGCAGGATTTGATACCAAGACCTGGATCCCTTAGACCAAAGTGTCTAAGACTGAAATCCAAGTGTTGGGACCAAGGGAATCCTTCTAGGGTGGTCAAACAAGCCTCCCACACCTAGTTCCTTCAGAAATTTCCCAAAGGATGGGGCTGCAACAATGTATGATCATACAATGGATTCTCTGCATTATTCTTCTGAGCTTGCTTATAAGAAGATGTAAATAGCCAACATATGTGATTACAGCATTAAAAGGGATGCAATAACTTGAGGAATCAATCATTCAATCAATATAATACAAGCCTCTCATTACATGCATGATAAATGTGAAGAACACTGCTATATGAAATAAGCCCTAGGCTATGACTGCGCAGTCTATAAAGGCACTGTTGCATAAATGATAATGACACATATATATGACAATATGAAGCTCAAATAAAGTGGGGGAGCATGATCTCAACCCCTGAAAATACAATACATCAATCCTCTAGAAGGATTGGCTGAAATACAAGCAAAATGACATTCCTGCAGAAATGTCGGAGTTGCTGGGTAGCAGCAGCAACTCAAGAACTGGAAATAGATGGAGAAGGTTGTAATGGCTACAGAAACTGAAGAACCCTCCTCCAATGGAAATCTGAAGTGAAAGGTTGATCCCTTCACCAAATATCTCACCCTCCAAAGTGTCTGCTAATCCCCCACAGCAAATACTCTCCAAGAATAACGTTGTCTAAGAGAGGGACTGCTTTGCATATGATGGAAAGTGGTTGGCCTAGTGCCAAATATGGTGGAATAATCTCATGAACCTCCTTTTCTAATCTCCCAAAGGGATGGAAGCTCCCTCCTCTGAAAAACTAGCCAAGGATGGTGTTGTGGAAAACCTCCCCAGCAACACCCAACAACACTGCACAATCTCCAACTGAAACTGCGTTGATGAAGAAGGATGACGCTTGACCTCAATTTCTGAATATGGGGAATGGAGTGCAATCCTCCAAGAGCTACTCAAGAAGGAGAGGAAATCCTAAACAGGAAATTCCTCGGCAATTCTTGCTAAACAACAAGAGACTGCAGCAAGTCCAAAGGACCAAAGATGAATAATACTCAACATCAGAAACAATGGCTATCTTGTCCTCCTTTTAAACAATGTGAGCTCCCTCTCCATGGACCCCACTCATTAGGGTTTCCTTCCTCTAGAAGCTTCCCTCCTCTTTCACTACGATGTCCCACAAGATGCCTTCCACCTCCTACCATTGCACAGTTTGACTTGGTCAAACTTGACCTAGTCCTCCTATAAAAGTCTCTTTTCACACATGGAGGTGTGAAATCCAGCTCTATGAGTGATCCTCTTTCACACTAAGAGGATTTTTATTCCCTACTCATGAAATGAATGGGTCTCCTACCCATTTTATTCATCTCCTAGGTGAAAATGGCAAAAATTAATATTCCACAAAATTTGGAATATTACAATTTTGGTGCAAAAAGTGAATTGCAAATTCATAAATATTATTTTATTGGTTTAGCTATTATTTTATTATTTCCTTAGGAGGCCCATTTTAGACTGCAAAATTCCTCTAATGATCACCACATGCAACACCTCTACACTCAATACTAATCTACAACAGATGGTATTTGCCTTGGAATCTCCACTTTAGATTGGGAACTCTAATTCTATTCATGCACTAGTTATTTTGGGATGATTGAGCAGTTAATTGGATGATCATTGAGTTACACTTAAGTCCCACTGCACATCCGACCTTCCACTAGTTCTTCTAACAGTTAGAACTAGTTTAAATTAAATCAACTTGAAATAACTCGCTTTGATTGCTACAAATTAGAAATCACGCATGCTTAAATGAACTCTAACTCGTCTAACTTGAATTTATAGAGATAACAAGGTGACAAGATCTAGGTCACACAAGTTAATTACATCCAAGTTGTCCGTTGACGTGGAAATTTGAATTTTCTCAAGATAATCAAGGCAAAATCAAATTGAGAATTTCTTGTTGCATTTTTCAACACCCCTTTTGAGCAAGAAATGGATTATACACCACCCCTATCATGTACTTTTGGAACTTGAACTTCCCTCTTGACAAGGCCTTTTCAAAATTTCAACATCTTGTTCCTCTGTCGGAATGTATAGTAGAAACATTGTCTTCCTCTACACACAGTCCCGCAAATTGCGATACCAGATATCTATATGCCTTGATCGATCGTGAAATAAAAGATTATGAGAGAACTTGATGTGACTCTGATTATTACAGTAGATCACATTTGTACCCATCATCTAACCAAACAATACCAAAAGTATTTTTCTCATCCAGATCGCATCACATGTTTCTTGACTTGTAGCCATGTATTATGCTTCTGCCGAGCAGAGTGCCACATATATTTGATTCTTGCTATACCAGGAAACCGTTGCAAAACCAACACTGAAAATTCCATCTGATGTACTCTTTTGGTTTGATGGAATCCCCGCCCAATCTTCATCTGCTAAGTGACACAATTTCACTTCCTATGTCCATCTTTACCATAGTACAAATTGGGTAGTACCTATGTGGTACCGTAAAACATGCTTATATGACTTCTAAAATAATTTGGTTGGCCTAACCATAACTTGGCTCAACTGGTTGACTGCATAGTATATATCTAGTCATGTGTTCACAATATACATCAGTGAATCCACTAGTTGTCGATAAATGGTAGCCTCCACTTCTTCACCTGAAGTGGCATCCTCCTTCCTCTAGTGGTCACTAGAGGTTTCTCCATTAGTTTGTGACTCTCTATGTGGAATCTCTATAGTATCTCATTTTCATACTTTCCTTGAGAGACAAAAAATTCCCCATTGCCTTGCCATACTTCCAACTCAAGGAAGTAGTGCATGAGACCCATGTCCTTCATTTCATATTCTCTTGCAAGGTCCTCATTGCAAGATCTGGATAGCTGCTCATCACCAGTTAAAATAAAATCATCAACATAGAAGAAAATAATAAGAAATTTACCTTCTACCAAGATATGATATAGGTTCGCATCTGCTTTATTTTTGGTGAATCCAAAAATAGTGATATAGCTATCGATCCTGATGTACCAAACATGGGGTGCTTATTGAGACTGTATAATGCTCTCTTGAGTCTGCACACATGAGAATCTCGATCAAATGTATAAAAAAAAAATTCTTACTCGATGTACACCTCCTCCTCAATAAGCCCATTGAGAGTTTTTTGTTTTTACATCCATTTAATGGATCTTCCACCCCATCTGCGCAGCCAGAGCAAGAATTGATCTAATGGATGAGTACCTTTCTACAGGAGAAAAGGTATCCTCATAGTCAATTCCCTCAACTTGAGAGGATCCCTTCACCACAAATATGGCCTTATATTTCTCTATGCATCCATCTGCTACTTGCTTAACCTTGAATATCCATCTTGAACCCACAACTGATTTATCTGTTGGTCTTGGTACCACTTCCCAAAATTTGTTCTTTACAATGGATTCATGTTCTTCCACCATTGCATCAATCCATATAGGTTTATCTACTTCTTCCTCGAAAGAGGATGGCTCAGTCATTAGAGTACTGTAGGTAATGTACCAATCATGTGACCTTCTCTACCTACACAAAATTGAAGGAGCTCCCACATTCTCCCTCACATCCTTCACAAAGTCGATCAACTTCCTTGGTCCTGTAACACCCTCCTCTCGCATTTACCCAAGATAACCAATCCACTGGGGTAAGCATGTGACAAGAGGCTACTATGATGTGATTCAACTCCCCATGTATTTTTAAGCAAGTGGAACCAACAAAACAAAACCAATTTGACCTTCCTCAGGAGCTATATACCCTTCAAGAGGAAACCAACCCTTCCAGGTGCTTAACCCCTGAGACAACTTGTCATTTCGCTGATCTAGACCCTTGGTCGCTCCCATGACAAGCCATGCATGCAAATGAGGCCTTCCAGTCACTCCACAACAATGAATGCCAGCAAATGTCGACCATTTTAGGAAATTCTGAGCTAGCAACCCCAAAAATTCATGAAACTTCCAAAAATGAATAATAAAAATGGAATATGGCAACCAATGCAATCATTGGTAAAAGTACTTTATCTAACCCTTACTAGCCATGATATGAATTTCGTCAAACATGTCACAAATATGTAATCTACAGGTCATAATGACAAATATGATTATAAGGGTCTCATACTTATCTGAGATTCGTAAAGAATCATTGATGCATTATCAAAATATATATGATTATCATCTATTAGGTCATATATTCATTTTTCATTCATTTTCAAATCAAAACATGATAAGAGACATACATAATTTTTTTCATAAAACATACTCATAACCAAAATATAACCAACATAAATAAAAATGATATAACAACCATAAAAAACACATATGAACAAGTACATTTATACATGAAATACCGAAAAATAAGGAACTATTATTAGTGAATTCATAAGTGAACCAAGTTAGGGACTTCCATGAACCACCCAACCATAGATTGGGTTGAACCAAATATTTCTTTTAGCCAATTGATCCCATGCCATATTCCAAGTATGAATGTGGGACTCACAATAAAACCAACTAGGTTTCCTTTGGCTTTACCGCAATCCACCAAGGGATTCCTAGGCCCAAATAATGGACATACAATACTAGGATTTAATTAAATCCCACCATATATCGGTCCAGGGATCACTAGGCCTATACAAGCATGGATGCCTCTGGATCTCTCCACCTAGACCATGAGGAATTTTCTTATCTCCAAGTCTCTAGGATTTACCGTATATCCCGCCATTAACCAGTCGAGGATTCGTAGGCCTAATTGAGACTCCACGCCTCTAGGGTTTATCATATATCTCGCAATTCATCGGTTGAGGATTCCTAGGCCTAGTCAAGGGCAAAAAACTCTAGACTTTAATGTATATCTTGCTATTCACCAATCAAGGATTCATGGACCCACCGAGGTACACAAAATCTGGCTTTACCACAATCCCACCATATATCGGTCCAAATATTCCTAGGCCTTGTGCTCTTCTTCAAATATCACCCCACTCAGCGTCGAAACCATATGAAAGTACAGCTTAACCAAGTAAAAGAGAAACCATCACACCATGGATATCCAGAAATGGAAAGGCAAGGCTAAAAATCATTTTCACACATGGAAAAACCCATGCCAATGACAAAAAGAGAACCAAATACACACATGCATGTACCATGCATGCCAAATCTAGAAAGGAAACCACACATGCAAATCAATACCTGCAAGTGATCCCGATGTAGTTGCTTGATTCTACTCTTCCTTTCTTGATCTTTGCTTCCATTTTCCTTGTTTTCTCTTCCTTTGCTTTTCTTGATCCAATGCTAGAATGCCCCAAGAATTCTCTCTGTGTCAAAGAGTGAGAGAGAGAGAGAGTAGAGAGAGAGACCTTCCAAAACTGAACTAAAAAAAAGCTACAAACTAATCCTCATAAGCCTTGTTATCAATTAGGCCTCTATTTTCTTCATTTTCCTCCTCACATGCAACATATGACCTTTCACCTTCCTTTTATCCTATTTTCCATTATTTTCGTAAATAAAATACTAATTAATGCATCGTGCTTTTCCAAAGTCTTTTCCATTTCCTTTTCCAAATTCCCTTAGCCATAATAAACTAAATCAACACCCACACTAGGATGTTTTGCCCAACATTCAACTTGAAATACGCGTCCCATGACCTTGGTTATTATTTTTCCTTTATTAAATTTATTACGTGATTTTTTTAACCTAGGGTTATTACAGACCCCTCCCCGTTTTGGGAAGCCAGTCCTCAGTGTTAAATGACACCTACAACCAACAACATCGCTGAAAGACAAAATATACTGCTTATGGAGCTTTATAACTTAGCTCGATGCAATATTTACAATTCTCATCTTGTTGAGAAGCAAACCAACATAAAAAGTTACATAAAAACATGATAACAATCACAATATGACACCCATATCGCTTATTGGAGCTTTATAAAACAACTCATGGCAATATTTATATCCATGTACATATACACATATACCAAAACATGACACCAAAACATATTCCAAAAACATTCGCTCAACCAGCGAATAGAGAAGGATACATAGCCCGCATTTGATTTTCCATCTCCCATGTAACTTCATCAGGCCCAAAGTGCTTCCATTACACTTTAACCTTCTCGATTTCCTGGTTCTGGAGCATGAATATATTTCTTTGCAAAATACTCTAAGGTTCCAGCTATAATTTTCCTTTTGGTTCCACCTGCAATACCGACCAGTCACTCACATGATTAACATATTTAACATACTTCTTAAGAAATGAAACATGGAAAACATCATGGAATTTCACTATCGGAGGCAGTGCAAGTCGATAGGCCACTGGTCCAAACCTCTCAAGGATATCGAAAGGCCCACAATACCAAGGTGTTAGCTTCACACACATCCCAATCCTCAAGAAGCTCTTCTTGGGCTTGATGCACAAACACATGTTCCCGAACTTGAAATTCCTTAAACATCATGTTCTGATCTATATAAATTTTTTTCCTGTCCTATGTTAGCTTTATATTTTTATTGATTACCTGCATTTCCTGTTCTATTTCTACCAAGATATCTTTTCCTATCAACAACATGTTCATTGGATCACTCCAACTAATGGGAGTATTACAACTCCACCCATAGAGTGCCTCGAACAGACTCATCCTCAGTGACTCTTGATAACCATTATTATAAGAAAACTCAACCAACGAAAGGTACTCCTCCCATATCCTCTGTTGATGCATTACATACATCCTCAACGTGTCCTCCAATATATTGTTGACCCTCTATGTTTGTCCATCTATATGTAGATGATACTATTTTTAAGGCCAACATTGTCCCCAAACATGCAAATAAACCCTTCCAAAACTTGGAAGTGAACTTAGCATCCTTGTATGACACAATTTTCCTTGGAACCCCATGTAGCCTCACTACATCTTTGATGAAGACTTGTGCTACATCGTTAGCTGAATAAGTAGACTTCACTGGAATGAAGTGCACTACCTTTGTCAACTTGTCTACCATAACCATTATAGAATGATGTTGTCTAGATGTCCTCAGAAAAATTGTGATGAAATCCATGGAAATTTCCTCCCACTTCCACTTTGGAATCAAAATCGACTGTAGTAGTCCACCTGGATGCTTAAATTTTTCTTTTATTTGTTGAAAATCCAAGCATCTAGCCACCAACTCTGCCACTTCCTTCTTCATATTGAACCAATGATAAAACTCCATCACTAATGTAAATGTCTTCTGGTATCGTGGTTGACTTAAATATGGTTTTTCATGAAACTCTCGCAAGATAGTCTTCTTGAGCTCACTTTCATTCGACACATATATCCTGTCCCTAAATTTTATCAAACCATCTGTTGTAAGATGATAGTCCACATCTTGATCACCTGTAACCTATTGTAACCTGTGCCTAAGCTATTTATACATGTCATCATGTTGTCCTTCTTGTAATATATGATCCTTTAGATCTATCCAATAAGAGCTCATAGCTGCTATGTGATTCACCTGTACTCTCGTTCTAAGAGAATCTACAAACTTGTTCTACTTACCCTTGATGTACCTAATCTCAAAGTAAATCTCACTGATCATGGCCAACCATCTAGATTTCCTGGTATTTAGATTCATTTGATCAAATAAATACCTCAATCCACTGTGACCGCTCGTCAATACAAACCTCCTGCTAAGAAGATAGTGTATCCACATCTTCAATGCATGGATGATCACTGCCAACTTAATATCATGTGTCAGATAATTTTGCTCGTGCTCATTCAATTTCCATGACTCATAAAATATTACTTGTCCCTCTTGCATAAGAACTCCACCGAGTCATCTCTTACAAGCATCTGTACATACCACAAACTCTTTGTTTGGATCTGTAATCTTGAGAATTGGAGTATTCGTCAACAAATCCTTCAATTACTAAAAACTTGTTCCACATTCCTTTGTCCTCTCAAATATCTTACCTTGCCTCTACAGTGTCGTAATAAGATATGCAATTTGAAGGAATTTCCTGATGAATCTTCGGTAATAACCTGCTAACCCCATAAAGTACCTTACCTCGTCCATATTCCTAGGAGATTCCCACTCCATGATATCCCTTGTCTTCTCTGGATCCACTGCTATACCTTCCTTGGACACAACATGTCCCAATTAATGTACCTCTATCTAAAAGAAACTGCATTTAATGAGATTAGCATACAATTGATTCTCTCTTAGTAATATATACATTGTTGCTAAATGTTTGACATTCTCTTCCTCATTCTTAGAATGTATCAAGATTTCGTCAATGAATACAATAAAAAAATTCTCCAGATAAGGACACAACACATTATTCATTAAGCACAAAAAGGTAGTTGGAGAATTAATGTTAGGTCCCTATGTTACTAGTGTAGTCCCTTATTATTGTTAGTGTATCCCCCTTATTGTTATTGTTGTACCCTTGTAGCCCACATATTGTTATTATTGTGCTCCATAAAAGCCACTATTGTTATTGTTGTTCCCTTACATTATTATTGTTAGGTCAGCTAGGATAATATTGTGACCCCATGGACTCCTATATATATAAAGGAGGTTTTGTCATTTGTATCATCCAAGAATTTTTCATATATCTAATGTAAAGGAGGTTTCCCCCTCGAAGTGGTTGATTTCTAAGGCTTTGATCTCTCTTTTCTTCTATTTTTGGAGCTGGTTTCATAACATTTGGTATCAGAGCTTTGGATTCTAGGGTTTCGCTACTTCAAACAAGTCTTCGTGGCATTTTCGCTATAACGTTTTTTTCTACAAAGGTTCAAACCTAAAAAAAACCCATTTGCGAAGAAATCCTGTGGAACTTCATGTAAAAATTTCAGATCTTGGTTCACAATATTTTTAGAGATATGATCTGTGGAAGTTAGGGTTATTGCAGGCTCCTGAATTTCATCTAAAATAGGTGACCTTGGGAAAATCGTCATAACTCTCTCTCTAACCATCAGATTGGAATTCTGTAATAAGTGGCTAAAAGTACACGGACTTTAGTTTAATGTGTATCAATTTCAGAGCCTATTAGTGTTAGTATTTTCATCCTGTCACCAGTGATCAAATGGACTCTTATCATGTCTTAATAGGGTCCCTAAGTCAATTTTTTGTCATTTCAATAAGTCTTCAAAGAAAAAATTTGGTCACTTGGCATTAGGTCTAGGATTGTTTCCACTCTTTCCAAAATTAAAATTGTTGGTTCATGTCATCAAATAAACTGAGTGTATTATCATTCAGAGGTTTCCATCATCACTTCAATCACCTCCATCATGATTTCATTCAATTAAGAGTCTCCATTAGGTCATTAGGGTTTCAAGGTCACTAAACTTCCATTTCATGCATAAAATACAGAAATTGGAAGAGTGGTAATAGGCAAGTATTTTCAATGAATTTTGATTTTAAATGTAATTTATGTTTTTATATGTAATAATGGTTCTAAAGTTCCAAAATTTTAAAAAGATCCTAAAGTTCAAAAGGCAAAGGTAAATTGGCGAGGTGGGCCATCCTATCTCATTAGTTACTAAGACATCAACAACAAATATAAAGGCCTATGGAGGAGCTAATGTAACTTATTTTTACTCTTCATATCCTTTTTTCCCCTTGACATCACTGTGCAACTCAAGAGAAGGCGAAAATGGTGAGAGGAGGGTTTTTCTGCAAGTTACAGAGAGGTGCGACCTTTCTGTGACCTTTTTGGTCAGGTGTGACCTTTTCACGACCTTTTCGTGACCTTTTAGCTGGTGCGACCTTTCTGCGACCCTTTCTTGACCTTTTCGTGACCTTTCTGCAAAATTGCCAGGGTTTCAAAATGTGGAGTTTCCTCATGGTTCGAGAGAGAAATTAAGAGTTTTGCTAGCCTCCAAAGATTGTTCAAAGGTCCATTAAGCTTTATTAATCATTAAGTGATCATCTACACCATATTTTCAAAGCAATTTCATCAAGGAAAAAGTGGTTTCTTCTCAGGGTTTTCTCCAGCAAAATTTTCACCAGTTTTTGTTCTCCATGGTTTTAATGAAGGAAATCTAACTTTCATTCACTTATACTACCACCTATACTCCATAAAATCCCTAACATGCACACTTCCTATCACTCACTACCTATCTACTATTGATCTCATTAAACCCTATCCTTCTACCAAGTTTTCACTACACCGTTTACAAACTTCTTGCCACTACATTTCATCTCATGAAACAAATTTCATCAGAGCATTCCATCTCATACTCCCCTTTGTCTCCTCAAAACCTTTGAGGAAACTTCCACACCATCAATAACTTTTCTCTGTTTTCATAACCACCATGTCATATCATCTAAAAACCCTAAAATAAGCTAAAATATATCCTACAAAAAGAATTCATGGAGAGTTAAACATAGAGTAAACATAAAGTGAAAATGGGAGGACACTAATCAATATTTGAACCAATCAGTTTAAGTGAAATTAATTCTTCTCCATTTGTTAAAAAATGTTTTGAAAATGTTGCATGTATGAAATTTTGTGAGATGATCACAAAGGTTGGCTCTCATGTTCCTCTGAACAACCTCTTTGCCCATAATTTTCACATATACAACCCTGGATGCGGGTGACAGAACTGACATGCTTGAAAATCACATCCCACACTCCCCGGAGGACGGAGATCTTCTGCGCAGAGCCTCACCTACTGCGGATCCTCAAACTGTTAGCCACTCGCACGAGAATCACAAAATCATAAATGATGATGAGATGATGGGAACTGCGTCACCATTTCCAGGGCATCACCTCACATCTATCACCATAAATGATCACCATGATTAACCCATATTGCATACATCCCCCTTCCCTCGAGCCTGCTCAGGTGATCTATCATGGCACACAGCTACGTGTGAATCCTACTCATTTCTAGCCTCCTCGCACACACGCTAGCCCCTTTAAAAAGATGAGCTTTCAACCCCTTTCAATAAAATGTATTTTATCTCTGTCTTTCACCTCTTTACCTCTGCTTTGGCTTCTCCCTCACTTCAAAAGGCTGTGAACCTCTATTCTCAACATTGCGCTGTGCAGTCTCTTTTGGGTTTTCGCATCCCTTCCTGTGCACCTTCCCCCCTGATATTCCTACCCCCTAAGCCCCATCGTTGCTTTCCCTTCTGTATACCCTTCCCTGAACCACTCCCCCCTGCCTCTTTGCGCAATGGCCCCCAAAATTCGCCAAATAAATATATGAGGCGGACAGAGAGGGGCTCTCCCTAGCCGCTATCACCGTGGCAAGGACAACCGTCTAGAGTCGATGGAAGGCTCCTCATCTAGCACTTTTGTATGTCAGAGTCCCGATCCCGAGCAGAAGGAAGCAGCCCATGGGAAAGCTGCGTAGAGAGGAGCGTGGCCCACTGAAGTCCACCATCATTCCCCAAATGCACCCCAAACACTGCAAAACTGACCCGATGGCAGTTTAGGAGGAGGAAGATGAGGATTCAAACGTCTGGGTGATGGATTTTGATGGCAACTAGACAAGTGTACCTGACGACATAGATCTGGACTCCTCCATCCTCTATGCACCAGTCCACAAACCCAAGCGTACAGTGGCAGATGTGGAGGAAGCCACTGTGCAGGCTCCTGCTTGCCCCATTAAGGAGGAGGTCCCCAATAGTGATGATGAAAATTGAAGCCTGCGCAACTGCACAGTTCTTCCATGGTTTTTGTCAAGCTTTCCATCAGTGTTTTTTTGCTACTGTTTACTTTGTGCTACTTAGATACTCCAACACTATTGCGCATAATGTAATTTTATGTTTTAAGTTTTGTTCGAGTTGGTTTCCTCCTCTGAGGTAGCCTAGAAACAGTGTAACTAAGGCTGGGATTGGCTAAGCACAGCTTGCCAACCCCGCCTGTAGCATATGTAACTTCTCTATTTTTGAATTAATAGAATAGCCTAACTTACCAAAAAAAAAATTCACATAGAAAAAGCTGTCATAACAGGTGTTGAGTTCAATGTTTCAACAGACCATATTTCTTCAGCCACAGGTATTCCAAATCAGGGTGGAAATTGGTTTAAGGGCATGGAATTACAACTTGATGATTATATAATGTTCCTAAAACCTAACCTCAAATATATTCCTGAACATGTTATTCCTTTCAGATTTCTTTGTGACAAGTATGCCCCCTTAATGAAAATCATTATGAAATATATTACTTATGAAGGGATGTTTTCCATAATGTACATGTATCATGTTAGGTTGCTTATGCACTTCACCTCTACAAAGGCACTTAATTTGTATAATTTTATGTTTAGAAGCGTGGTGAAGATGACTGAAAATGATAAAACGAGAGGACAACCTCATATCACCAATCTATTCCATCATATCTTGTTCAACATTTTGATTATGCATCATATTTCAACCAAGAAAATCACTTGGAAAACATTCATGGATAAACTAAACATTGCACCTGGTATTAGTCCCACTGTTTCTCCAAGAAAAACAACACCATCAGGGTCAAAGTCTACACAACTCATGGAGCTTGGCTCATCAAGAAAACGGGATGAGATTTCAAAGAGGCCTAGGCTTGAGGTTACTCTCACCTATAAGAGAGGAAGGAGGCTTGTATTTTCTCCTCGGAAAGAGGAAGGGGCCAAGCCTATTTCACCGCAGTGATCACCATCGGCTTTGCATGAGACTTCATTGCATGATGAGGAGGAACATGATTTTGATTTGGTTGACCTAGAGGACCATGATGACCATGAAAATTTGCAGAGAATAATAAAAAACAAGCAGGCTCGTATCAAAGAGCTTCAAGATAACCTAGCAAGGGCTCAATTTGTCATCTCATTTCTTGAGCAGAACAACAGTCAATTGAAGACAAATCAATTGATTTTGGAGAAGAGATTGTTTGAGGCAAATAAACAGGAAAGGGGGAAAAATGTCTTAAAATGATGAACATGAACACCAAGTAAAGAGGAAGAGACCAAGAACTATGGGTCTCAAGAAGCCTCTGTAGAAAAACAAAGAACAAAACCCTAGAGATAAGCAACTAAATTTTGAGGAGAGGATAGCTAAAGAAATCAATGAAGACAAGGAGTTTTGGCTTGAAAAAGTCAACACTTACTTGGAAAATTTCTTGAAGACTACAAACAAGGACAATAATATTCACAAATGCATGGTTTCTCGATATCAAACTAGAAATCAAATTGCACAAGTAAAATTTGAGCAATTGAAGAGAAAAATGCAAGAGGTCCAAGACAAGAAAAAGAGGTCAAAGAGTGAAATTGATGGCTAAAACATCCTTGGATTTTTAGCCTAATATCTAGATTAATTAAGGAAAAAAACAGAAAATTTTTGAGAAATTAGATTTTTTTTGAAATTTTGTTGAAAATGATACACCAAAAGGTCGCACCGAGGTGTGACCCTTTTTCTCTATACACCCAAATGATATTTTCTCTATATGGATGGGTATATATTCATGTGTACATGCTAAATATGAAGTGGGTTTTCCATGACAACTTCTAAATTTGATAAAAAAAACTTAGAAAACCTCACCTTTTTTATGGTTCTTCCACTAAATCTGGATGGGTGCGACCTTTCTGAGTGAGGTTGGAAAATTTCGCTTTTGGAGGCCTTCCCATGGGTATTTTTTGGATTTTGATGGCTCATTGGAAATAAGACATGTGTGGCTACTCAACCCAACTTTCAGAATGCAGTTTGGACTCCTACAAGTCAGCCAAAAGCATCTCTCAACTGGTGCGACCTTTTCGCAACCTTTCCACTAAATTCCTATTTTGATCAATTCTGGTGCAACCTTTCTGCATTGTGGTGCGACATTTTTGCTCCAGGTGCGACCCATATGGTTTAGAGACATTTTCATGTACTGAATTATATCAAATTCAATGTCTTGTAATCAATTAAGTTTATTTTAGGCTTCTTAGTTGGTTTTTGCCTCACTATATGAGGAAAATTGTAATTAATGAGGAGATAAGCTCTCCTAAAATTTATCTAAAATCTTGGAAATTGTTTCAACTATCCTAGTCTTTAGGTGAGGACTCATTAAAGTCATTTATGATGAGCCTTGAATATTATTTCAACTTGATGAGCTTTCCTATGATGTATTTTCCTATAAGAGATAGTTTGTAATCATTTCCAAAGTTTGGATGTTGTGGAATTTATCTTGGACATTGAGCTAGTGTATTTCATTTTGATCAAGTAATACAGTGAATACGGAGAAAATTTGCAGTTAAAATATATGGATTCATGTGGTGATATTTTATGGCTATATTTCTCTTCAGTAAGTCAGTTCATTGAATGCTTTCTTTTTCCATTACATATCTATTGCTTTCACTCATTATCTTTACAGTTCTTTAAGCAGGATTCATGAGTAATGCATGCCATGTTTTGATGAGATGATGATGTTGTGTTTTCTTTCTTCTTAAGGAATGATTTCATACTTATATGTGTGTTCCTGATCTTTCTTCTCATCCTACACTACAACCACACAGCCTATTTGGTCATTCACGCTTGCCTACCTTGCCCCTTTATTCCCCTGAAATTTTTGCTCTTGTAACCCTAATCAAAGTTTTCAAGCCTAGTTTTTCCTAGACCTAATTCACCATATAACACAAAATCCAAATAAACCAAACCCTAATCTGCATATCTAGCCTAAAATCTCCATTATCCAGTCAATTTGGTTGTGAACTCATTGAGAGAGCCCTCTCAGCCTAGTATGGCTAGCTACTAGGTCAAAGCGGTCTGTGGTCACCTTTGCTCGTCTCCTTCTCAGCATTCAGAGATCCGATGGAGTGCTAACAAAGCCTAAGGAAGAAACAGTGACACATGGCACGTCGTACAAGTTCACTCTACTGAACTAGTCGATAATTAGGTCATTATGGGAGATTGGGCATAAATTTGACTTGAAGAAACCAAATTAGGTCTGACCTATGGCATTGGAAAGAGGACTTAGAGGGCTAATACAACATATAAACTTAGATCTTGAAGATCCAAAATAACAGAGATAAATCAAGTTCAATATAGACCTCCTAAAACGCAAGAAAAATGTGCGTATTTTTTAAACAATTTTGCATAACATTTTTTTGAAAAATCAATTTGAAGTGATTCCAAGGGCATATTGAAGCATAAATATCAGTATTGAGTTATATAATGCCTCCCAAAAATAATTCCACACCATTTAAGCCCTCTTAAATCTCTACTATGACGCAAAAAGAGGAATAATTGCAGTATGATATATCAAAATTACGGTACCAAGTGAAACTAATTTCGATCTTACAAAGAGCAATCAAAGATGCCATAAATGGTTTAAAATAAAAAATGGAGGCTAAGTTGGATGGTTTGAAGGATCAAATGAAAGATAATATGGATGATAAAGTAGTGGAATATCACATCGAGCATCAACTACAAGTTCTCCAACTCTCAAAGGATAGCCTAAATTTGGTGCAGAATCGAATGAAACAACAAGAAGATCAACATCGCAATGAAAGAAGTTCTGAAGCAGTCACAAAAACAAGGACTTGACAACTACGAAATGAATCAATTTCAGAGTATCTCATCAAGTGGAAGAACTTACCCCTTGAATATTCCACATGGGAGGATGATAATTTTATACAAAAGCATAAAGAGCTACTCAAGCATTGAGGACAACACTTTTTTGAAGGAGAGGGGCATGTTATGTCCCTATATTACTAGTGTAGTCCCTTATTGTTGTTACTATAGCCCCCTTATTGTTATTTTTGTACCCCTGTAGCCCCCATATTGTTATTATTGTGCCCCATAAAAGCCACTATTATTATTGTTGTGCCCTTACATTATTATTGTTAGGTCGACTAGGATTATATTGTGACCCCATGGACTCCTATATATAGAAAAGAGGTTTTTTCATTTGTATCATTTAATAATTGTTCATTTATGTAATGTAAAGGAGGCTTCCCCCTCAAATTGGTTGATTTCTAATGTGTTGATCTCTCTTTTAATATTCTATTTTTGGAGTTGGTTTCATAACAATTAATCAAACCATATGGAACTACAACAAACTCATAATTCCCATACCTGGTCCAGATTGTAGTCTTATAAATATCATCTTCCTTGATGCGTAATTGATGATATTCGGATCTTAGATCAATCTTTGAGAACACTATGCTCCCTTCAAATGATCAAACAAGTCATCAATCCTTGACAACAAATTCCTGTTCTTAATGGTCACCTTGTTCAACTGCCTGTAATCAATGCATAACCTGAGAGTACGGTCCTTCTTATTTAAAAACAACACTTGTGCACCCCAAGGTGATACACTTGGCCTAATGTATCCCTTGTCAAGCATTTCCTTAAACTACATCTTTAACTCTACTAAGACTGGATTGCTCATCCTGGAGGGTGCTTTTGATGTTGGTGTTGCCGCTGGTACCAACTAAATAGAAAATTCCACTTCTCTATGGGGCGGAAATTCTGAAATATCTGTCGGAAATATATCTTGAAACTGTTGCAAGATCAGGCACATGTTCAATACCTCCGTATCTTCATCCTCCTTACCTTTATCACTATAAATATGCACTAAAAATAACACACACCCTTTTTTGAGACTGCACTTTTATTGCATGGTTGTCACCATTCTAACTGATGTTGTCTTCTTCTTACCATGTAATATCCTCTATTATCCATTTTCATCCAAACACTCAATATATTTTCCACAAAAATCCACCTTAGTCCTGTGAAGATACAACCAATCCATACCCAAAAGCATACAATATGATCCCAATAGAAGTACGTTCAAATGTGTTGATGTAGGCATACCATTCCACTCAAATGCACAATATCTTATCTAATGATGAACTCTCTTCGTTTTACCTATAGCCAACTACACTAACCAAGATTCTGCATGCACTTCTTTATTCAAACCACACTTATCCATCAAGTGAGGGTTAACACAACTATAATTAGATCCAGGGTCAACCAAAATAGAAACAAATTGATCACAAATCTTACCATCCATATCGATAATAGATTCATGGTGATCTTCCTGCCTATTATCCAACGTTGCATAGATATGACTAATGCTCTCCCCAACATCCCCAAAAGTATACGCTTTATGTGTAGTGGAGATCTGAGGCCTACCACCCTGATTTTGTAGGAAATCCCTTTTGAGATGCTCCTTGCCATATGTCCAACACTGCAATTTTCCCTTACCATCACTTCTATTCTGCTACCCTACAGGCTGTGACCCATGTCCATGTCCAACTACATTTAACTTATTGTAAGGAACCAGATTCTCTTTCTCACATGCACCCCGGTGTCTCGTTCGCTTCGGTTGTCATTTACCTTTAGCTTTATCTTTTCCTTTCCATCATTGTTGATATTATAACTTATGCTTTGATTTCTCATAACAATGCTTCAACTTAACAATGAATTCCTCAAGTGACTGAGGCTCATCATACTCAATCTGATATCTAAAATATAATGGAAATCCACTCAACAATATTTAAACTTTGGCCTTCTCATCCTCAAGATATGGTACATACATTAATAAATACAAGAACTTATTTTTTTACTCCCCATATGTCATCGATCCCATATTTAGCTCATAAAAATCCTTGGCCTTGTTGTCATAGTACCTATCTGACAAATATTTCTTCCTGAAAAGTCTCTTGAATGCATGCCAACTCAACTCTTATATCTTGATGTCTCTAACTCGCTTCACATCTTCCCATCAAATGTTTTCTTCCCATTTGAGGCTGAAGATAGCTATTCTAGCTTTCATTTTCTCTATGTAATCATGCAACTCAAAGCATTTTTTCATCCCAAGTAACCACGCCTCTGCGTCTTCCGACTTCTTCAAATATCCATTAAATTTAATTGGATTATATTTCTTGAACTCATCTAGAAAATATCCCATGTCATTTCTACTATAAGGATGATAATGACGATGATAATGATATATGTCAGAACTAGAACTAGAATAGAACTTGTGTCCATCACCTCTCCTATACCGTGTATCTTGAAATTTCCATCTCTGATTGTGTCATCCATATCCGAACTATTCCCAGCATAAGATCTATTTCTATATGTCCCATTAGTCCTATCCTCCTGCCCATGGCTGATTCGAAGTGGTCCATGTCTCTGCAATTCTGACAAACTCTAAAGTATTATTGAATTAACTTATGCTTGTTTCTCCTGTGCCTGAATGATTCCGTCATTGTCTTCCTTTCAACTTCTTATTTCTACCTTCAAAATTCTCAATGTGTCTGCTAAGTCCAAAGAATTCCCACCACCATGCTTCTCATTTGATCCATAGGGGGAATCTCGTGAACCATAGCCTACCATCTTGCTAGTCATTCTTGATCTCCTTCCACAAATATATCATGTCAACTAAAACCAAAACATAACATAATCATAATCATAACAATATATTAACATAATTTCAACCATTGTCCAATTATCAATGCATGGCCATACCGACCACATACCATGACCTAATGCACGACAAATATCACTATGTCAATGTACACATAACAACATATAAACATTTACATGCATAACTAATGCATAACCGACATATACTCATGATAAACACATTTAACATCAACACCATCAAATTTCACATGGAGAAACAACTGCAACCATGACCACCACCATGCATACACAACAACACATAAAACACAAGCATAAAGAGCACATATCCAATCGACATGTATGCATTACCAACACACCTCCCACATAGTCCAAGGGGTGAACCATGCTCGGATACAACTCTGTAACACCCTCCTCCCACATTTACCCAAGCTAACTAGTCCACTAGGGTAAACATGCAACGCGCTGATACTGTGATGTGATTCAACTCCCCATGTATAGTTAAGGAAGTGGAACCAACAAAAAAAAACCAATTTGACCTTCCATAGGAGCTACAGACCCTTTAGGAGGCAACCAACCCTTCTAGGTGCTTAACCTCTGAGAAAAATTGTCATTTTTCTGATATGGACCCTCAAAAACTCCCATTAAAAGCCATGCATGCAACTAAGGGCTTCCAGTTTCTCCCACAGCAAGGCATGCCAATGAATGTGGACCTTTTCAAGCAGTTTTGAGCCAGTGACCCCAAATTTCGAGCCACTTTTCAGGTCTAGGTCTCTGACCTCTACCCAAAACTTCATGAAACTTCCAGAAATGAATAATAACAATGGAATAAGGCTACTAATGCAATCATTGGTACAAGTAATTTATCTTACCCCTACTAGCTATGACAATAATTTTGTCAAACATGTCATAAATATGTAATCTACAGGCCATAACAACAAATCTGATCATAAGGGTCTAATACATATCTGAGATTTGTAAAGAAGCAATGATACCTTTTCAAAATAGCTTCTTCATCATCTATTAGGTCATATATTCATTTTTCATTCATTTTATAATCAAAAAATGATAAGTTCCATACATCAAGTATGTCATAAAACATATTCATAACCAACATATAACTAGCATAAATAAAAAGGATATAACAACCATAAAAACAACATATGAAAAATTACATTTATACATGAAATACCAAAATATAAGGAGATCTTATTAGTGAATGCATAAGCCAACCAAGTCAGGGACTTCCACGGACCATCCAACCATAGATTGGGTTGAACCAAATCTTTCATTCATCCAATCACCATCATGCCATATTCCAAGCATGAATGTGGGACTCACAAAAAAAACAACCAGGTTTCCTCGGGCTTTACCACAATCCACCAAGGGATTCCTAGGCCCAAACAATAAACATACAATACCCGACTTTTCCTCAATCTCACCATATATTTGTCTAGGGATCACTAGGCCTATACAAGTATGGATGCCTCTGGATCTCTCCACCTACATCGTGAGGGATCTTCCTATATCCTAGTCTCTAGGCTTTAGCATATATCCTGCCATTCGCTAGTCGAGGATTCCTAGGCCTAAACAAGACTCCACCCACTAGGATTTACCGTATATCCCGACATTCACCAGTCAAGGATTCCAAGGCCTAGTCAAGAGCACACACCTATAGGCTTTATCGTATATCTTGTCATTCACCAGTTGAGGATTCCTAGGCCCACCGATGTACACAAAATCCAGATTTACCACAATCATACCATATAGCATTCCAAGAATTCCTAGGCCTTTTGTTCTTATTTAGAGACGACCCCACTTAGTTTCAAAACCATCCAAAAATCTAGCTTAACCAAGTAAAAGAGAACCCATCACACCATGGCTATCCAGAAATGGAAAGGAATGGTTGAAAATCACTTTCACACCTGGAAAAATCCATGTCAATTACAACAAGAGAACCAAATACACACATGCATGTACCATGCATGCGAAATCTAGTAAGGAAACCAAACATGAAAATCGATACCTGCAAGTAATCTCGTTGTAGTTTCTTGATTCTACTCTTCCTTGCTTGATCTTTACTTCCATTTTCCTTCTTTTCTCTTCCTTACTTGATCTTTTCTTCCCTTTGCCTTCTTTGTTGTTCCTTTTATTTTCTTGATCCAATGCTATAATTCTACAAGAATTCTCTTAGTGTCTAAGAGTGTAAGAGAGTAGAGAGAGAGAACTCCAAAACTGAACTAGCAAAAAGCTACAAATTGATCCTCGGAAGCATTTTTATCAATGATGCCTCTATTTTCTTCATTTTTTTCCTCACATGCAACCTGTGACCTTTAGCCTTCCTTTTATCCTATTTTCGATTATTTTCATAATTAAAATGCCAATTAAATGCCTCATGATTTTCCAAATCCTTATCCATTGCCTTCATCAATTTCCCCTAGCCATAATAAGCTAAATGAACACCCGCACTAGGACGTTTTTCCCAACATTCAACTTGGAATAAGTTTCCCATGACCTTGGCTGTTATTTTTCCTTTATTAGCTTTATTACATGAATTTTTTAACCCGGGGTTGTTATAGGTGCTTTTTTCTGCCTTCTCTGGATGGTTCTGCTTGAGTGGTTGTGTCCACTCTCTACTCCTCAAGTTGAGTCTGCTCCACAACTTCTTGAGGCTCCTTCTTTGGAGCTAAAATCTTCTCATTTGCTGGGATCTAAAGCTCCCTCTCAAGAGAGCAGGGCATCACCTTCTCCTCATCAAATTTTACATCCCTTTGCACAAATTTCATTATGAGGGATGACAAGTACACACAATAGTTGTGAGGATTTTCTGTATAACCCAAAAATACCCCCAATTATGTGGTCGACTCAAGCTTCTTACTTGATTCATTGGAGACATGACAGTAAACAAAGGCTCCAAAAATCCTGAAGTGCGACACATATGAATTTCTCCCTGATAAATCCTCCTTTGGTGTAATCATGCCAAGAATTCGATGAGGAATATGGTTCTGAAAATAGACTATTGTGTTGCATGCCTCTGCCCAGAAATGTAGTGGTAGGAATTGGTCGTGCAACATAGCCTTTGCAACTTATTTCTCTCAACCACCCCATTCTGTTGTGGGTAGTGGGGTGATGTCAACTCTCGTCGAATGCCTTATTTTGCACAAAAAATTTTGAATTCATTCGACACGTACTCACCTCCATTATATCTCATAAGAGCCTTCACCTTCTTACCGGTTTCTTTCTCAACCAGTGACTTGAATTCTACGAACTTGGAGAATTTCTCATCTTTCTTCCATATGAAGAAGATCCATCACTTTCGTGAGAAGTAATCAATAAAAATTACAAAATATTTGTGTCTGGCGGTGAAGGATGTTGAGAAACGTCCATAGACATCAGAGTAGATCCTTTCCAAGATTGTATGTGCTTAGTTTCTCCGATCATGGAATGAGAATTTTGTGTACTTACCCAAGGTACATACTTTGCATACATCTTGTTGCTCAAGTGTTCCTTTAGGGAGGTCGGTGGTTATTTGTTGCATAATATTTAGGGTGCCATGATGCAAATGGACTAATCTTATGTGCCAAAGTTTACCGATATCATGACTCTTCACTTTCTCCACCTAAGTGCTTAATGCAGCACAATCTTCCACATCTAGCTTATAAATGTTCTTCACCCGAACCTCAATCTGCTTCACCTGTCCTGTGGCTATGTGTCTCAGCAATGATTTTCCTTTGCTAAATATCACATCATAACCACAATCTTCCAAAACTTCCACAAAGATGAGATTTTTCTTTAGGCCCGAAAAGAACATGACATCCTTGATCCTAAGAGGGGATCTTGACTCCCTCTAAATGGTGATTGTACCAACCCCGACTGTACCTTTCGTTATCCCCCAACTTGATGTGCATCTGCAAATATTTCTCCTCCAGGTCACTGAAAAACTCTCTACACCCTATCATGTCAAACGATGCACCTAAGTCCAAGTACCACACACTCCCCATCATTGTGCTTCCCATGCATAAAATAAGGGTAAAGTCAAGCTCGAATTGAGAATCCAAAGCTTCAACTACTACTCATCTTGAGATCGTCTTGCTCGACTTTTTGTGTGGACACTTCATGGCATAGTGCCTGAATTAATGACAATGGAAGCATTTAATTTTGGACAAATCTTTCTTCTTTCCTCCTTGGCTAGATTTTGGTTTGGTTTGAGATTTATTCCAAGCTTTTACATTCTTTCCTTTTCCAACCAATGCAAATTTGTATTCATCCTCGCCCTTGGATGAAGTCCCATCTCTGGTAATTTTCCTTATTTCCTCCTATACCAAATAAAACCATAAGAATTCCCAATTTAGTAGTTTCTCCCTCCCATTCATTGAATCTTGGTAGTTATGCTAGCTCTTGTGAAGGCCTAGAAGGTATAGGCTTACCAATTCATCTTCTACAACATTAAAACCAACCTAGCCAAGTTCATCATGAATTTGTGTGAACCTCAAATACTGAGGAATTGTCATTATTATGCATCTTGATATTTCAAATTTTATCCTTTAGAGCCAACTTCCCATGGTTGCTACTATTCTCGAACAATTATGTCAATTCTTTCCACATTGGGAATGAAGTTTATTTCTCATCGAGATTTGAGATAATGTGGTCTCTCACTCCCTCCAAGATTATTCTCCTTGCCATGGATACATATTTCTCTCGCTGAGCAAGGTTTTGGGCATCAAATTCTTGTGGTTTTGCAACATTTGTCATGATGTATTATAGCAATCCATTATCATCCAATACCACCTCCATGTGATCCTTCCATGCGATGAAATTAGATTTTCCTTCCAAAGCATACTCTAGCCTCAACCCATTGAAGGTCATCTTCTCATCTCTGAAGAGATCTTGCTGCAGTGAACTACAAATTTGAGCCTCCTGAGAAAAAAATTCAAAATTGTTCTTCTAATGTGAATCCTGCTCTAATACCATGTAGAAATTATGATGTATATTTGCAACTGCCCGTGAAATTTTAATCAAAATCACAAGAAAAAAACCTACTTTACTAATTTACAGAATTCAATTCATAATTTAGAACATCAATCACAAACATGCAATGATAAATAACACACATGCACACAATATTTTTTTTTTAGGGAAAGAAATTTTCTAAAAACCCCAATGCCTTCTTGCATTAATTTGATGAATAGATATGTATTACAGTTGCTTTGCTCAACTGAGCACAACATGCAAGTGAATAACCTATCTCTCTACTCACTATGAAGCTTTGACCCAAAATTAGCCCTTTCTACCTCTACTTGATCCCTTATTTCCATTTGTAATTCATTGATAAATTATGCCCCTATTATTTAGGAAATTCCTCAAATTCATTGCGCAATTCCCAAGGTTAATCATTTGGGTGAATGCAACACCTATACACTTAAGACTAGTCTACAATTGATGTTACATTTCCTTGGAATCTCCACCATAGATGGGGAACTTGAATTATCTTCATGCATTATCTATTTTGGGATGATTTATTAGTTAACTGGATGATCACTGAGTTAGACTGAAGTCCCACTACTCAATTGACCTTCCACTAGTTCCTCCAACAATTAGAACTAGTTTGACTAAAAAAAACTTGAAATAACTGACCTTGATTACTACAAATTACAAATCACACATGCTTAATTTAACTCCAACTCCTCTAACTTGAATTTACTAAGCTAACTGGGTGACAAGTTCCATGTCACACAAGTTGTCTATTAATGTGGAAATTTGAATTTTCTCAATTTAATCAAGGACAAACCAAATTGAGAATTTCTTGCTGCATTTTTCAACAATCCTTTCCAAGACTGCATGTGATTTTTTGTCTGGATCATGGAATGTGGATTTTATGTACTTCCCCAATTTACATCCTTCTGCTCAAGTGTTTCTTTAGGGAGGCCAATTGTTATTTGATGCATACTCTTTAAGGCACCATGATGCAAATGACCAAGCCTTGTATGCCAAAGTTCACTGACATTGCGGCCCTTCACTTTCTCTATCTTAGTGCTTAATGAAACACAATATTCCACATATATTTATACATTTTCTTCACACAAACCCTGATATGCTTCACCTGTCCCGTGGCTATATGTCTCAGGAATTTATTTCCTATGCTAAATATCACATCATAATCACGATCTTCCAAAACTGCAAAAGAGATGAGATTTTTCTTTAGGCCTGGAATGAATATGAGATCCTTGAGCCTGAGAGGGGAGCCTGACTCCATCTAAAATGTGATTGTACCAATCTGGTTGTGCTATACTTCCCATTGTCCCCCAACTCAAAGTGCATCTGGAGATCTTTCTCCTCTAGGTCAATGAAAAAGTCTCTACACCGTGTCATGTGGAACGATGCACCTAAGTCCAAGTAGCACATGCTCCCCATAATTTTGCTTTCCATGCATGTGATAAGGTATAATCAAGCTCAAACTGTGAAGCCAAATATTCACTTGCTTCTCCTTTTGAGGCCTTCTTGCTCAAATTTTTGTGTGGAGACTTAGTGGCATAGTGTCTGAATTGATGACAATTGAAGGATTTAATTTTGGACAAATATTTCTTCTTGCCCCTTGGCTGGATTCTGGTTTGGTTTGATATTTCTTCCATTTTACCTTATTTCCCTTTCCAACCAATGAAAATTTTTATTCATTTTCGCCCTTGGATGAATTCCCATCTCTAGTATTCTACCTTATTTCCTCTTGTACCAAATCACACCATAAGCATTCCCAATTCAGTAGTTTCTCCCTCTCATCCATGAAATATTGGTAGTTATGCCAGCTCTTGGGAAGGCCTAGAAGGGCTAGGCTTACTAGTTCATCTTCTGCAACATTAACACCAACCCCGCCAAGTTCATCAAGAACTTGTGTGACCTTGCTCAGATATCGCAGAATAGTGTCATCCTTCTGCATCTTGATATTTCAAATTTTATCCTTGAGCGCCAACATCCTATGGTCACTACTATTCTCGAACAATTTTGTCAGTGATATCCACATTGTGAACAAAGTTTATTTCTCAAGGATATTTGAGACAATGTGATCCCGTACTCCCTCCAAGATTATTCTTCGTGCCTTGGCTACATCTTTAATTCAACTAAGCAAGGTTTTGGGCATCAAATGCTTGTGTTTTTGCAACATCTATCTTGATGTATTATAGCAATCCATTCTCATCCCACATTGCCTCCATGCGATGAAATTAGAGTTTCCCTCCAAGGCATGCGCTAGCCTCATCTCGTTGAAGGCCATCTTCCCCACTCTGTAGAGATCCTACTACATTGAACTGCAAAATCGAGCCTCCTGAGAAACAACTTCAAAATTCCTACTCTAATGTGAATCTTTCTATGATACCATGTAGAAATTATGATGTATATTTGCAACTGCTCATGAATTTTAATCAAAATCACAATACACAAACCTACTCTACTGCTTTCCAGAATTCAATTCACAATTTAAAACAGCAATCACAAACATGCAATGAGAAATAACAAACATGTACACAATATTTTATTTTTTATTTATTTTTATTTTTTTGGGTAAAGAAATCTGCTAAAAATGCCAATGCCTGCTTGCATTAATATGATGAATAGAGATGTATTACAATTTCTTTTCTCAACTAAGCACAACCTGCACGTGAATAACCTATCTCTCTGTTCACTAAGAAGTTATTACCCATACTTAGTCAATTTTTTCCTCTGCTTGAGCCCCTGTTTCCTTGCGCAATTCCTTGAGAAATTAGGCCCCTATTATTTAGGAAATTCCTCAAAATGATTGCACAATTCCCAAGGTTGATCATATGACTGCATGCAACACATGTACACTCAATACTAGTCTACAACTGATGTTACAATACCTTGGAATCTCCACCATAGTTGGGGAACTTGAATTCTCTACATGCACTAGCTATTTAGGGTTGATTTACTAGTTAATTGGATGATCATTGAGTTAGACTGATGTCCCACTGCACAATTGGCCTTCCACTAGTTCCTCCAACAATTAGAACTAATTTAACTTAAAACAACTTGAAATAACTAACCTTGGTTGCTACAAATTAGTAATCACACATGCTTAACTGAATTCTAATTCCTCTAACTCAAATTTACTAAGCTAATTGAGTGAAAAGATCCATGTCACCTCAGTTAACTACGTCCAATTTGTCTACTAATGTGGAAATTCTATTTTTATCAATCTAATCAAAGCAAAATCAAATTGAGAATTTCTCGCTACATTTTTCAACAATCATGATATGAAGTATCATATCAAATATGAGATTCAAGGTTCAAATCCCTTCGATTATCATGTGCCTATGGGAGAAGCATATGCAGGAACCTAGAGGTATAGTAGTGTAATGGCCCGTCATAAATTATAGGTAACATAGGAATATTAGCATGCATATGAGGCATGTATATGATAGCTACATATGCATGCACCGCATGCACTGCACTAGTATATATACTAGCTTATTATGAAAATTCCCCAATAAAGGATAAACAAATAAATTATTGAAATTTCCAAGTGAATACTTAACTCACAAAAAATATTGAATATATTGAGTTTGGTACTTAATGTGTATACCACCACCATAATATATATAACTATATAAAATAAAAGGGAAAGACAAAATTTTGTAAAAAAAAAAAAAAAGGAATATAATATATATTGTGCAAAAATAAATTGATTATAATACATATAATAAAAAATAGCAAGGAAAATACAATATATAATATACAAAGGAATTATAATATATATTAATCGTTATACAAACTAAAAATAAGAAATTATAATACACAAACTATACAAACTAAAAAGAATCTATCATATATATATATATATATATATATATATAAGGGAACATAATATAAAATCATAAGGATTTATAACGAAGGCTGTGAATACAATAATATATATGTTTTATTAAAAGGGTTTGTTGTCAACCATTAACAAAGGTGGCACATGCCTGCTCATACTTCAACTAAAACTTATCGCCTTATCTCATCATTGGGGGAACCTCTAATAAGGAGATCAACGTGTGGAGGTAGAATGAGATTTTATATAAGATGGAGGGATGAATACAAAGGGGGGAAGAAGGGGAAGGAATGTTGTGAAATATGAAGAATGTGCCCGCGACTTGAGAAATTTGTAAAATTGAGCCATTGTTCTTGGATTTTTGGGTACGAGGCCAGATGACTTCGATTTCAAAGTTCTCTAGATCTGGGAACTAGAGAGGATGATCCCAGATAGGTTGGGAGTAAAATGATTGGTTTGGTAGCAGAAGAGAGAGAAACAATAAACTAGAAATGCCTTCAAACAATATTTTCAGGTAAGTACTTGTAAATGAATTGTTAAATTTAGGTTCTCTGGTTAAATTAACAAAAATAGAGTATTACTTTTTAATTAATATATATTGTTAAATTTAGGTTATCTCGTGATTTTGTGTTTAAAAATTAAAATTATACATTACAAGTGGTAGCCATCATAATCAACCCCGTGTCGTTGCTTCATTGTTGACTCCTCTAGTACAAACACACACACACACATAACACTACCCAAAATTAGGGTGATATGTAGGTAGGAGAGGGGTGGTGTGGAAAGCGGTCGTTAATCCATATATAACACATCTCAATTATACAAGTGAAGTGGATAAGGTTCCATGCATGCATTCATGATCCAACCCTTCTAATCATTCCATCACATTCATTTTGAAATCGAGTGATGAAACATATGGGACTATGAATCCATCGTGCACATAGAACAAGGCTCGCATGGTTGCATGAGCAACTAATGCGAGAACCATGGAGGTTATAACCATGCATGTGAAGGCTTAATGTGACTCACCAACCATCATTAGGAATAATGAGATTAGATATTCAGGAACTCATCAACTTAAGGGAATATCAAATGGTAATTACCTCCTGCACTCTTGTGTATCATTGGTCATTCAATTTATTTGGAAATTCATTAAGGTTTACTAGTTAGCTTTCATTGTTAGTTTAGCTTTTATTTAGTTTGAGAATAAATATGGATCCCATAGGAATAAAGGAAATTCCCCTATTGCAAGGCCACTTCAAAGCTCAAAAGTAGAGAGGGATGAAACAGTGACATTGTTATTGCAATTCATGTTTCCACCTCCTTCTAAAAAAGGTTTTGCATTTAGGAATTAGAACAATGCACCAAATCATCTAGAATGTTGATAGAGAAAGGGTAGGTGTAAGTTGAAATTGCTAAACTCATGATAGACTTAGAACCTTGCACACCAGAGACACCAAGCTTTAATGGAATCAAGAACTCTATTGGCACGTAATGAGCTTCACCACTCAACCATTATTGTTCAAAGGGGAATAAAAGCAAAACATCCATGATAGATTGGATATGGTTGAGTAGAAAAATAGGTTTTTTATTATTCTTGCTTCTTGGATTGTTAAAAAATGGGGAGACAAAATCATGATGTGTGCATTAGGTGCCTTCAAAATACATTCTCATTGATATTTATGATGAGGTAGAGCATTGTGAGAATCATTGATCTCCTTGCTATCTATTTTGAGTTTTATATTTTGATTTCCTTACCTTTTTCATGCATGCTCGTAAGTTCGTAAGAATAGACCTTTTAACCTAGTTTCCCTTCACAGGAAGGTCTATTTTTGTTATGTTGTCTATTTAGGTCTTGGTTTCCCTTCACGAGTAGGATACAATATTTTTAGTCTTGTAAATGGAAAGATGGATACTAGTTTTCTAGGTTTCGATTAATGGCTTTGTTTTTTTATAGAAACAACTATTAGAAAACATGGAGGACATTATGATAGAATGTATTTATGTCATGATGTTTCCTATTTTTAATAATATAAAGTAATATAAATCCTAACTTTAGAAATATTAACTTGAGAATATAGGAATCTGGTCACTGAGAATATTTGACCCATACTGAGTCAATTTATACCTCTTCTTGAGCACCTATTTCCTTGTGAAATTCCATGAGAAATTAGGCCCCTATTATTTAGGAAATTCATCAAATTGATTGTGCAATTCCCAAGGTTGATCATCTGACTGCATGCAACACTTGTACACTCAAGACCAATCTACAACAGATGTTACATTGCCTTGGAATCTCCACCACGGCTGGGGAACTCATATTCTATGCATGCACTATCTATTTTGGGTTGATTTATCAGTTAACTAGATGGTCACTCAGTTAGACTGAAGTCCCACTGCACAACTGACCTTACACTAGTTCCTCCAATAGCTAGAACTAGTTTAACTGAAAACAACTTGAAATAACCGACCTTGATTGCTACAAATTAGAATTCACACATGCTTAATTGAACTCTAACTACTCTAACTCAAATTTACTAAGCTAACTGAGTGACAAGAGCCATGTCACCTTAGTTAACTACATCCAAGTTGTCTACTGATGTGGAAATTTGAATTTGCTCAATTTAATCAAGGCAAAATCAAATTGAGAATTTCTTCCTACATTTTTCAACAATCATGATCTTATCATCAATAACAATAGGTTGGTTATAGAGGTCAATTTTAGTTAGGTCAAGTAGGTGGTCAAGCAGTTTGATCAAATAAAATCATGAAAATCTTAAAATTTCATGATTATCATATAGTTTTAAAGGGTCCAAGGTGTTTATGTGTTGTGTAAATAAGAGTCTTGTCATAAGAAAAATTCAAAAATTACATACATCAACTTAAATAATTGATTTTGGACATGTGTCACCTTTTACCTGAATCCACAGCGATTACTATGCAAATCTAGTAATTTTCGCTACAGACTCACCTGACTAGTCCATAGCGGATCTGCCAAATTTATAACAGAATTCGCTACGAACTCCGGTATTTCTATAGTGGTTAAATTTTGATGAGTTGTCACATTATGAGAGGGTAGAGGTAATGTTTCCATCACATGCTTACCTATTTTAGATCATAATTAAAATTGTGTCACACATGGTTATCATCACCACCTCATCATTTTGTTTTACCTCCATTTTTTCTTTTTCTTAATTTAAACCTTATGCATTCGAGCCTAAACACTCACCTTTTCATCCTTGTAAGTTTCTTCTGCCACCAATTCCCTGTTGTGTCTCCGATCTAGTTACTATCAAGGTTGATTGATGTAATGCTACAAGCTACTGTTGTAATATTTTCCTGTCTATAATAATACAGTTGCAGCAAACTTCTTTCTCACCTGAGATTCATCATGTATTATTGTATTTGTTTGTTCTATAGGCTCTTTTAATCTTCTTTCAGTTTAATTTGTGTGTAATTACGTGGAATTCATGGTTAAACATGCTCCAACTTCCTTTATACATTTATTTTGTCGCTTATGTTATGTTTTGATGACAATACACATGCCTCAGCTTCCATGAGAGATTTTTTATATGTGATTGAGTTTCTTCGCTAAATACATGCCCAATGGTAGCCATTTAATTGTATCCTTCACCTGCATAAAAACATTCCAAACACATTTAAGAGTTAGCTATATTTTTAATATTTATCTATTGAATATCATTCATATCCTCGAGAGAGCCCTCTCAGGTTGGAAAGGTTAAGTTCCAGCCAAAATTAGGTTTGAAATAGTTACTCTAGGTTGACTATTGAAGTAGCCCATCAGTCTCAATTTAGTGATAACACATTAATGAAGTATAATGTCAAATATGAGATTCAAGGTTCAAATCCCTTTGATCATCATGTTCCTATGGGAGGAGCATATGCAGACACCTATAGGTATAGTGGTGTAATGTCCCATCACAAAGGTAGCATAGGAAAATTAACATGTATATGATAGCTAAATATGCATGCATCACATTCACTATGCTAGTATACATACTAACTTATTATGAAAAATCCCAAGTAAATGATAAACAAATTAATTATTGGAAGTTCTAAGTGAATACCTAACTCACAAAAAATATTGAATATATTGAGTCGGTTACTTAATGTGTGTACCACCACTATAGTATATATAACTATACAAAATAAAAAGGAAAGAAAAAATATTATACAAAAATAAAAAGGGAATATATTATATATTGTGCAAAAATAAATTGATTATAATACATATTATACAAAATAGGAAGGGAAATACAATATATAATATACAAAGGAATTATAATATATATTAATTGTTATACAAACTAAAAATAAGAAATTACAAAATACAAACTATACAAACTAAAAAGAATCTATAGGAATAAAGGAAATTCCCCTATTACGAGGCCATTTCATAGCTCAAAAGCATAGAGGGATGCAAGAGTGACATTTTTACTGCATTTCATGTTTCCACCCCCTTCTAACAATTTTTTTTCATTTAAGAATTAGAGCAATGCACCAAAGCCTCCATAATATTGATAGAGAAAGGTTTGGCGTAAGCTGAAACTGCTAACTTCATGATATACTCATAATCTTGCGCACCAGAGACACCAAGCTTTAGTGGAATTGGGAACTCTATTGGCGCATAATGAGCTTCATCGCTCAAGCACTATTTTCCAAGGAGGAATAAAAGCAAAGCATCCATGATAGGTTGGATATGGTTGAGTAGAAAAATAGGTTTCTTATTATGCTTGTTTCTTGGCTTGTTAAAAAATAGGGAGAAAAAATCATGGTGGCACATTACATGCCTTCAAATTACATTCTCATTTATATTTATGATGAGGTATAGTGTTGTGACAAGCATGGATCTCCTTGCTCTCTATTTTGAATTTTATATTTTGATTTCATTAGTTTCTTCATGCATGTTCGTAATTTTGCAAGAATATAACTTTTAACCCGGTCTCTCTTCACAAGAAGGTCTAGTTTTGTTATGTTTTCTATTTAGGTCTTGGTTTCCCTTCGATGGTAGGATCCAATATTTTTATTCTTTTAAATGGAAATATGAATACTAGTTTTCTAGGTTTCCGTCAATGGCTCAGTTTTTTTATAGAAAAAACTATTGGAAAACAAGGAGGACACTATGATAGAATGTATTTATGTCATGATGTTTCCTATTTTTAATAATCTAAATTAATAGAAATCCTAACTTGAGAATATATATATATATATATATTGTTGACCAAAGATGAAGTTTTCCATTTGACAATCATAATAAAATAAGGCTTGTAGAAATGAAGAAGTCGAAGAATGATAAGAAACAAAATAAAAAACCCAAAACATGAATAATGATACTAACACTGACTCAAAAAAAATTGAAAAATCTATTTTTTTCATTAATGAAGTCTTAGTAGTGAAAGAGATTCCAAAAATTGAGTGCAAGAAACAATTTAGCGATAAAGTAACATTTATAGATTTAGTGATGGTTGATATATCATTGATCACCACCTATGAAGCCATATATCATTAGAAGGATGTTATCACACCAGTAAATACAAAAATATTAGATATCATCATGACATCAAAAGTAAAACACAACAAGGTAAAACCATGAGATTAATAAGAATTAACCTATTAAGGTATCATATCAACACTCAAATCATAGAATATGTAGTGCATACAAATCAATAGATCAATATCTCAAAGTACCTAACCAAAATAATTTTTTACTTACATTTCAAAGTATCCAAAGATCTGTGTGCCTCAAAATCAACAACAAAGAATAATGAATCCAAAATCTTAGCATTAGAGAGTTCTAGATAGAATCCACATTAGATTGGTTGACCATTTTTTATGAAACAATATTTGTTAGAATTCACACATCATATTGCCTTGTGTCCTCAACCTTATCAAATAGGTGAAAGTTACAAGAAGATGGTTCATTATTTTGGAATTTATTCTTTGCCCCAAGGACAAAAATTTTAATGGGGAAAGACTTGTAATATACCTAGGGTATATGATGACTGGGATTATAATATAATAATGATTATGTGATAAATAAAATTGTAATTGTATCCATAGGACAATTATAATGTTAACTTTGACTTAGTAATGAGTCATTGTTTGACCCAACAATGAGTCAACAATGGTGCTTTTTGGGAATCCATGGATTTTGATGTAATGAATATTTTAAATAGTCTTGGGTTTAATCCATTGTAATGGGGCCTGGAGGTGAGCAATGAAGATTCACTTGGAAATATCTAGTCAAGGATAATAATTGATCTATTGATGTTGGCTTTTCCCGGTTTGGGTTTTCCAAGGTAAAATAGTGTTGTTGTTTCTATGTTACATATTTTTATTTTATGTTACATTTTTATTCCTAACAAATGGTAGTAGAGAAAAAATTTGAGTTGTTGTAAGAATTGAACATGGATATGTCATTGCAAGTAGATATAAACTCATAAATCCAATACCCTGGTCGTTATTATGGAGGAGTGGAATTAACTCAAACATGTTTGTGGAAAGTTCCCTTGGGGATATGTATGCTAAGTTTAGAAAATTGGTGTTGGAACCTAAGGTTATGCTCATTCATCACATCTCTATAGATTCTAGAGATAAAAATTTGAAGGATTGACTAGTGTTAGTTGTTCCAACAATTTCCATGAAATCCACATTATTTCATCGTCAGGCTAACTATCTTAGTTGACTCATTTATCATTCACTAGTTAGCTACTTGATTTAACCCTACTGTTCATTCGATTCATCTGACCACTTAGTCAGCAATCCTACTAGTCTACCATTTGATTGACTATCGACTATTCAGTTACTTCACTAATCATCAACTACTTAGTTGGATGCATAGTTCATTGATCCACTATCAAGGACCAACATAGGTTTCTTGATGAAGGAAATATTGGTGGTAAAAGCCAAGATCACTTTCTCAAGGGAAAGGGAAATTTGATATAGAAGGAGAATAGAAATCGACAGGAGTGTCTCAATTACAAATCTAAAGTAAAATATGATGGATCTAAATCAATCAAGAAGAATAAAAATAATACATGTCACTACTGTGGCAAAACATGACATGTGGAGAAAACATGTTGGAATAAGGGTGACGAGTTGGCGAATAAGGCTAAGATGCTTGAAGAAAACATGCCAATTGAAAGATCGACTAGTCGGTTGGTCAACAATTTCATTATTTGTTGGAACTCAAGCATTGCATGATCACACCACATAGAATGAATGGATAGTCAATTATGTTTGCAGTCATCACATGGAAAAGGATGCTTATTTGTTTCCCCCCTTGGATATGGTTGTTCGGAAAAAAATATTTTCTTAGTAAATGTTTTTAATCTCAACATTTCTATTCATAGTGTGTATCTTGTCAACATGGAAAAATTGCAAATGTTTAACATGTTCCTAGTTCGAGTGCAAATATGTTGTTGATTTCTCAATTGACGTAGACTAGTAAAAGTGTTGAATTTTGTTGAATCGGTTCATTGTTAAAAATATGAAAAATTAAAGTTGATTTTCGCCAAAGGATTTCTCAAATCAAAGAATGGACTATATAAGTTCCATGACTTATTCTAACCAAATTCCAAACCAACTACTCTCATTGCACAAATCAATGATTGGAGAAAATCCTATCATGAACAACTCAAACGTCTAAATTTTTGAAGTCTTAAGATAATGAAAACACATAATATGGTTGTTGGTCTACCAAATGTTCTTCCACCTAATAGATTCTATAAAGAATGTGCCCTAAGAAAGCATCATCAAGAACCCTTTGACACTGGGAAAGCATGGTGTGCACATAAGCCACTGGAGTTGATTCACAATGACCTTTGTTGCATTGATAATCCTTCATTGGAAGGTGTGGAGTAATTTTGAACTCTATTGATGATTTCTCAAGATTTACATAGGTCTATTTCCTAAAAAATATGAGTCATGTCATTGAAAAATTCAAATAATTCACGACATTGGTTGAAAAAAATGTAGTTGACCTGTTAAAAATTTGTGATTTTGTTGGAGGAGAATGTGTGAATCGATAGTTTAAGGAATGCCTTGTTTATTTAGGTATATCTTAGTGAAGTTCGGTCCCCCATACTCCTCAACAAAATGGTGTGGTAGAATGTAAGAATTGAATGTTGGTCCAAATGGCTCGATGTCTCTTATGTGAAAATTTCACACTTGAAATCCTACTGCAATATCTGATATTATTTCTCCTACTTATTATTCAGAAATAAGATATTTACAAAAATATATTCAGTAGATATTGAAATAAATTCAATTGTAGTCTTCACCATACAATTACTAAGAAAAATAATCAAGAAATACTAGCACAAAAATGACACAGATATTTTTGTACAATTTTCCCCGGAAAAACCCAATGTGGGAAAACCGGTGCAACATATGAGGGTTTCTATTATTCTTCAGCAAAAATCTTCTTGTACAATTTACAATCAGCAGTAATACAGAGAATTATCTATGATGACACTGGAGAAGTTTCTCAGAAAATTTTAGATGAGAAATGACCCTAGAAGGGCCCTCCTAGGCCACCTGCGTCACCACTGAGTTGGCTATGCGTGGGTACTGCGCAGAAATGTGTCACCCCTCTTCGTTGTTATGTTCCTGCCTCTGCGTTTTCTCTTCCTTCTACTGTGTCACCTGCTCCTACACCTCAGATTGATGTTGAACCCTCTATATCTCTCCTCCACCTGCAACTCTCCCTCTAGATCGATTTCCTCTTGCCAAACTTCAGCCACTGAGAAAATCAATTTACTTGGGCAACTAAGTATCTGCTCTGGTGTAATTTTCCAAATGACCCTAAATATTTCTTAAATAATCTTCTCGTTGACATTCAACGACCCATATTAAAAGCTAATCAATGGATGAGTTCATTCTGACTTGATCCTCATATTCTTCTAGAAGTTACACGCATAGTTTAGATTATTACCCATTAATTATTTTAATTTCATAAGTTTAGATTTAAGGTCACATTAAAAAAATTTAATTTATCAAATAAGACTGTCTCTGAGTGGAATTTCCCAAAATGAATTCTGGGTTATCTGGAATACATGTTTCTAAGCCTCTCCACAAAATTTGAGACTTAGAGCACATATGTTGCTACCACAAATCAACACTCCCTCTTAGCGAGAAATGTACTCTAGCAATACGTCGTGTTGTATATTGCTCTGACTTTGAAGCATCTCCCTCTACGTTGCTGATGTCTGACAAGTTTTCCACCAACCACTGCGTTGTTTCTATAACTGTATTGCTACCCATGACATTGCTACTACCACTGTTGCATTCATACTACAACTCCCTCTTAATTGTTGCATCATTTTTTTTTTCTATTGAAACATAGTTTCAACCATCCCCATCTTTTCCCTGAAGTGAACAAAATTTGTTCTCCCTAGGGCCTTGGTGATAATATATGCTACCTGATCTCTTGTGAGAATGCACTATAGCTATACTTTCACCCGCTAAACAAAGTCTCTGATAAAATGACACCTGATGTCGATGTGCTTTGATCGATCATGAAAAACAAGATTCTCATAGAGATTAATGCAACTTTGATTATCACATAGAATTTTGGTCGTCTGCATCTTCGTTCTGAATAAATTCAATAGCAGTTTCCTAATCCATATGGACTCACACGAAGTTGTGCTATCTTCCATATATTCAAATTCAGCTGAGCTTAGTGCTACGGACTTCTACTTCCTACTGCACCAGGAGGTCATTCTTGATTCGATATTGAAATAATACCATGAGGTACTTTTCCGATATACCAAAATTCCTGCCCAATTTGCATCTTTGAATCCACTCAAGTTGATATCATCACCTTGGATGTATTTTAATCCATAATTGATTGTTCCTCGCACATTTCGGAGAACGTGCTTAACAGTTGCCCAGTGTGCCCTCTTTGGTTCTACCATGAACTGACTGAGGGAATTGACATCGTACCAAATGTCTAGCCTGGTCTTGATCAGATACATGAGAGATCATATGAGATGCTTGTATAAGGTGGGTTCCACTTCTTTATCTTCAGATGCATCAATTTTCTTTCAATTGGTAATCATTGGAGTAGCCATGGGTCTACATACCTTCATTCTGAATCTCTTTAGAATTTATGTAGCATATCTCCCTTGCCCAAGGAATATTTCTCCCATATGCTGCCAAACTTGCAATCCTAAAAAATAGTGCATCAACCCCAAATACTTCATGTCAAATTCTTCTACCAGATTATTCTTGCAGTCTTTGATGAGCCTATATGATCTTGTTAAAATCAAATCATCTACATACAAACCAAAATCAAAGGCTCATTCTCTACTGTGAGATAGTAGATATTGGGATCAACGTCACTCTTGAAAAAACCCATCTGCTGCAAGTAACCATCAATTCAACCATACCATGCTCTAGGTGCTTGTTTTAGCCCATACAAGGCTTTCTTCTGCCTGCATACATGAGTTTTATTCTCTTGTGTTTCAAATCCTTCTGGTTGTTCGATGTAAACCTCTTCTTATATCACCCCGTTCAAGAATGCATTCTTGACATCCATTTGGTGAATCTCTCATCCCATCTGTGCTGCAAAGGATATAATGGATCTGATAGAGGTATATATTGCTACAGGGGTGAAGGTTTCTTCGTATTTTATCCCCTCCCTCTGAGCATATCCCTTAGCCATGAACCTAGCCTTGTACTTATCTACACTACCATCTGCAACATATTTGATCTTATAGATCCACCTAAAACCTACAACTGATATGTCCTGTGGTCTAGGTACGACTTCCTAGACATCATTAGTCATGATAGAGTTGTACTACTCTACCATCACATCCACCAAAACTTGGTGTTGTTCGACCTCCTGAAAGCTAGAGGTTTCTTCAACCTGTGCAACCAATGCTTGGTATCTGTCAGGTTGTCTATGCTACCTTTTCCTAGTTATAGGAGCCCCAATAAAATCCTCTATGTCCCTAAGCATATGTCATACTTCTCTATTAATTTTTCCACTGGTGGTGGGTGGCTCAGTCAGTTCTTCTTCCATTTGTCCCATCTGCTGTGGGCTACCTGGATTTTCTTCTCCTAAAGAAATACTAGTATTGGTCACAATGCTTGACCCTCATGGTTATCCATATGCTATATCTTCTCCCTGTTGCTGATGTACAAGAGGAAAATCCTCTTATCTCTCTCCAAGAGGCATCTCTCAAGATTTACTGAAAGCTTTTTATTCCATGAACTTTGCATCCCTTTTGAAAACAATTTTCCTTCTCCCAGGAATATAGATCGTGTATTCCTTATATGTCTCGTTTTATTGTACAAGATACCCCTTCTTAGCAGTCTGATCCAGTTTGCTTCATTTTTCATATGGAATGTGACAGTATGGCACACTTCCAAATATCCGTAAATGAATCATTTCTCACTTCTTTCTAGTGAAGACACTCTTTGGCATGTCTTTCCCAAAGCCCTATGCGAAGTCTTGTTATGGATATACACCGTTGTGTTGCATACTTCAGCCCATAAGAATCTAGGCATATCCAGATCATACAACATGGCTTTCGCAGCCCCAACAATGGTCCTATTCTTCCGCTTTGCAACCCCATTTTTCTCTGGATTATATGGAGTCGTCCACTCTCTCTTGATGCCCTCTCTAGCACATAAATTTTTGAAGTCCTTATCTGTGTACTCTCCACAATTATCTGAGCGTAGAACTTTTATCTTCTTCCCAATCAGGTTCTCAACCAGAACTTTAAATTCTCTGAATCAATCAAAGACCTCATCCTTGGTGTTTAAGAAGTAAATCCAAGTTTTCCTGGAATGGTCATCAATAAAGGTGACAACTTATTCACAACCACCAAGAGCTCTAGTGGACATTGGTCCGTAGATTTGTGAATGTATTAGTCCCAATACACTATTTTCCCTCTTGTTGCTTCTGGAATATGTTTCTTTAGCATACTTCCCTAATACGCACCCTATGCACACATCATCATGCTTGGTGCTTAGGACTGGAACTTCCGTAATAGTTTCTCTGAGCATTCTAAGAGCTCCTTGATGTATATGCCCATTCATCTATGCCATAGATCATTTATATCTATTTCGCCACTTAGACTACTGCATGCCAATGCCATTGGAGACTCAAGATGCAACTTGTATAGTCTTTTGCTTCGAGTTCCAATCTGAGCCTTCTTCTTCCAGCTTCGATTCTTAACATATACTTTCCTTCTAATGAAGTATACATCATATCCCTTGTCTTGCAATTGAGACACTAAAAGTAAGTTCATTCCCATTCCAGGCACATGCAACACATTTGTGGCTCGGAGACTATCTCCTGCTTCTGTCTGAAATGCTACGGTCCCTTTTCCTACACGGGTACACTTTGTCTGGTTTCCCATAGTAATTTGGAATTCCATTCATTCCTCTTGATAGCTGGAGAAATGATATCTTACCCCAGTCATATGGGTTGAAGCCCAGCTATCAATATATCAATTATTCTGATGATGCAGAACTAGATAAACACACACATTCCCTTTCTAGCCTTGAGGCCAACTTTGAAATAGCGTGATCTTCCATCTTCTTCGTGCTTTTTATTTTCTCGACAGCTTCTGCAAAAGGAATGTGTAAACCCTCAGAAGTACGATTTGCTGCTTGAGAAGCACCACGAGTTCCCTTTAGCATAGACCCTCCTACTTTCTTGTCCAACCTTGCTCTGATACCATTTGAAAATTTCACACTTGAAATCCTACTACAATATCTGAAATTATTTCTCATACTTATTATTCGAAAATAAGTTATTTACAGAACTTTCTTCAGTAGATATTGAAATAAATTCAATTGTAGTCTTCACCATACTATTATTGAGAAAAATAATAAGGAATTACTAGCACAAAAATGACACATATATTTTTGGACAATTGTCCCCGGAAAAACCCAATGTGGGAAAATCGGTGTAGCAAATGAGGGTTTCTATTATTCTTCAACAAAAATATTAGTGTATAATTTACAATCAGCAGTAATACAGAGAATTCTCTATGATAACACTGGAGAAATTTCTCACAAATTTTCAGATGAGAAATGACCCCAAAAGGACCCTCATGGGCCCTGTGTTGCCACTGTGTTGGCTCTGCGTGGGTACTATGCAAAACTGTGTCACCCCTCTGCGTTGTTCCCTTCCTGCCTCTGCATTGTCTCTTCCTTCTACTGCGTCACCTGCTCCTGCAGCCTAGATCGATGTTGAACCCTCTTTGTCTCTCCTCCACCTACAAGTCTCCCTCTGGATCGATTTCCTCTTGCCAACTTCAGTGACTGAAAATCGATTTACTTTGGAAACTGAGTATCTTCTCTAGTGTATTTTCCAAATGACCTTCAAGCTTTCGTAAATAATATTCTCGTTGACATTCAATGAACCATATTAGAAGCTAATCAATCAATGAGATCATCTAACTTGGTCCTCCTCTTCTTCTATAAGTTACACCCACAGATTAGATTGATACCCATTAATTATTTTAATTTCCTAAATTTAGACTTAGGGTCACATTAAAAATAATTAATTTATCAAATAAAACTATCTCTGGGTGGAATTTCCCAAAACGATTTCTAGGTTATCTGAAATGCATGTGTCTAAGCCTCTCCACAAAATTTGAGATTTAGAGAACATCCAATGCTACCACAAATCAACATCTTACAGGCTAAAGATTTACCAACAAATTTTTTGGATAAGATATTTACTATTCTAATTATCTTATAAATCTTGTTTCAATTGAGTTGTCAAATCTATGATTTCAATTGAATGTTGGTGTGGTAAGAATATCTCAGTTGGTCACCTCAAAGTTTTTAGATCCATTGTTTGGTCGCATATTTCTAATAATTGCATAAATAAATTAGATGCAAAGAGTTATGCTCGCATCATAATTGTATACTTTGAAAAGAAGGAAAGAAATATCTATTGTTTGAGCTTGTCAAATAACAAATCATTATAAGAAGGAAAGAAATTTTTGATGATAAGTATTATGGCATTAAGTTGTTGATTTCTTTTAGAATGTTGAACAACGATCCTTTTGATATTATTTGAGACAATGGATTAGTTGCTCCATTTTTTAGTATTTCAATTTCTCCATCAATTGTTGGCTCTGATTCAACCAATCGTTAGTCATCTCTATTTGAAATTTTAACCTTTACAGGTTGGATTTCTAACGCTCATATCCATTCCCTGAAAATGTGGTTACCTCGACGGGTTGCTAAAATGATTGAAGCCTTTGAACATAATGTTGGTAATATTCCTTATTTTGACATACTTGTAGACAGAAGCAACATGCTATTCCTACATAGACGACTTATGTTAATGAAACTTGTGATCTAGAATCATATGATGATTCACAAGGACAATTTGAATAAGAATAGACTATGTAGGGTGAGAAATATTCACTTTTTAAGAATCACACTCGAGACTTAGTTCGTCGACCATAAGGCAAGAATGTTGTGAAGTGTCGATGGGTATATAAGACCAAATTCACTATTGAAGGTTCTATTTAGTTTCAAAAGACTCATTTAGTCGCAAAAGGGTTTTCACAAAAAGAAGTTGTCAACTACACCAGAACCTTTGGCCCTGTTTCAAAGATAAATTTTATTTGACTGAAACTTTCCCTTGCTATTCATTTTGGATGAAAAATCATCAAATGGATGTTAAGAGTGCATGCCTTCATGGTGAATTATTTGAAGAAATATACATGAAGAACTACCTATTTAGTGTGATAGATTCTAGACTTTTTTGTTCGATTACATAAATTTTCATATGGTTTGAAGTAGGACCCCTTGGCTTGGTATGCTAATATTGATTAGTTCTTTCTCAATATTGGGTTCAAACATCGTGAATTTGATCACAATATTTATGTATTACACATTAATGGTTATAACTTAATTGCTATTGTCTATTTTAATGATTTGGTTATAACTGGCAATAACACTACTCAAGTTCTTTGCTTGATGAGTCGACTTGCTAACACCTGTGAGATGACTAACCTTGGTATTTTACATTTCTTTATTGGTCTTCAAGTCTTTCCTTTGCATAATTATCTCTTTATCTCTCAATCTAAATTTGTATTGGACTTGTTGAAACGATTTAAGATGGACGACTGTAATCCATATGCTACACCTTTTCAGTCAATTATCAAGTTGACTAAAGAGTGTCAAGCTTTGAAAATTGATGGTACACTTTATCGATAATTGGTCAATAGCCTAATTTATTTAACTCATATTCAACTTGATATTTCCTTTTTTATCTAAGTGTGGATTTTTAGTTTATGCAGGATATGTGAAAGACCAACCAGATTTAACTACTAAAGTGAATTATTCGCTACATTAAAGGTACCTCTCATTTTTTCAACAAATATAATTAAAGTTCATATTCATTGGTTGGATTCACCGACTCTGACTGGGTAGAGATGACATAAAATCCACTTATGTCTATGTGTTTCTCTTTATCACTAGACTCGTGATTTGTTCATGTAAGAAACTACATGTAGTCTCTCTTTTGACTATTGAAGTAGAATACCATGGAGATATTAATGAAGGGATAGATGTAGTTTGGATTCACCAAATCTTTGGAGAGCTTGAGTTTCTTGTTGAGGCCCCATACTATCAATTTTGACAATCAAAGTGCAATTCAAGTTGTCGACAATATTTTTTCACATAGTGAGATGATGCAAGTTGAACTTCATGCCCATTATCTTCAAAAACTAGTCCAATAGAATATTGTCACTATTCTCTATTATAGAATTGATGATTATCTTGTTGGTATATTTACGAAGCCATTAAAGCCAAATCGAATTTTTTTAAGCTACGTGGTATGCTTGGGCTTCAGGAACCTGCGATTATTTTTTTTTTGGGGGGGGGGGAGGGGGGGTGTGGTCGTATATCCATAATTTCACCTCATGAACCTCTAGAACATGTGTTGAGGTTGAGCAGAGGGAGCAGGGTGTTGGAACCTAAGGTTATGTTGGTACATCACACATTTATATCTTTTAGACACATTACGTCAAAGGATTGAGAAACCATCAATAGTTAGATGAGTGGTAGACTAATGGAGTAGTTGACTGAGTAGTCGATGGGTTGGTCAAAATAAACAACTAGTAAATATTCGATTAAATGGTTGAATAATAGGATCATCGACTTCATGGTTGGAGGAATCAACTAAAACGTGAGGCTGAATTGAGCAGTCAACTAACCAACAAGAAAGAATAATGAATTAGATGACTAGAATAGTCAACTAACGAATGAAACAACATGGATTTCATTAAAATGGTTGGAATGGTTGACATTTGTTTATGCATTGAATATTCCACAATTCAGGGAAGTTGGTTAAATCTAGACATTATAAATAAAGGAGCGTATGGGTCAAATATGCATCACCTTAATCATCATGAATTATTGTTTCATTGTCATGCATTGTGATATTATGACCACAATGTGTTGTGCTTACGTGTTGTAATGGTGTCTTTAGACACCACCCATCATCTTGGAGTATTGTTTCTCTTCTATTACTTTCTTTTATATTTTATTATATAGTCTTTGTTCTTAGGTTCCCCTCACTCCCCAACACTTGGAGGATGCACACAATTGTTTGGCAGAATTCCTCAATGCAATGATGTATCATGGACTATTATGTTTGCAATGTATTCACATAATGGGTCATTGGAGGAGGTTGTGAGGATTTATCAAGTAGTAGTGAGATAAACACCAATAAAATAAGTAACAGACATGGTGAATATATTCCCATGGAGCCTTGAAGGCAATGAAATCACTTTAAAAAAATAATTATAATGGATATGGGGTTTTTGTAATTATGTATAAATGGGCATACGATTGCAAGCCTCGACAAGGCATGCATGCCCATGATAAATTATAAATAAATTTTGGAGGTAGACCTAGGTGATTCAGGATAGATGGTAGATTCTCGGATACCTTGGTTATAAAGTTTGAGATGGGTAGGACCTATATAATTATTCAAAGTCAAGTTCAAATGGGGGTGTTGAGATTCAACAAGAAGATCCTAGTGAAAATTATGCACCTACACTAGGATGGAGCCTCGGGCTATTTTTAGGTGGATGTCTATTTATAGATGCATGAACAAATTCTATTTATAGATGAGGTCTATTTATAAATGTATGTGCAAGCTCTATTTATAGATTGCATGTCTATTTTTAGACGCATGTCGTCTATTATTATCCCTTAATAATAGTTGAACAATAAACAATGATCTATTCTCAATGAGCACTTGGAAATAGTTAACTGGAGTGGCAATTCAGTTAGCTATGGGAATTTCGAGTTGAGTAGTTGGTTGGTGGGACATGCAAGTGGACTTAGTTGTAACTAAGTGATTCGAAGTTGTAACAGAGTTGGAAGTGTAGTTATGAAAGTTGTAAAGTAGTTTAACTCAGTTAAGTGAGTTAAACTCAGTTGTGCTAGTTGTAACCGAAGATACACTAGTGAGAGATCAAGTGAATTAATTATTAATTAATTCACAATCAGTGGTCTCACATGTAACTGAAGATTTACTACTGTTAACTACATGCATGTCAGATCTAGTGGAGACCTAGTTGAGATGTAGGTGAAAGGAGAGATCAAGTGAATTAATTATTAATTAATTCACAATCAATGGTCTCACATGTAACTGAAGATTTACTACTGTTAACTACATGCATGTCAGATCTAGTGGAGACGTAGTTGAGATGTAGGTTAAAGGGACAGTTTGACTATCAGTTGTGACATTAGTGGTTGCACACATGCGACCACACACACATTGGATGTGCCCATGAGGATTGCGCAGTCAAGGCAAGCATTTTTTCCATTCATTCGGGGATTGTGCAGTAAAGACAGGTTGTATGGAGGCAGTAAAAGTGCTAAGGAACTTGCCAATTTTTGTATGACAGTGTGAGACAATTTTATATTGTACTGAGAGCTCTTGGATTGGAGCTTTGTATGAGATTCTTTCATGATCCATGCTATATACATAATATATGATAGTGGGGATTTTAGATTTATGCTTTCCCATTAAATTTTCTATGTTATGTATGATTTCTCTTTCTTCATGATATTGTGATTGTCGATTGTGTATTAAATTCCGCAAAGATATTGTAGAATCGATTATGTATTTAACAGTGGCATGTAATTGTTAGATCAAGAGAATCCAGGCAATACATATTTTGTATTAAATTTGTACATGGTATCAGAGCACAGGAGATTTCAATTTTGAAGTAGGAGCTAAGTTTGTTGGTGGAAAGAATTTGAATTTGCAGAAAGACTTTCTTGGTGCTACAGCTGAGTTAACATCGAAATGGATTTCAATGGCTTGAGGTTAGAGTGTGCACTCAAGGGTAGCTCGAACTACATTTCTTGGAAGGACGGGATGGAGGCGGTGTTGGAAGATAATGGCTTGAAGGAATTCATTGACAATGATGTTCCTAAGCCTACTTCGACAGATGTTGCATTACTTGATGCATGGAAAAATAAAGTGGCAAAGGCGAGGAGGATTCTGTTGGAAGGAGTACGAGACCACATTTTCTCAAGCCTTCATGGGAAAGCCACACCATATGCTATGCGGAAGGCTTTGGCGGATCTTTTCCAAAGCAGCAACGACCATAGGAAATTGGCGCTCAAAGATAAACTGAGGAAGATCAAGATGGAAAAGGGCGACAACATTCCAAAGAATCTCATGAAGTTTGTCCAATGTTGGGATGAACTGGGGAGTGTGGGAATAAGTTTTTTTGATGATGATTTGGTGAGCTTGGCTCTCTTGGGACTTCCTAAGAGTTGGCACAGTTATGAAGACTTTGTCAACGGATGGGAAAAATTACCGGATTTGGAACGACTGTGGTCGGATCTGGTGCAGGAGGAGTTCAGGTGGAACACCATAGATGGCTCTTCATCAAAGAATGATGATGAAGAGGATTGTGCTTTTGCTACCAAGGCATAGAAGGGGAAGGGGAAGAAATTCCATTCTAAATTTGAGTCTAAAGGCAAGAAGCTGCGTATGTCCAAGGTGAAGTGTTTTCACTATCACGAACATGGGCATCTTGCTACTAACTGTCTGCAGAAGAAGAAGAACAAGAAGGCTGCTGGAGTTGCAGCTGCAGCTGGTAAGGCCCTTGCCTCGCAATTTGAACTTGACTTCTCCTTGATCGCATGCATGGTGTCAAGGCTACTGGAGCTGCAGCTAGTAAGGCCCTTGCCTCGCAATTTGAACTTGACTTCTCCTTGATCGCATGCATGGTGTCAAGTGCATTAGGATCGGTGTGGTATTTGGATAGTGGTGCTTCCTTCCACATGACGGGAGATAAGGATATTTTCAGTGACTTGGAGGAGAAAGATCTCCAAATTCATATAGAGATGGGCGACGATGGATGATACAGTGCGACTGGAATTGGTACCATTACCTTTCAGAGGGAGTCAGGAAAACATTTCAATTGAAAGATGTTATGCATGTTCCAGATCTGAAGAAAAACTTGGTCTCAGTCGCAATGTTGGAGGACAGAGGCTATGACGTTGTTTTCAGCAATGGAAAATATTTCCTGCGACAGAAAATAATGGGTCAAGCCAAGAGGATAGGGATTCGAGTTAAGAATCTCTACAAGCTAGAGGTAGATGGCTACGCTGCTATGATGGGCAAGGCAGAAAACGTGGTGAGTCGAGATGAGGACAAATTGTGGCACAGGCGATTGGGCCATCTTCATAATGGAGCCTTGAAAGTCATGCAGAAAATATCTACTAGACTTCCAATGGGAACACTTGCTCAGTTAGATCAGTGCAAGGGTTTCACCATGGGGAAGTATGTAAAGTCCAACTTTCATGAAAAGGAGAACCGTGCTTCGGTGATCCTAGAGAGAGTTCACACAGACATGTGTGGACCATTCTCAGTTGCTTCAACAGCAAAACATAAGTACTATGTTATTTTTGTTGATGACTTTTCTCGTAAATGCTAGATCTTCTTCATGCAGAAGAAGGATCAAACATTCTCAAATTTTTGTGTGTTTAAGGCATTGGTGGAGAAAGGGTCGGGGAAGCAAGTGAAGGCTCTGAGGAGTGATAATGGTGGAGAATACATCTCTAATGAATTCAAAGACTTTTGCAGCAAAGAAGGAATTTGAAGAGAACTCATAGCGCCTCATAACCCACAGCAAAATTGGATCATGGAGAGGAAGAATAAAACAATCTTGGGTGCAGCATGAGCAATGTTGCATGATCAGAGCCTACCAATTCATTTGTGGGTGGAAGCATGCAACACTGTGGTTTATGTGCAAAACTGTTGTCCTCGTAGAGTACTTGGCATGAGTACACCTGAAGAAGCTTTCACTGGTAAGAAACCAGATGTTTCACACTTTAAGATTTTTGACTCATCCATTTATGTGCATGTGACCAAGAACACCAGGGAGACGCTGGAGCTAACTGCAGAAGTTGGGATATTTGTGGGGTACACAAAAACACCCCATAATTATCGTGTGTATTTTCCTAGCAGTAAGATGATTGTTATGCGACGGGATATAAAATTCGATGAGAGGAAAGCCATGCAGTTGTCGCTTGAGAGGGAGCTAGACTTGCATGCAGAGGAGTAACTGTTAGTTCCCAAAGATGAGTCTCTAGATGTGGATCAGCCACAGGAGGAGGTTCATGGAGTGGCGGAGTCCACTCATGCAGAGCCAAAATCAGAACTGGCAGAAGGCGTACCATAGAAGCTGATAGGTTGAGACTTGATGTTGCAGATAATGTAGGAGCCCCTACTTCACAGTGCAGACAAAAACAGTCTCTTGACCAATTTACTAGATACATGGCTCTCATGAGCAAATGTATTGTGACTAATCCATATTCCTTTCAGGAAGCAGTGCAGGAGCCCACATGGGTAGATGCAATGGTGGAGGAGTATGACTCCATTGTCAAAACCAGTGCTTGGGAAATTGTTCCAAGTTCGGTTGATAAATCAGTGGTAGGTTCGAGATGGATCTACAAGGTAAAGCAAGATGTTGATGGAAGTATTGAGAAATACAAGGCCAGATTTGTGGCCTGGGACTTCTCACAGATCAAGGGGATAGATTATGAAGAAACCTTTGCACCTGTCGTAAGGTATTCTTCCATAAGGACCATCCTTTCTCTCTCAGCTCAGATGGGCTGGTGCATTCATCATATGGATGTGAAGACTGTGTTTTTCAATGGGATCATTGAGGAAGAGGTGTACATAGAGCAGCCTGAAGGATTTGAGATCTTAAACAGCGAGTCGCATGTGTGCCAACTCAAAAGAGCGTTGTATGGGCTAAAGAAAGCACCCTGTGCTTGGTACACTCGGATAGACAGCTATTTCACCGGACTGGGCTTCACCAAAAGTGAAGCAGATGCAAACATATACCAAATTGTGGTGGAGGGTAAGCTTTTAATCATTGTTCTTTATGTTGATGATTTAATATTGACTGGTGATGAGTAGTTGATACACTCATGCAAGGATGACCTTGCAAATGAGTTCGAGATGAAGGATATGGGCCTCCTTCAGTATTTCCTTGGATTGGAAATATGGCAGCGAGATGGTGAAATTTTTGTGTCTCAAGGCAAGTATGCAAGGGAGATACTAGGTAAGTTTCACATGGAGGGTTGCAAACCCATGGATACTCCTCTTCCAGGGAACTGGAGGAAAGAGGATGCTACATCTGGAGAGGTAGTGGATGCTACTATCTATCGACAGTTAGTGGGTTCGCTAATGTATCTAGTGAACACGAGAGCGGACATTTGCTATGCAGTAACCAGCTAAGTCAAGTGATGGTTAAGCCTACCAAGCTCTTTTGGAAGGCAAGCAAGCATGTCCTGAGATACCTGAGGGGCACATCTGAGTATGGTTTATGGTACAAACAGGCGGATGAGGTGAAGTTTCATGGCTTCACGGATGCGTATTGGGGAGGAAACCCATCGGACAGAAAGAGCACATCAGGGGGGATCTTTAGCATTGGATCTATAGTTGTTTCTTGGTACAGTAGGAAGCAGAGATCCATGGCACTCAGTTCAGCAGAACAGGAATACATGGCAGCGAGTCAAGCTACATGTGAGGCTATCTGGATGAGAAAGATCTTGGTTGGTTTGTTTGATTCTCACTTAGATCCAACAGTGATTCATTGTAATAATCAGAATTGCATTAAACTCTCGATTAATCATGTGTTTCATGATAGATCTAAGCATATAGATATATGGTATCATCATATCATAGATTGTGTGCAGAGGAAGATCATGTTGCTTCATTACATTCCTATGAAAGATCAAGATGTAGATATTCTGACGAAGGCACTCACCAAGAGAAAATTCGAATACCATAGAGACAGGATCGGGGTGAAGGATAATCCCTTTCTTGGTGAAAGGGAGTGTGGAGATTAACAAGAAGATCCTAGTGAAAATTATGCACCTACACTAGGATGGAGCCTTAGGCTATTTTTAGGTGGATGTCTTTTTATAAATGCATGAACAAATTCTATTTATAGATGAGGTCTATTTATATATGTATGTGTAAGTTATATTTATAGATTGCATGTCTATTTATAGATGCATGTTGACTATTATTATCTCTTAATAATAGTTGGACAATAAAAAATAATCTATTATCAATGGGCACTTGGAAATAGTTAACTGAAGTGAAAAATTAGTTAGCTATAGGAAATTCGAGTTGAGTGGTTGGTTGGTGGGACATGCAAGTGGACTTAGTTGTAATTGAGTGATTCGAAGTTGTAACAGAGTTGGAAGTGTAGTTATGAAAGTTGTAAAGTAGTTTAACTCAGTTAAGTGAGTTAAACTCAGTTGTGCTAGTTGTAACTGAAGATACACTAGTGAAAGATCAAGTGAATTAATTATTAATTAATTCACAATCAGTGGTCTCACATGCAACTGAAGGTTTACTACTGTTAACTACATGCATGTCAGATCTAGTGGAGACCCAGTGGAGATGTAGGTGAAAGAAACAGTTTGACTATCAGTTGTGACATTAGTGGTTGCACACATGCGACCACACACACATTGGATGTGCCCATGAGGATTGTGGAGTCAAGGTAAGAATTTTTTCCATTCATTTAGGGATTGCGCAGTAGAGGCAGGTTGTCTGGAGGTAGTAAATTGGCTAAGGAACTGGCCAATTTTTGTATGACAGTGTGAGACAATTGTATATTGTACTGAGAGCTCTTGGATTGGAGCTTTGTATGAGATTGTTTCATGATCCATGATATATACATAATATATGATAGTAGGGTTTTTAGCTTTATGCTTTCTCAGTAAATTATTTGTGTTATGTGTGATTGATTTTTCTTCATGATATTGTGATTGTCGATTGTGTTTTAAATTCCGCAAAGATATTGTAGAAGCGATTCTATATTTAACAGTGGCATATAATTGTTAAATCAGGAGAATCCAGGCAATACATATTTTGTATTAAATTTCTATAGGGGGAATGTTAGGTTAACCTTGATTTGGTAAATGATTCATTGTTAGGTCAATAGTGGTGGATTTTGGGCCCATGTTTTTTGGTAGCCTATGGTTTTGTGTCTATGTGTTTTGATATTTTGAAGCCTTTGATAGGCTTTGGATACTCCATTGTAATAGGGCTTGGAGGTGAGTAGTGAAGGGTCACTTGGAAAGATATGGTTAAGGATATTAATTTATCTATTGATGTTGGTGTTTTCCAGTTTGGGTTTTCCAAGGTAAAATAGTGTTGTTGTTATGTTGTAATTTTTTTTATTTTCTCTCACATTTTTATTCCTTACATATAATGTAATTGTTAATATGTAATAATTATAAGACGTGTCCTTTTCCAAGGATATGACTTCCCACCTACTTCTTGTACATGCCCATTGTAATCATTTAAGTAGGCAGCAATTATTTTTTTCATAGGTACAATGCTATATATTCCATATGATTAATATACATATACTATCAATACTATCAACATTCTTCATGTCACTTGTGAGAATTGAACATGGGTGAGTAGGATTCCATTCCTTCCTTCTAACCACCCAGGATACCCCAATTGACACTCAAGTAGGCAACCTTATACAATATATTCATTAATAATAAATAATAATTATTTATTGTAATGTATTGTATCATGATTGTTGACATCACTTGGTTTGCTTCAACATCAAATCCTAACATATGTAACTTTTAGTGTTTTAGAGATGGTAGGTAGCAATGATCACACACTCAACATTCTACCTTCAATGAATATTTACCCATTAATAAATATAGAACTCCTAAGAGATTATGAGTCATCCCTGCTTGAGAAGGATGAAGAGGGCTTTAATTTCCATTGAATATTTCACAACCTATGCACATGATGGGGGACAATTATTAAGAATAATATTAATGATTAGAAGGGATGAATGAGAAGTTTAGTAGATGGGATTAAATGTTAGATTAAATTATCATCTACTAGTTAAGGCCAAATGGTATTGCATGGAGAAATATGAGGAATTGTTTCTTCACTCCCTTCAAAACAAAACATTTCAGTGACCAAAATCCTCTCAAAGTGCAAAGGAATGATAAAAAATGGATCTACATAATTAATGTATGACTTTGTATGCTCTAGAACTAGGAATCTAACATTTGGTACCTAGAAAATCTAGCTTGGATAAAATCCTAAAAATCTCAGAAACAAACTAGAATCATAAATCTTCATTTTAGGCTAAAAAATGTGAGTAACTAGAGTTCAGTACCTAAACCTTGAGCTATTTTTCTACATTACATATGTCCACAAATTAGCGAGACTAAAATACGGTTTGAGAAACTGCAACCTAGGGGAATCTAAGCCATTAAAATCACTCAAGGATCAACCACACCAACTCATACTCATGGTTGGAATTGTGCCCACATGGTTTCAAGCTAGTGACCCTTTCACGATGGAGTGCCCTAAAAGAACACCATGTCATTGACTTTGCTCTACCATGTAGGTTATATGTTCATGGCTTTATATTCATGCCTCATTTTCATTAAATATAGTACAATTTCTATCAATGGTATTATGGGGGTGACCTTAACTTGAGAGGGATTTGACATCAAAGCAAGGTTTCAAATTGTGGCAAGTCTCATAAGCAAAACCTTAATCTTGGGGATGAACTTCATTGATTTCATTATAGATATGAGGCAAAAACTAGAGCTTATGCAAGGGATCCTCATGGGCTAGTAATGAACTCTACTTTAAGGCAAACAACTTGATCATTATTTTTTGTCCAACTATACCATATGCAAAACCATATTTTGCACTTGCTTAGAGATGCAATTTGTGATGGGTCATCTTCATCCCAAACCCCATTTCTCTCAAGGTGGTGTAAAAAATAAAGCCTCCAACTATACCATATGCAAAACCATATTTTGCACTTGCATAGAGATGCAATTTGTGATGGGTCATCTTCATCCCAAACCCCATTTCTCTCAAGGTGGTGTAAAAAATAAAGCCTCCACTTCAGTGACTGTGAACCCTCCTTTGTGTAGTTGGTTTATCATTGATAAATTTGAAGAGGTTCCAACGATAGAGATCTTTGAGCACAAGTTCCAAACCCACTCTCATTCAATGAATCCACTTTGATAGTCTAATTTTTTATGGTTTTTGGTCTACTACACTAGAGTTGTATCAATTGCTCTATTTGAATTGGACTAACCAATATGAACTATATCTATGCTCTAAAGGCTTATTTATTTTTAAAATTTTCTAATTATGTTGATTATCAAAAGGTTTTTGAAGAGGGTCCCTAGGCATAGTGAAGAGGGGGTTATTTTCTTTACCACATGGTTCCTACATTTTGACCGTTTGTTACCAAAATCTTAGTGTGGAATCACCTCCTAAATCTATTAATACATTTTTTGCATGTATTAATTACGTTGAAAGGCGTTCTCTTTGTTGACTTGGAGTGAGCAAACACTGTTCACCTCAGCCAATGGGAAGTCTTTTTGACCGCCCTTACAGCCACTAAAATTTAGACATGTGGCACCTCCTCCAACCAATTAAAATCTTCCATTTGGCCCTATTATTAGGGGTTATTTTCCTTTTTGTGCCCCAACGCCTCTGTAGCATCAGGGGTCATGGCTCTGCCTGACTCCTAGAGGCACCACTGCAACACGCCCAAGGGAAAAAAAGAGTCGCAGGAGCCCATTCGCAATCCCCGATCGCGCTGGATCCCGCACGGTTCTGTTGGCCTGCCTGGTGCAACAAAGATCTGGTGTATTGGTTGATTCAGAAGTTTAGTGCAGTTTGCACTCTAGGAACTGGTACTCGCGCAGTAGAAGCAGTGTCTGCCTCTGGTGCGAACTAGTCCTGCAAACTATGGCTTAGACACTTGATCTGAGCTTACGTATGTGCACAATAGCAACTGTCCAAGCTTGCCAACAGAGGTATATAACACGATCACTTGAAATTAAACTCCAGCTCTTAGATTAAATGATACACTGCCCAGGAATAAGCTACACTTCAGATACTTTTTGTGATGCCACACATTCAGACCAGTGAGATCATAGGTTCGAACCAAGCAAGAAAACACTCCACGAGTTGATGCATATATGATACTTGGCAAAGAAAGAATGTGTCAGAACTCAGCCATGATAAACTTCGACTTCCCCATAAATCCTGCTTCAGCGCTCACGCCAATCCGTCTCCTTCAAGATGAATGCTACAGGTCATAGAAAGGCCCTGATCTGGAATGCAAATAGGCAAGGGGTATTATGGTTCAAGTAGGTCTCATAATTTGCCGAATCAAGCAACAAAACATTACACAGAGGAAAGAGAGAGAATTTGGGTCGATCGCTGCCCCTTGCCCACAACCCACAAACATCCCAACGACGAGACCAAATGCATTGAGCTCAGGCTACAAAAACCATACTATAATGTCCAGAAGCAAGCGTAAAATTACAGGAAATAAGCCAAGAGTTGCCCCTTGACTAGGATCGCCCCACACCCCGACGAGAGAACCAAATACAACATATCCCCTCCCGCAGGTCAGGGTTGTCCTTGAAATGTTCCAGCGGGGCTTCCCACATGACCCTATATCGACTCAGACCAGGGAGAAGAGGACATCCATCTGTGGCTCGAATTCGAGCCCGCCCAAGGTCAAAATACCCAAGAACCAGACTGAATTGATCATAGAAACAAACCCTTACTGTTAAACACCATGTTAAGCACACACATGGTGTATGAGAAGAATGAACACACACACACAAGAGACTCAACACACAATGAAAGATAAGCGTGAGGCTTTCTTATTTTCCATTATACAAAGATGTACATTTATAGTACCATGGTGTGACTCTTGGTTTCACATTCCAAGGTCACTTGGACTCCATTGTGACTTTTCGCATTCCACACCTACCCATGTAGGATTAGGTGTTCCAACATCCCCCCTTAATCCGAAGGGGTATGTGTGAGTCCAAGAAAAGAGTTATAATACAAATCTGCAAAGTATACATGGCAGCACTTGGGCTGAATCAACTCTCTGAAATGTTGGAAAAAGAGGTGGTTTTAGGATGACCACAAACACTGGAATGCAAAACTTGTTGCAGTTCCCAGAACTCTTCCAAAACTGGCAAGAAGCTGAAAGCTTCTGCTAGAGGAATTGTCCCTCATAAAAAAGGGAGACCTTCGACCTAAAAGAAGGGAGGTCTACTACCTGTGATGGTTTTAGGATTACCAACAACTCTGGAATGCTTTGAAGCATTTCCTGGAACTCAACCAAAGCTGGCAAGAAGCTGAAGGCTTCTGCTAGAGGAAGTGTTCCTCATATATGAAAGGGAGACCTTCGACCTAAAAGAAGGAAGGTCTACTACCTGTGGTGGTTTTAGGTTGTCCACCAACCAAAGATGATGGTTTTAGGTTATCCACCAACCGAAGGCATGCTCATGGCCATCTGTGTCTCTAGCTACATCTCTGAATCCGGAATGACGAATTGTGGCTCAGGGTCGCTTGAACTGCTGGCTACAACTCTAAACATGGAATGAGAGATTGTGGCTCAGGCTCACTTGATCTGTCGTCGAAGCATGTACATGACCACCATTTTCCCCCCTGTCAGAGACAAGGTGAGATGATGGCGAAAACTCAACTGCAAGTTTGCTCAATATCTTAGAACAAGTTCTAACATGTGTCGTAAACATCTTCTTGGCTGTCGATGCCCATTGCCAAGAAGCGATCCATCCAAGATGAATCTTTGTTCTTGCAGGGGCTTGTTTCTGAAGCATCTGTCTGAAGAATGGGTGTGCCGACCACAGTGCTTGCATGGATGAAGATCAAAACAGTGATCTTTCATATGGCCAACTCGATCACAGTGTTGGCATTTTACAATATGATGTTGTTGTGGAACAGGTCTGGAACAGCTGCAGGTGAACTGTCATACAGGAATCCGGCACTCTGAAATATGATGGGCTTGGTGTAGTCTGGAATATGAAAGGACACATCCTTGTCATATCCAAGAGCAGTTATGTGCTTGTTATGGACAAGTTCTTCCCAAGGTCTGATGATGGGCTTGAGAAGTGCAGGCTGAGCTGCTGCATCTGCATGTACATCTGCTCTAGTACAAGGAACTGAATGGGAATCATCTGGAACTTTATCTTCTTTCTTCTGATGAGAGTCCTTCACAATCTTCTGAACAGAAACAGGTTCAAAATGGTGACTCTTTTGCTGAAGTTCGTCTTGTTGAAGCTGAGTTTCCAACTGCAAAAACTCAATCTTTTCTTGTGCATCTAGCAAACAACTCTGAATGTTACAAAGAGCATCCTTGCTCATTTTTATCATATCATGAACATTTGAATGAATGAGGTTATTCAACAACACTAATGCCTCATTGATTTTAGCCATTTTCAACAACTTAGGCTCAAAAAATGAAAGGGTGTCGGCTACAACCGAAAATGCACCCGTTTACAATGTGATGCAACAAGACATACAAATGACTCCAAAGAATTTCCAACTATGGAAATCTCAAAATACAAAATCTGCTCCTCAAATGATGGAGGACAATCAACAATTTTTTCAACAACTCAAGTACTGATTGCAACTATGAAGAAGCAATACAATGTCAATATCTCTGCAAAAAAAATATTTGAATGTGCAGCAAAAACACTTGTGCAAGAGGCCTTTAAGGCAGCTGAAATTTCTTCTTCAAAGAGTTGTTTTCAATGATGGCAAACTTGTCTTCAAATGTCAATTTATTCAGAAAATCACCCTCTTATATATATGCCACAAATCACACAATGTCAAATTCACTTTTCTCTAAATATAGTCCATGCCATTTCTTCAATTCTACTGTTCATTTCCTCTTCTTTGCTCTTCCTCTCTTTCCTCTCTCTCTCTGCTGTTTTTTTTTTTTTAATTAATTAAAAAATGGATTAATTAAAAATGGTAATTAGAAATGGGGGGGAAGTAAACTAAAAGAAATTAATTAAAAATGGATTAATTAAAAAAAGGGAAAGGAGGGACTTTTAATGAAATTAAAAGGTGAATTAATTATAAATGGAATTAATTTAGTGGGAGGGGAGGGAAAAAAAAAATTTAATTTTTTTTTTTTAATTTAAAAAGGGGAATAATAAGACATGAGAAGGGGAATTAATTAAATGAATGTAATTAATAAAAAATTGGAGGGATTTTAATTGGGAGGAAGAGATTTTTAAAAATTTTAAAAGTCGAAATATGGGGAAGGGATTAATTATATGGGAAGGAGAATTAAAAAATTTTAAAATCGAAATTTTGAAAGGCGTATGGGAAGGGCGGGATGGAGCGTATAGAGTGCAGTGAAGAGGCCGGTCAAAGGCCGTGGGGAAGATGTGGGAGGGGGCTGTGTGTGAGCGCAGGAGCGTAGGGTGAGGTGAGATGGGAGCGGGTCGATTGCAAGGGGGAGCGGGTGGAGGTGTGAGCAGCGTGTGGCTAGCAGAGAGGAGCAGGCCCGCAAGGTATGTGTGAAGGCCGTAAGGGATGGTGAGAGGGCGGCGTTGGAATGAGCATTTGCAGATAGTGCGCGTAGGATAAGCCTATATGAAAGGGAGCAGGTGTAAGCGTAGGGCTGGAGCGATAAGGGTGTAAGGGAGCTCTGCGTAAGGAGAGCAGGGTCGATATGAGGGCGTATGGCAGGTGGGTCTGGGTGCGTTTGCAGAGTTGTGAAGGCTGAACACCCAGAGGTGCGGTGAGAATGTTGCAGGGAGGTATGAGCGAGGGCAGATATGCACAGGCCATAAACACAAATGGCTCACTCAATTTGGAGCAGGGCCAGCAATCGCCCGCTCTGATACCATGTTAAACACACACATGGTGTATGAGAAGAATGAATACACACACACAAGAGACTCAACACACAATGAAAGATAAGCGCGAGGCTTTCTTATTTTCCATTATACAAAGATGTACATTTATAGTACAATGGTGTGACTCTTGGTTTCACATTCCAAGGTCACTTGGACTCCATTGTGACTTTTCGCATTCCACACCTACCCATAGAGGATTAGGTGTTCCAACACTTACAAAACCACAATTACTCGAGTAGAGATTACCATGACATGCAAAGCAACCCGCCAACCAAACCCTACAAGAGCCCATGCAGGACAGCCAAATCCCATACACCACAGACACCGGGACATACAAGACTACAAACTCAACACAAACCAAAAACCATACAATGCCATATTCAAGGGAATTTTGATTCCAGTCCCGTCAAACCACAGTACTGTGCATCTCATAGACTGGAGGGCCGATACACTTATCCATAAATGCAGAGGGAGCAAAATTAAGAGTGGGACATACTAGTGGCCACTTCCAAGACCTAGAGAAGATGAAGCCTGCGCGTCGCCTAGAACGACCAGCCCGAACCAAATCCACAATAGATAGAGGATGCAAACCACCTTACCCAGCACAACTGGAGTAAATCCCTCCTTAACGCTTGTTGGAATGGCTTTTCCACCTTCAGGGTTGGCAATTAAACTTAGCATGCATACCGCCACCTCTCCAAGTGCATCATGCATATGAAAGGTGGCCAGAAATATATGGAAGATATGCATTAAATAATGGGCCAAGGCGAGCCCAATGGGGCCACCTCACACCGAGATCGGGGGAATCATCTTTTATTTTAATTTATATAATATTTTGGTAATTTTTTAAATTATATATATTTTGTTATTAGTTATTCACAAGGATTTGGATGTTAACCTCATCATTTACATAGTACTTTATAGAATCAATCACTCATTAAATTATACCTTCTATTATTCGAGTTGATAATGTAACGAATCACAACTTTACCACTAGACTATACCCGCAACGATCTGATTGTAACATACAGATCGATCTTTTGTCCAGCCAACCCATTTCTTTTTTTTCTTTTTTCTTTTTTTTGAGTCTTTTCCGTATAACTTTGATCAGAGAATGATAAGCTCCATTCACTATTAAAATGATTCAAATTATATAGCGGTGGGTCTTGCAGTCAAGCTCCCTTCTGCCTTTGCACTCGAGGGCCGATTTCCGTCCGGCCCGAGGAAACCTTTGCCTAGGAATAGCATACCTTCTTGTAATCTAGGTCTGAAATGATGAAAGAGAAACACATTTTTGGTTCCAATGCTCTACGTATTTTATTATTATTATTATAACTATTATAAAACATAGATGAATTAAAAATATAACATATCCATTTTTTTTTAAATTGCTAATTTAACTCGTGACATTTTTTATTTACTCTTAACAGCTTCTTGAGAAAATGCCCTTAGGGGCGTGGATTGTTAGCCAACTAAAGTATTGCTAAGGGGTTAGTGTCGCTATGCAGGGCCTAGCTTCAAATCTTGCTTTATTTGTGCAGTGTGTTTGGGGTGGTGCAATTACACTGGGAGGTTATAGTGGTAGTCATCAGAGATTGTTATATTTGAGGTGGTGCAATTACACTTGGAAGTTATAGTGGTAGCCATCGGGGATTGACCCAGTGTCACACTAGTAACCATTGAAATTCAACTCAATGTCACACTAATACAAAATAAATTCAGCTAATCAAAGAAAAATAAAAATAGGAAAATAAAAATAAAATAATCAATGTCAACTATTTGTTTCAATGTGGATTTCTTCATTGTCCTGGCCCGTCCCCCGAAAACGTCATTATAAAGGCAGCACATCTGATTGGACATGGGGCACATACTTCAGGCAGCCCATACTTCATAAATATAATATTTTGATTGATTTCCGTGTAACATCTATACAGTATTTCCTTTTATTCTGCTTGGCATTTACCTCTGCTTTTCAATATGGCAGTCTGCATATCTTCCAGTCCAGTTTCGATGAGTCATAATATTTAAAAATATCAGATTGTTTTGTGTAATTATCAGTTTAAATGGTCTGTGTTTTTTTTCTGAAAACTATGGAAATTTTGGCAAGATTTTAATAAAATTTGGTAGAGATTTAGTAAATCCAGGTTCTAGCTATTAAATTTCAAGATTTTGAGTGCAATGAGATTTTTGATGGTGCTGAATCCATTTCCACCATCAAAAACATGATTCAAACACTGATTTTTTAAATTTTTCTCCCCAAATTCCGGTCACTTTTAATTGTCCGAGTAATTCCTCCGCCTTCAGTAGACAACTCCTAATATTATTAATAAATCTAGGTAGAGCAAGATTTCTTAATTTTTTTTGCCCGAATTCCTGCCACTACCACTTTTAACTGTCCAAACAATTACTCCGCCTCCTTAGACAACTCTTAATATTATTGATGGATCTATCGGCGTAGTAGAATTAAATGGTTTTCTGAAACAATCTTCTCAAAGCCTATTGATGGGTCTATTAGCCTAGTAGAATTGATTGGTTTTCTGAAACTATCTTTTCAAAGCCTCAGTCATATAGGTCATAATTGCATTGTAATTACTTCAACAATTATGTCCATTTTGAATTCCATTCAATAGACAATGATACTTTTTCAAAAAAAACAAAACAAAAAACTGTAGTGATGTTTTTAAAAAAAAAACTAATGCTCTTTTATTGCATATTTTTATAACTGTATAATACAATTGGATTTCTGTGATGTTTTTAAAAAAAAATAAAAACAAAAACAACTAATGTTCTTTTATTGCATATTTTTATAACTGCATAATACAATTGGATTCCCAATTTTTATAACTGCATAATACAGTTGGATTCCCAGCCAACAACAGGATCATAAGATCAACAGTTAATTCTGTTTTTTGTATTTTTCATTAGATTGCAGTGATGTTTTTTCAAAAAAGAAAACCAAAAAAAATACTAATATTATTTTATTGCATATTTTTATAAATGCATAATACAATTGGATTCCCAGCCAACAACAACAGGATCATAAGATCAACAGTTAAATGCTGTTTTGAATTTTCATATTTGTTTTAAATTGCAAATTAAGGTTTTTGTATTTTTCATATTTGTTTTAAATTGAAAATTAAGGTAAATGGAATGTCAAGGGAATGTAATTCCACTGAAATATTTTAACAGACTTCATGAAACTGGTTCACAAATACACAAGTTATTTTTGAAAAATATGCTTTACGATTTTCGGTAAACGTAACAATACCCTTAAAAAGCATATTAAGTAAAGGGCAGCAGGTGGGGTCTGCTACTATAAAACATTTAACAGGTAGGTGGGACAGCCATTTCAAAACATTTAACATTTAACAGGATAATTAACCATATTCCAATGTACTGTATTTATTTATTTATGTTTTAAATTATAGTGAAATGGTAACAGGTTGGAGTAACTTGGGGAGACTCAGGATTAAAATAATTTTTGGTTGCTACTGTAAAACCAAGAATATATTCATAATTTAAGAGCTTCTAATTTAGATATATCAATAACTTATGACTTGACAAGACCTGAAACATAACATAGATTAGCGAATTCATTATTAAAGTCTTATCATAATGAGCCAAATATGTCCCTTGAAATTGAACCCAAGTAAATAAAAAAACAGTTATCTGAAAAACAAACTATGCTAGCAACCACTACATGAGCCCAATGAAGAATACCACCATTACTTAAAATTTTGATTTGCTAAATCAAAACATGCCCCGAATGGCAAGGAAATACATTTACAATCACTAAGGAACTTATGAACTAAAGCAACATTCAGACTACCACACTGCTCGTGGCTGAAATCTAGAAACTAAAATCCCAATTAAATTTTTTGAAATGATGATCGGAAGCAGTTTCATATTACAATACTGCTCATGGCTGAGATTTAGGAACCAAAAGCTCAATGAAATTATCTGAAAAGATGACCGGGCTGTACTATTTGGCAAACACAAACAACCTCTTATTTGAAATAATGATCGGAAGCAGCTTTCAGATTACAATACTGCTCATGGCTGAAATCTGGCAACCAAAAACTCCAATGAAATTATTTGAAAAGATGATCGGGCTGTACTATTTGGCAAACACATAACAACCTCTTTTAGAGAGGTGAAAAGTTAATTCCCTCCCAATGTTCAGGTGGGGTACTTTATTGTTTTAATACAGCGTTGTGGCGTTGGGTTCATAGCCCCCCCAACACATCAATTTAAAAGGAACATATCAACGAAAAAAACCATTGAAATAAGCTAGCAAAACCAAATTAGGAGCAGAGTTTTATGCATATCTTAAATAAAATATAAAAACTGAAAGATATCTCTTATCCATGGTGCAAACTTCCAATAACACTGAATAATGGTATTCATCTAAATTTATAATAATCCTGTATAGCTGTTTTCATATATTCTGTTAGAGATATACATTCATTTCGGATCAAATTATAAAATTTATTAGATATCTATGGTGCAAGTTTTTGAAATAATTGGATAATAATATTCAATGAAACGAAATGAAATGTGTGGAACTTGCCCTGTATTATACAAGTGTACAGAAAACTTTTGGAGGAGAGTCTACCATGAACTTCATTTCCATTTTCTTATACATTTGGTTAGATGTGCCTAATTTGTTTGACAATTTTCCTGAGTTCCAATATGATGCTCACTAAAAAGAAACAGATAAATCTGATGCAGCATTGCACCAATAAGTAAACGATGTAACATTTTAATTTAAAACAGCAGCACTGGTCCACAGTAAAAAAGCCTTCAAGAGCCATCCATTTCCTCCAACTGGATATGATGCAACCTTTGCTTTTACACCAACAGGTATAACGATGTTAATCTTTCAGTTAAAACATCAGAACTTGTGGACTGTAAATCAGTTGTGAAAGGTGATCTACTTTCTCGAATTGGCTACATTTTTTTTGCTGTTGAAAATGCATCATATACCACATTTAAAATCAAAGAGATCCTGGTGATTGACAAAATATTTTATAAAAAAAAATACTTCCTTAGACTATAACAAGCAGATCATTATTTCCACAATGGATCACAAAAAGTCCATTTGTAAGGGAATAATAATCCGTTAACTTGATCAATGAGAAACTGACCAACAAATATGGATTGATATTGCCTGCAAATGTTCCCATTATCTTTCACCTTGCATATATATGTATACAGCTTGTTTTCTTTGTACATAAAGGAATATAACATTCCTCACACCATGTCAAACCAGAGCAGACCATACAGCTCCCATGAGAGTGATTGTTGAGGCAAGGAGAAAACCTGCTTTAGAATTTGATAGTGATAAAGGTGTTCAATCTGGAACAACAACTTGCTCTCATGTACATAGTTCTGCAGCCGGAAATTACCATTTTGTCTATGGAAGCTGTGGGAGAGAAAAAATACCAATATATAGTAGAGTCCCCAGCAGCCCCAATTATTTTGAATCTTGGACTTTTCGTCCATACTAGGATATTTAAATTCTGCATGCAATAGACACAAAGCGAAAGAAAAGAATAACTAGCTAAAGTTTCAAAGCCAGATGACCGCACTTGAATCACTAATATCCACTTGATTCATTCAAGATGTATAGGAAAGCATGTTATCTCTGAAACCTCCAAATCACATAGCCCTATGGAATTCATTGCATGAAGCTACTGGATTGTTCTGGTGAGCTTGCACTTCGAGATGAAGATTGTGGCAGTGTAATTAAGGCTACAAAGCTTTAGGAGTTCTGCTGATCTTTGTTTAACAACAGGGTTACAACTGCTCTGTATAACAAGAAGCAACTTTGCTGCTATCCCTGCCTCAACTGCTGTTGTGGTACACTCTTCAGGTGCCAATTTACATACAGTCCACAAAATTGACAACGCATGCTGTTTGTAGTTTTCAGAAACTCTCATTAGAACTCTAACTATGTTAGGGATTGTACATGCACAGTCCTTTAGAGAAGCTCTACCCTCTGGTGTTGTAGAAAGAATGTCCAGAATTGCCAGGGCAGTCTCTAAACAGGGGATTGTTGCGTAAGGAAGGAGCTCGACCAACTGCACAACTAATCCAATACCAACTACCTGATTCCTCACCTGCTTGCAAGAACATATAATTCTTAGCAAACTGAGTCCTGCTGCCATGGCCCTTGGATACTTCTTGTCCTTTACAAGCCTCAGCAAACCGAATAGAAGCCTAAAACTGGAAACATTCTCAGACTTCAGATCTTCGATGTCGACTAGAGTTTCAATAAGCTTTGCTGAATTTATTCTGGTTTCCATGGTACCCTCATGCAGAAGGTCTACCATTAAAGAGATCTTTGCAGGTTCTGTGAGGCTTGTTTTTCCTTCTGAATCCAAAGGAAGCCTAACCAGAATACCAACGGCTTCAGTCCCAACTGCGTGTGAAGTGAAAGGACCCAACAGAGATGACAGCAACATCACCCCTCCTTCATCCACTATACTCTTTCTTGCGGATTCATCTGTTTGTGCAATCAACCTAAGCGCATACAAAGCCTTTATTCTAGTCTGCCCTTTAGCCTTCCTGAGCATCTCAAGAAGTTCTTTTACCCTCTCTTGAACATTTTCCGCTTGTTTCTTCTGCATCATATACCTCTGCGAAAACCACTTATAGATGAGATGACATAGGGTTGTGTTGGGAGTAAGCGAGACATCCCAGAGCTCCTGCATAGTTGTTGGACAGATGTAATTATGCCCTATTTGAAACCACTGCAAAATATTGGATCTTTCATAGGTCTGGCCTGTACAAAGGGTCACAGGATCCTGCATAGGCTCGAGAGAAATGGGGCAAATGAACACAGAGGGAACATCAAAGCAATCCAGCTCTTCAATCATCTGTTTCAACGGAATCCCGTCCTTCTTCCCGTTGATCTTGTGATCAAAACCTAAATCAATTTCCTGATCACAACCCGAATCTGTGTCCTGGTTCTGCCTTTGTTCATCTTTTTCCCAGCTCGCAATCTTAAACGAGGACAGCTCAGACAGAACAGGAGTTTTATCCTGCAGACTCAGAGTTTCTGCAATGCTCGCTCTAACAGAAACCCACTTCATGGAGCTCATTCTAAACCTCAGAAATCGCACTTCGGCCCTCAAATCTGAATCCCCCCACGCACCCTTCTCCAGCCAAAACTTCCCGTCAAAAGACGGGAATGCAGATCATTCTGCTCAATACTCAAATAATGAAAGAACTGAAAAAATAAAAAACCAAAACCTCTTAGTACTTAAGCTTCAGATTTTCCAGCCTCCCACACAGAAAACATGATGCAGAGCGACTAGCAGAGAAATGGGCATCGGTTCTAAAGCAAAGAATATTGAAAACTCAATCTGATGCATCAACTCAATATACAGATTTCTTTCAAGAACCTAAAAAAAATAACAAAAGGGAAAAAGAGAGCTAGAATAAGAATAAGAACAAGAACCTGGAGGCCCCCAAATGGCATCTGTGATTGAGACTGAAACCTCAGTTTTATAGAAACTGCTTCATTCCAATGTACTCCATTGCATTCCAGTCAAAAGCCCATCAATCATCATCTCATCACACAACAGAGGAAACCCCCCACAGGCCCCACAAAAGGAAAACCCAACAATAATCATACGCCCATCACCCTAAAGCAACGATACCCACCATCACAAAACAATTATCTCCTTTGCTCCTCCCCCTCCATTCATTGATTCTCCAAGTATATACACGCTCACTGTGTATATGCCTTCTTCATTCATACCCAGAGATCTCTGAAAGCTACTCGTACTATATACTGCAATATAAACAAAACAAATATCCAACCACAATTCCGTCGTTCCCTGCCCTTTTCCCCAATCCGTGTATAACGCACATTGATGGCCACCACCTACGACGGGAATTTCCCCGTTATCCTCATCAATGCGGAGCGTTTTGGCCGAGCCAGGCGTTATACGATGGATCGTTGAACGAGTCTTGATTTGCCGTCAATTGACCGTCGGTGAATGGTAACGGGAAAAAGGAGGTACACCCTGATTTTTCGTCGGTCAGACCTCTTGGTCTGCGAACCACACGTGTAGTCATGTCGCCCATGCCTTTTCCCTTCAACTTACTTCTTCTAGGTAGACCGGTCAAACTTACCATCTCTAAATTACATTATAATATTACTAATTAGGTGATCTTCTCGAAAACCCACGAATTCCCATCAACAATAAAGTTTAGTCATAATCCCAAATTTAGCCCATTTATCAAATTTAATAATTCTTATGGCTAAAAATAGTGTAATTTTTATTTATAGGGGCTAAAAGTAGGGTATTTTTATTTATGGGAAATAATTGTTACTGGCTGAGGTTTTTGAGTTTCACATGTATGGACAGAATTTGATCTTTACATGCACGGACTAAATTTGATGGGCAAGTTTTTTAAAATTTTGAAAATGGTATTTATCATTTTTTTTCTTTTAAAATGTTAAAATGTTAGTTGTTTTTTATGAGAATTTTTTGGAAATTTTTCTAATGAATTTTTCCGATTTAATTTGTCTAAAATTTTAGAAGAATTTATTGAAATTACAAGTTTGATAAGTAAACTCTGCATAATAGAAGTGCCTTAGGGATTTTTCAGGGTTTTGAATCCATGTTTACAGTAAAAAAATGAGTTTGAATTATACAAATCAAGGTTTCACCACAATTTTTTTTCCAATTGATACGGTCAAAAAATCCACTGAAACTTCAAAAGTGGCATTAAAAAATTAATCATGCAATTTAAAAACGTCAAAATTGATAATGCAAATAATTTATGAGATATTGTTATTATTGGTTGGTTTTTACAAACTTTATGTTCATGGATGGAATTTGATAAGCAAATCTAAAAGTTTTTAGTCATATTTTTGGGTTAAAAATGTCCAAATTAATAACAGATAGTAAAATTTGATGTATTGTTTCATTTTCAAATTTCAACTCCTTTCACATCATCTAACAATAAATATGTAAAAAAATGTTATTGAAAATCTCAAAAATGATAATGTGAATTTCAACCCCATTCACATTTAACAATAATTATGTTAAAAACATGTAATCAAAAATCTCAAATTTGATAATGCAAATAATTTATGTGCAAATCATTGTTATTTGTGGAGTTAGTGAATGGAATGTGATAGGGAAAATCTAATTTTTTCCCAAATTGTTATATCGACGCATTTCAAACTACCAAGTATAGTTTATCTCCTTAAATAAGGATCAAAGAATCTCATATCCATTATCAATCATCTTTTTGTATAAAAAGATAATGTAAACCATTAAGTTTATGTGTTATTTTATTTCATTTTCAAATTTTAATCATGTTTACATTTAATATTAATTATGTTTAAAAACATTATTTTCGAAATGAAATTAGCAAAAAAAAATGATAAGCAAATCATTATCATCATTATTGTGATGATGATGATTAATGTCCACTAAAACAAATGTTATAGGACCTAAAGAAGAGAGAAAAACAAATAATCTAAATGGATTCTTCAAAATATTGTTTCTATCATCAAAAAGACTAGAAATAAACCCTCCAAAATTGTTATAAGTAGTCTAGCTTAATAAGTCAAACAGAAAAAAATATGATCTAAACTTTTAAATTTACTCATCAAATTCTCTCTTAAATAAATTATATAATTATCATAATTTTTAATTAAAATTATTAAAATATATAATTTGACATTAATTATATTTTTTTTTAAATAATAATAACATTTAACATTAATTATATTAAAAAATTGTTATTTTGGAATATGATTATGTTAAAAAAAAATTATATAATTATCTTAATTTTTAGTTTAAAATATTACACTGTATAATTTAATATATTAATTATTTTCAAATTCCAACCCTTTTCACATTTAACATTAATTATATTAAAAAAAGGCTATATTTGGGAATGTGATCATGTTATAGTGTACAAAAGGTTTTTTTAATCCTATGTTCATGTAATTTGTTACGTTGACTGGGCCAAGTTGAAGTTTGTGTTATGTTGACTAGGTTAAGTTGAGGTAATAAGTGAGTTTGATAGAGTAAATAATGTCGATATATATTTAATTTAAATAAATAAAAATTATAATTATAATTTTTTTATTTATAGTTGGAAACTTATTTTTTTATTTTCGTAATTTTTTTAAGAGTGTATTTATATTTGTTAAAATTAATTTTTGAAATTTATATTATTTTTTAATTTTTGAGATATATTGTTTAAGTGTTTTTAAGTTAAATTTAAGAATACAATCACTTAGAAATCAATTATGGATTAGTGGTAGAAAACTTTTATGGATTAAGAATTAGAATATAATTTAATTAACAATATATGTTAAATCATTAGAATATAATTTAATTAACCATATATATTTATTAAATCATTAAAATATAATTTAATTAACAATATATGTTAAATCATTTCTCTACAGGTTCACTCTCCATGATAGGTAGTAGGTTGATATATAGTGTTTTATGATATGGGTTCTATTAATTTTAGGAAAAAACGTTAATCAATTATGAATTAGTGGTAGAAAAACTCCTATTGATTAAGAGTTGGAATATAATTTAATTGACAACTAGCTTTCCATGATACATAGTATGTTTGATACATAGTGTTTTATGATATGGGTTTTATTAATTTTAGAAAAAAATGTTATTTCTAGAGTGTGGTGGTTTACTTGCATTAATGATGGCTTTTTAAAAAAAAAAAAAATTGTGAAAACATGGATTTCGTGAAAACATTTTGTTAAAGATAGTCTTTATGTCAATGTGGTACTACATTTGAACAAGGTTACCTGTGAGTTCTATGCGAGTTTGAAATAGTAAATAGGCTTGTAATAATTTTGACATATTAAAATATTGATGGGCTCACTGAAAGTCTTTTAAGGTGTGGATTGTATTTATGCTACAACAATGGTATGTGATATTGTGAAATTTTTTAGGTACAAATCTCCTCATCCCAGTACAATCTTGTAGGTGGCGCAAGCCCTCAGTCGATTTAGCAAAATAGAGAGCTCTTAGACACAACTTTGTTGTCGAAGATTATTTGATTATAAAACACGTTAGTAGAATAAATAGCACTTTAGGTAGCATCATCATTGAAGATAGTTTGATTATTGAGTTTGCAATAATGCAAAGGTTTTGCTAAGATGACTTCTATATCAATGTGGTCTTTTATGTAGATCTTTTGAGCAATTTTGCACCCTCTCCAAATAGAAGGTGTGCCATTATATTCTTATAATGCAAAATTTTTGTTAAGATGGTCCTTATGTCATCTTGATTTTTATGCAATTCAAACATAGGGCAAGTTCTAGATGACTTTGATTTAATAAACAACTTTTGGTGATGGATTCATAATAAAACATGGCTCAACTTTAAAATACTTTGATAAAATAAATAACCCTCAATTATAGTTTTATAACTAAATATATATTCATTTTGAAATAGATACGTGTAAGGAATTATATTTTCTTTATAAATAGAAGAGGCGACGTTAGGTCCAAATAATGTAACGATTTTGTTAAAAGTGAGTCTTATGCTAATGTGATCGTCTATGAGGATAATGAAGTTTAAAGTTTTGAGATGACTTTCATAGAATAGATCACCTTTACTCATGACTTCATCATCAAATATAAGTTGATAGTAATATAGCGAAATAAATTAAATGGCGTTCATGTCAATGGCAACATTAAATATAAATTAACATTAAAGTAGATTTTGCAAGGGGTTTTGTATCATTTTTAACTAGGAAAAGTAACATTAGATCCATGATAATGTGAATGTTTAAGGTTTCCCCATTTTAATGTGGCCTAATATATAGAGAAAGTGCAATATGAGTTATGGGTGACCTTCACATAATATATAACATTTAATCACGGTTGCATACTTAAAACTAGATTGACTGTATATTGTAAGGAGTTATATACTCTTTTTGTATATTAAAGGAGTGATATTGTCTTTAGGGTAACATAAAGGTTTCGTTACAAGTATTCTTATGTCAAATTGATCTTCATTTGAAATCCTAAATGACTTTATATAAAGCAAATAATTCTTACCATTAACTTTATTGTAAAGTATAATTTGAAAAGCATAATATATCTATCCAAATAAAAAGAACAACTTAATAACACAAAAATTTATTAACCTTAATTCTAATTAATATTAATACTATTTTAATATGAAGTAAACATTGAATAATTTCAAATTCTAAATAAAAACAAATCTTAAACAACTTTCTTAAAAATATATATATAATAATAAATTCAATTAATATTTATAAATTTTTATATTGATAAATTAAATGTAATATTTAAATAATTTTAATTAAACAAAAACATTCTTATATAAAAATAAAATATATTTTATTTAAAGTTTAGAAATAAATTTTATAATTATAATTTGTTATTTTTAATAAATCAAATTCACATTTTACCATTTAAAAATATTCAATATACTTTCCATAAATAATAATAAATCATAAACCATTAAATACCTCATAATTTTAAAATGGTATTTACAATTTTACTCTTTTCAAATAAATGAGACACAATAAGAAATACCGTTAAATGTAATTGTGTTATAAAGAATGCAATTTTATAACACAAGTTAGCTTCATTGTAAAGTAGATGTTGTATAAGCTATGTACCCTCTTTCGTGAGCAAAGAGACTAAATTAAATAAAAAACAATAATGTGATTATACATTTAATTAACTGTCATACACATTGTTATATGTAAACTCTGCAAATCCCATTATCGCGAGTTTGTTTTTTCCAAGGTCACATTACTTTAAATTTGAAGCATGAATAAGTACATTGAGATGTGGAAGGGGCCCCGATTTGCAAATTTGAATATTGGTTTCTCTAATATTCTACTCTTAGGTACCTATGTCTTCCACACATCCCCCAATAACATAGTAAAAATTAAAGCGCAATTTTTTGAAAACTGACTCCTTGTCTGTTGTATTTGTCTTCTAATATAATTATCTATTTGTTTCAAGTGTTTCCCCACTTCCATGGCAGTGTTGACCACTCTTTTCATTTGACCGGGATCCACACAATCCTCTCCCTCTTTGCTTTTCTTTATTGTAGTGGAAAATGTGTTGGAAATTGAGATGCTCTGAATACATCATCCAAATTTGCTTCCTTTCTTTGCAAACTTGTAACACTTATATTGTATTAAAAGGACTAAGGTTCTTTGCCTTGTGAGTTGGTTTTTATATTTTGAAAACTTTTTGAAACTTTTGAGGAGTGAAAAGGGAGGGGTAGAAATTGATTATAAATGAAATATTTTGTTTCAAAAATATATACATACATATATATATTGAAGTTGAGATTTCGAGCCAGTATGTTTTTCATATTTTTATTTTTATTTTGCTTAAACAATGGAAAATTTTAAGTGTGATTTGATGAGATGAGTATGTTTATGCATAAAAGAAAGAGGGGATACTAGTTTTGTTGTTCGGTTTCCAATTAGTTTTGGTTGAGGAAACTGATTTGATTTTTTTTCACATTTGATTCACAATATGCAAGAGGCCAAACCAGTGATTGAAGGGATAACCTATAGCTAAAAAATCTTCATCTATGATTTTGGATTTGGTCAATTTAGTCAAGGATCCTCCTTAAATCTTTTGGGTAGTGAAGTCTTCTAGGTTGAGAGTTTTTGTGAGGGCATTTTGGTCAAAGAGTTCTTGTCAAATAAACATCTGAGTATTAAGTTAGTGTGGCAAGTGTTTGGCCAAAGTATTAAGGAAACCGACAATCTATTTGACAAAATGTCTACCCGCAATCTGTGCCAATGTATTTAGGGTACATGGCATGTGTTTGATGAGATAACTATAAGTGTTTGTTGGAATGCCACCATGCAAGATGTTTAATGTTTTTTAATAAAGGAAGGCTGAGTTTCAAATTATGATTAAGTCTCTCTTCATGAAAAGCATATGCTTATGGATGCATTATAAAGATTGTGTGTTTTATCTAAAGCAAAAATTGGTGTGTGCACAAACAGAGACTTGTGAATAACCAATTTTAACATATGGAAGTAAACAACTTGAGGATCAAACTCTATTGTTTGTTTACCATAAAAGCAAAGATTCCATCCTCAATTTGATGATGCAAATGCATGGAGGAGTTGTGAGTTCAAAGGCACCTTCAATTTCCAACTTATGTCATTTAAGGATGTTGCAAAAACAAATCTACCAATCCAATTGATTGAAATGATTCTCACATTCATAGTGCTTATATGGTGGAGCAAAATAAAGAGGTGTTGTTGGTGGATATCACAACACTATAGGTAACCCATCTACATTTTCTATATGAAAAATATTTGGTTATTTGTAGATTTAATGGTATTGTCTTCCTACATTGACATTGTTTCATTGGATTCACTCAAATTGGACTAAGAAATGTAAGATTTCTTTGTGTTCCAAGGGCATTTTTATTGTTAAGTTCTATAATCATGCTAATTATTAGCAAGTATTTGAGGGGGGCTCCTAATTTTGAGGGAGTGTAGAACTTCTTTTAACTCCTTTAGTTCTTTAATTTTGATCCTAATGGGTTCATCTTCCTAATTCGTGATTACATTTCTATTACACATTTACATAAAACCAAATCTTGAGAGAGCTATAGTAGGTTTTTGCACATGTGCTCATATATATGTTGAGATAAATCTTAGTAAGGGTCTTTTGGAAAAAATGATCCTCAGTTGGAAGGATTTAAATACACATAAATCTTGAATTATGAAAACACAAATTTGAGGCGCAAGGTATGTTATTTTATACGATATTCACAAGCTACTTATCCCAATACTTGAACTCATCGTCCCAGGAAAAAAGAAGCCAAATCAAAAACCAAAGATATGGATTTTTTTGGTGGAATTGAATTCAAAGATTGACCTCAGTCAAAATGAAGTAAAATAGGATCATGGAATGTTAATTAGGGAATCCAATCCTTAGGGGATAAACTAGAAGAAATAGACACGAGACCTTCATCCTCAAGGAGATAGTGGTCGCTCAAGCCCCTCTAGGTGCAACAACAAGACATCATGAAAATAATGCTTTCGATTTAGATAAAGAGCTTATTTTGATTTCTTCTCTTTTGATTCATAAATAGCTATTATGACTCATTTTTTAGAGGGATAGCTTGCAATTAAAGAAAGAGAAAAGGGGAAAAAAAACTATCAAAGGAAAAAATAAAATGTATATTATTAATATAAATTTAATTTTGTAGATGTAATATGTCATTGTATTCTTATAAATGCAACATTTACTTAAATGAAATGTGTTATTTTTTGTATCCAAATGAATAGACAATTGGGTTAGTGTCGTGCTCACATGACACGATGTTGATTCCAATGGCCGCTGCTATAACCTCTAGGGCCTACGACTTGTCCTCCACTTCATAAACCAGGTTACGTTTGGGAGAATTGAACCTTCGATCTCTTGCTCATAAAATTTCATTTTCACAATGATCATCAACTAAACTACACCCAAAAACAAATAAATTATATCAAATTAATATAATTTTACTTTTATAAATTAAAAAATGAAAAATACAATTTTAAATATAAATAAATTAAAATTATTACAAATATATTATATAATTTTTATAAATTATAAAATAAATATAATAATTATTATAATTTTTAAAATTTAAACTTGTGAATTCCCATAAACACATTTGTTGACTGAACAACTTTCACAAATTGTAAAATAAAATTAGTTATTATACTTTAAAACTTAAAGATCAATTCCAATAATGTCTTTGTTGATGGAACAACTTTCACAAATTGTAAAATAAAATTAGTTACTATACTTTAAAACTTAAACATCAATTCCAATAAACATATCATTCATGTTGTTAATTATGTTGTGGTCTAACAAATCATCCATGAAAATTCATTTTTCAACATATTTCACATGATTTTACTGGAAAGCCCTAGCATCAAGGAAATTTACCCTAGTGGAACCAACAAAAAAAAGAGATCCTCTCTTTAAAAAATAAAAAGCAATTTTGAAATTCGTTGATAGAGAAAGTGGGACAATGTGCCATGCTTAGAATAACATGGCCATTTCAAAAGGCATGGCATTTCCTAGTCTGAAGTTTCATGCCCCTGCACGTGCACAAAGTGTCCATGTACTCATACATGTTTACGATTCTCAAGGCACTTGGGTTTCCAACTATTCAATTCACTTGGTTTCTTTACCCCTTCACATATAGCAAGATATCGTTTTAAGTTAAAAATGCATTCTTTCAAGGTGAACATGCAGACATATATTGATATAAATACTAGGAGGGGACCAGTGTAACTTGAGCTCCATAGGTGGCTAAAGACTAGGTATGGTATTGATTTTGGAGCAGGTATTATGTGTGCACGTGATGGCTCCGTTGGGATCAACCCTATTAACAGTGGATATATGCCATGATCAAAGTTGTATGGTTGTGGTGGGGTTGATTTTTTTTATTTGACTGCAAAATTTTAATGTTATACTATTGGCATCTTTGTTTTTTAAGTTGTTGAAAGGTGGAAGGATGATGATGTGTTGCAATAGTAAATCACTGAAAGGAAGTTACATACTATATATAAATATAATGAAAGTCAGTTATAAATGGTTATAAGTTAAAGAGTTTAATTAATAAATGAACGATAAATTGACATAGTGATATTTTATAATAAAATTGATAAGGACAATTTTCAACATTATTTTTATATAAAAGTTGTTTGAAGTTAGGGTGAGAAGGTTGTTGATCTTTTATCAATGGTTGGTTGATTGTTAATACATTTATGGTTGTTGTTGATGTAATTATAGTTTCTCAATAGTGTTGTTGAGAAATTTATGCTTATTTTATATATATTTTAAATGGTTTGGAATGTTTAACATGGATGTTGATGGAATTATGAAATATTTTTATTTAATGTTACATTTTGTATATATCCATTAAATATATGTGTTTAAATCAATTTAAATGGGGTTGTAGAAGTTTTATTGAATTTTTTTTATATATTTGAATTTTAGCTTCATTTCATGTGAAATTACTTTTATTTTGGGAAAATAGAAAATGTTAATGTTTTTAGATTAAAATAAAATCTTGGTTGGTATTTTTTGAGAACGTTGGTCTCCATCAAGTGTCAACACATACTTTTTTTTCACAATAAAAAATAACAATCTTTCATTAAAAATAAAAGTAGTTACATATGCATTTTTCAGGAATCCCCAATTAATTTAGAGTATTTCCACAATAGATCTTTCAAGGAGCAAAAACCAAAGCTTTCAATGGGAATCACATCCCCAAAAAGAAGTAAAAATTTATGCCTCGGGCTAAATCCTCACCAATGGGCAAGACCTAAGCATTTATGCAAAATCATCTATCATCAATAAACATAATAGATAAAAGCACGAAAAGGACATCTTGAAAATAAAATAAAAGACTCAATACAAGGGGAAATGAATATAAAAATAGCTTCAGACCCAGCTAACACCAAAACCAACACCTCCTCTTAAACATAAAAAAAACCTAAGCAACTAATCGAGCCATTCAGAAGAAGATTAAAGCGAATCTCACCGGGTAGGATAGAAACACCTCTTTTAGAGAGGAGATCAACCATCGAATTCTACTCAAAATAAATATGGGAGAAGGAAAGGCTCTTGAAAAACTCCTTCGGGGATCTAATTTGTTGCATCCAATGGAACAAATAAGGCACCCCAAATGGTGATCAATCTTGAGCCCATTTGATGACTGATTTGGAGTCATCAGTGATTTCAATAACCTTTATTGGTAACTAAGATGCACACCTCAGTACTCGCCAAAGCGCCACCATTTCTGCTCTATTATTGGAACCAGAGACCCTTGACTAGAAGAAATGGTAGGTATGGGTAGGCTCCATCACAATGTAAGCCCCACACCCACACTGCCCACCTGAAGATGCCCCATCAAAGCGTCTAATAGGAAATGATAATCCAAAATCCTTGTAGACGCTAAATCTTCGATGAGGCTTTGGATGGCATAACCCAATCTCCTGAAAAAAAGGCCAAGATATTCATATAAGAAAGCCTCACATCAAGGACCATTTGTTCGAAAATGTTGGCATTTACACTGCTCCAAATGCTCCAAAAGATATAAAATGGGATTGTTTGAAATTGAATCTTTTTGGTGCTCCATCCAATTAGTGAGACATGGTTCGATAGATGAAATTCCCACCACATCATCAATCTTGAGAAATTTGGAAAACTCATCCCAGATAGTTACAACAAAGGTGCATCCCAAAAATAGGTGCACCACCTCTTCACTCGCACCCCCACACATGGTACAGATCACCATACCTCGAAAACCCATTCTAGATAGACTCTCCCATGTGAGAATCTTATTATGTAGAACAAGCCAAGTGAAACACTTCAACTTAAGTGGAGCTTCCCATCTCCACATTTTTGACATCCAAGAAACGCTGATGCCTGCCCTATTTTCCTGAGAAATGAAGGAATATGTGTCTTTTACCAAAATATTACCTTCTTGTGCTAAACTGCCCTAAGAAAGTTTGTCATCCTTCTCGGCCAGGCTAATACCTGCTTGGCATAGCTTAAAACGATATTTCTCCCACTCTTCCTCTAAACCCACTAGTAGCCCAAGATCATTGGAGTGCAACCAATAGGTAGGGGGAGAACAGATTCACGATGTCTGCCAATATGTTCCAGAGAAAATAATCCGTGGTCATTACAAAATTGTATAATTTGGGTAGAGAGGAAATAATCTCCTTCCAAACCTTTGATTTCATTGAGACTGATAACGGCCTTGTCACCTCTGCCTACCTCCCATCTCAAGTTGTTCTATAGCCAACACTTCGCTTTCATCAAGTTGTGCCATATATATGAAACATTCTTCTTTTTTGGCACTCATGATTTTACCCATTCTTCCAAATTAGAATAATGGAGATATTTCTTGCTAATGATCTGATGCAGATACCACGTCCATTAAAACCCCCCCAAAGGTTCTTAGTAAGGAGAGTGAGATTAAATTTCTTAGTGTATTTAACTCCCCAACCTCGTTCCACCTCACTCTTAGATAATGTCTCTAGTAGAACCAAATGAAATTTCTTGTTGTTGTTAGTGCCACCCCATAAAAATCTAGCAATAAGTGCATCAATTCACTGAATGACCATTTTGTTCAAATGAAACAGGTGCATCCAATATACTGATATACCCTGCAAAATGGATTTAATCATAACTAGTCTTCTGCCCAACAACAACCATCTATGCTCCCATAGGGCCAATTTATTTTCAAATTTTTTGATAAGCCAATCCCAATCCCATCTTTCATAATTATTTGGCTTCAAGTGGAATCCCAAATACTTGAATCCACCTACCAATGATCTAATTTTAACACCAAATAAATCAACAATCCGCTTCATTGCCTCCTCGTCTGACCCATCTGTGATCAATTCGAATTTATCCTTATTCATGATGAGCCCTAAGATTGACCCGAATTTAGTGATGATTTGATGAAAAGCCCTCCATTCAATTATCTTGGCTTCCCCCGAGTAGAGCACATCATCAACAAACATGAGATGTGAGATTGAAATATTTCTTGTAACCCTGCAACTGAAAATTGAGCTTAACTCCTTAGCATCTCTGATCCCTTTGCTTAACCTATCTATGACCAATATAAACAAAAATGGTGAAAGTTCTGTGGAAATTTTTTAATCTTTACACTTTATGCAAAAAATATTTACTGTTAATCTGGTTATGCTCCTCCTACTTAGACAAGTTATTAATTGAATAAATTATTCAAGTTAAAATCAAAGAAAAACACATAACAGATCTCCACCATTCCAGATCTAGAATAAGTTCATGCACACATAGACAAAGTGACATAGTTATTTCTAGACAAACAGTCCCTATAAAAACCCAATGCGGGAAAACCGGCCTTCTAGATGTTGGAGGGATTTATTATTAATAATTTTATGAATACAACAAGCCTGGGTTCCAGATCTGGAAAACCCGACAGAGAAATAATAGATCTATAGCTCACTGGTTGATCTAGGGCCAAAATAATGACTTATCCACACCCTCAAACGGGATTTACAGAACTCAGCCAAAATTAGGTCCTAGAAACCCCAGCACTGCCCCTGAAGCCTTTGCGTCAGCCTCTGAAGCCCCTCTGACCCTCAGCGCTGCTCCGGAAAAGGTTGCGTTACCCCAGACTGGATGACGCAGTCCCTACGCTGCCCCTTAGTGTCTTTGCGTAACCCTTGAGGGTTTCCTACAGAAAATTACGATGTCTTTGAGGGACTGCGCAGCACCTGCGTAGCACAATGTTTCCCTTCCTGTTGCTGCTCTCCTGCTTCTCTGCGCTGACTCTCTGAGCTGACTATGCCTCTTGCTTATTCTAGACCCTGGGATTAGATCATCCCCTTGGTCTAAATTCCCCTCTTTGCAGTTGAAACACTTCTGAGTATTCTTAGCAAACCCGCTCTAGAATCTCAGCTTAGCTTCAGTGCTCTGCCTCTATAGAAATTTGAATAACTGATATGTTATCCACCGAGATTCTCCTGATCACACACTATTTTAGCTTCATGCATAATACAGAATCTCTTCTACCATTGATCATCACATGCGTAAATAAAATCAATTGCATGCACACATTAAAGCCATAAAAATTCACACATATGAACACAGTATTTCATGGGAAAGCTTAAAGCTGAAAACCCCCAACTATCTGTATATTACACATGTCATGGAGATCATGTAACAATCATAGTACAAAGCTCTTTGCAAGCTCTCATGCACTACCTCCCTTGCTACACACTATCAAGCTAGATCTAGCAAAACTCATGCTCCAACCTTTAGCCACTTGATAGCCAACCTGAATTGCGTGTTTCAATGCTATGGGATGGTCTCTTTATATAGATAAACCACCTGGATTGAACTGCGCAATCCTCATTGATTACTCCACCTATCTGTGTGTTGCAAATAGCAACAGTATAGTCACAACTGATAGTTAACCTGCTCTTTCACCTATTTCTCCACTGGTCTCCACTGAAACTGTCCATGCACTGAAGTTAACTGATGCATTCTTTAGTTGATTAATGAGTTTATAATTAGTGAATTAATTAATAATTAATTCACACCACTCTCACTAATTGTATCAATTAGTTAAACTGAATACAAATAGCTCAACTATGTTTAGATTAGTTAAACCGAATACAACTCCACTAACTTCCTCAATCAACTCCACCAAACTCCGTCACATGAGTTCTAACTAAAGTATCCATGCAATAGCTCCACATAACCCTTAGGAATAGCGTAATTCCTTCTGTCAGCTCCTGTGCCACATCTGTGCACTTAACTGAAGTGCTCCAAGAGAATAAGATAATGTTTAGAGTCTAAATATTATTAAGAGCTAATAATATTTGACATATCTATTTTTAGACTGGCAATCTAAAAATAGATTCCGCCCAATATGTCTAAAAATAGAAGTCCATCTATTTTTTCCAACTTGACCAACCATCCACAAATAGCATCCCGCAACTTATAGAACATGATCCATATGTCTAAAAATAGACATAGTCTAAAAATAGACTTTTCGACAAAAATCACATGTGTGGTCCCCACCTAGTTTAGGTGATCACTTTCCAACTAGGATCAGGAAAGATGTTTCAGGAGGCCTCCTTCACCGTTTCTTGTTGCCATTTTCAACACTCCCTCTCAACAAGAAAGGACTGTCTTTGCATGCGACATGCAACTCCATGCATTTGCCCTGCAACCTTCACAAGCACCATGCAACTCCATGCATCTGCTCTGCAACTCCTCCGAAACTGAATAGGCTCCAAACAACTCAATCAGTCTTGATGCATCTAGCATCTATCATCAAAGTCTTCGACTTCTGCTGGTACCAACTGCACATGTCATCAGGAACTACTGCGCCGTTGAACTCTTGCACCCATGCACTCTTGCACTTGCTGTCAACTCTGATCCGCGCTCCAGTATCCGACACTGTCACTTTGATCTGCCTGCATCACTCCAACTGATCTTGCTACTGCCGTGCTGTGGGCACCTCGTAGCTAGGTTCAATCCATGAGATCTCAACCATCTCATGAATCGCCTGTAAATTCTCGCGGGGATTACTCATGCATTTCGCCCCACCTCTCACTTGGTGGTATAGCCGCATGCACTCCCTCTGCCCATCTGGCACGAAATTTCTCTGCATGAGTGGTTTCTCCCACTCCATGATCCTCATCTTGTGGCTGCTCCACATCCCGAGGTTCACTCTTACCTGCATGCAAATCCTGCTCCCTCTCAAGCTTCAATTGCATGTCTTTCTTGCACTTCCCAACAGTAGGAAGCTCCATAGAAATCCCATCTACTTCAAATCTATAAATATTCTTCTGCATCTCCAGTTGTGGCTGCTCCACAACCTTTTGAGACTGCTTCTCACGCTGCATGTTGAGAGGATCCATCTCAACCACGAAGTCACTAACCTCTGCTTTGCACCTCAAAGCTTTGCATGCATCTTGTACCTTAGTGCATGTAGATTCTTGGCTCGTGCACATTGCAATTGTCCCGCTGTCGCAAAATTTTCTAACAAAAGAGCTGATTTTAAATCGATGATATCTCCCTCATTCGAGCTCCGATTCGACCGATTTTTTTCTTTCAATTTGGGTATTTTTTCACAAGGAATCCAAATATGCTATTTGTTTCTGAAAATATTTCACCAAAAATTTTCAGATGTTCCCTACAAACTCGCGCACCCAAAAATTCTCGCTCTCATTCCATGTAGAAAATTATATACAATATGCATGTATATTTCCGGCTTTCTCCATCTTTATGTTTCTTGAGTTTATCCTCAAACTCAACCGCTTCAATGCTTTGAAATTGCTCCAATGATCAATATCGCTCCGATACCATGTAGAAAATCTATAACTTGACTCATGGTTTCTCGTTTTTATAGTTTATCCCTAGCTCAACACCGCCTCACGTCCTTTGTTGCTCCAATGATCAATATTCGCTCAATACCATGTAAAATTGGAATATAGTGATATGTTCTCTATGAAGTTCTCTTGATCACACTATTTTAGCTTCATCCATAATACAGAATCTCTTCTATCATTGATCATCACATGCGGAAATAAAATCAATTGCATGCATACATTAAAACCACAAACAATCACACATATGAACACAGTATTTAATGGGAAAGCTTAAAGCTGAAAACCCCAAATATCTGTATATTATATGTCATGGAGATCGTGTAACAATCATAGTACAAAAGCTCTTTTGCAAGCTCTATATAACTACCTCCCTTGCTGCCTCTATGAGCTAGATCCTCTCAAAGCCTCTGTTGCTCTGTGCAAATCTTGGTAGCCAACACCGGAGGTGGTGTTCAAGCTATGGGATAAACTCTGCTGTGATCGCCACCATCTAGCTATGCAATCCTCATGGGTTACTCCACCCATCTGTGTGTTGCAAATAGCAATAGTATAGTCACAACTGATAGTTAACCTGCTCTTTCACCTATTTCTGCACTGGTCTCCACTGAAACTGTCCATGCACTGAAGTTAACTGATGTATTCTTTATTTGATTTATGAGTTTATAATTAGTGAATTAATTAATAATTAATTCACACCACTCTCACTAATTGTATCTATTAGTTAACTTGGATACAAAAAGCTCAACTATGTTTAGATTAGTTAAACTGAATACAACTCCACTAACATCCTCAATCAACTCCACCAGAAGCCATTGAGTTCTAGCGGAAATCAATGCCTGATAACTCACTTAAGCCCTGAGAAAAGCGTATTTTCATACATCGGTGCATGTGCCACATCCAGGCATCAAGGCAAAGTGCTTCAAGAGAATAAGATAATGTTTATAGTCCAAGTATTATTAAGAGCTAATAACATTCGACATATCTGTTTTTAAGTGACAGTCTAAAAATAGATTCGTAATAATAATAAAAATAGAAGTCCATCTATTTTTCAACTTGACCAACCATCCATAAATAGCATCCCGCAACTTATAGAATATGCTCCATATGTCTAAAAATAGACATAGTCTAAAAATAGACTTTTCGACAAAAATCACATGTGTGGTCCCCACCTAGTTTAGGTGATCACTTTCCAACTAGGATCACGAAAGATGTTTCAGGAGGCCTCCTTCACTGTTTCTTGTTGCCATTTTCAACAGCCTCTGTGTGTATTTACAAATGACCCCAAGCCTTTCCTTTATACTTTTCTCGTTGGGAAACCAACGACCATGATCAGATCTTGAATCAATGGCTAAGATTAAAATAAAACTTGATCCGTGTGACTTAAGACAATTTCATCACATGTTTAATTAAATTCACTTTAATTATTTAAGTTCCCTAAGTTTTAACTTAGGAAATACATTAAAATAATTAATTAATTTAATATCTCCTAAACCAGATGAAATTTCCCAAATCAATTTATGGGTCTTGTAGATCAAGTGTACTCTAGTCCCTCCACAAAATTTGGGAGCTAGAGCACAACTGATGCTACCCCAAATACACAAAATCTTAACAAGTTCACATCCCGGACGCATACCTCTAGAGATATGAAAGAAATATGTCAAGAAGCCATTGATAAAAACAACCAAGTTCATTGATGTTACACATGCCATGATCCAATCAATGTGTCTATGAGGGAAGCCAATTTTGTGAAGTATCAACCTAAGGAAATCCCAATTGATGCTATCATATGCTTTTATCATGTCGATTTTCATCATAAAAGCCTTCAGCCTTCAAGTTTTGATTGAATGGATACATTCTTGTGAAATGGTCACAATGTCTTGTATCAATCTATTTGAGAGGAAGCCAAACTATTCTTGAGTAATGTGATTAGATAGAATCTGCTTGATTCTATTAACTATCAATTTAGAAACAAAGTTATAAACATAATTGCCTAACGAAATTGGTTTGAAATCTGAAAAGTATGATGTTTTAGACCTTTTAGTTTTAGAACTTTTAGCAATATGATGAAAGTTGCATTGATGGCACCTAAAATATAGCCCATGCGACAAGATTCTTTTGCCATTTGCAAGAGATTTGTGCCCAAGATATCATAGAAGTGGAGAATAAGTTCAACTAGCCATCCATCTGGCCCTCGCTTGAGCCTTCATTGCCTCTTGTAGCTTATCTGATGTAATCAGTATATTCATCAACTCAGTAGCTTCTTCATTCACCGTGCAGTGGAAAGGTTTCCTATATCCAATTGTTCTGTGATGTTTATATCCTCCGCAGCCTTATATTGGTTGCTAAAAAGGGAAAAAACCTCCTTTTGAATATCTTTATGGGAAGTAAGCAATCTGTTTCCCCACCTCTAATATGTTGAATTGTGTTTGCCTTTTCCTTTTCGAGGCCACCCTGTGGAAGAAGAGAGTGTTCTTATCCTCGCCAACCACCCATTCTGATATGCTCTTTAGTCTCTATTCTTCTTCTTGTAATTTCAATATTGTATATTTTATGGCCGCTAGATCCATAAGTGCCTTTTTGGTATTAAAAAAATCAAAACCTATAGGATTAGTAAAATTAGCTATCTCCTAATCAATGATAACATAAGAAATTAATTTGTTATAAATTTTAGAAAAATTAAAGTGAAAAAATTTTCTATTTTGATTTTTTAAAGAAAACAAATTTATGGTCTATGATTTTAATTTTTTTTGTTATTATAAAAAATTGATGATAAAATATTGTTGAAATTACAATGTTTAAATATTAATATCTTTATTTTAATATACAAATAAATTCAACATTCTCAATCATATTATTATATTACTTGCATGTAATGATTTAATCGAATTTTAACACTACGTTGATCCCTTTCTTAATCATCAAACTTTAATAAAAAAATATCCTTTAATATAATTTAACAATGTGTTTGTCACTTTTGTTTAACATCAAACTTTAATAAGAGATGTCACACCACTCGACACTTTATGAATCCTATTATCTTCCTTGTTTAAAAAAAAGTTACATGGCTCCCTCTTATAAAATTGAATTAAATTTAGTACATATATACATCGAATATCTCTTGGTCTCTACTTTGTGAAAGGCATTTTGGTAGGAGACTCGGCAATTTATTAGATCAATTCTCTTTGGTGCGATCGAATTTTAAAATTTTGGGATATTTTATGTGTATTTTTTGTGGGAATACGTTCAATGAAAGTGTATTTGATAGTAACGGGTCACAACACAATAACAATAATAAGAATTTTTATTATTGGTTTGTTTTTAATTATATATATTAATTTAGATTTATTTTAATTTCATATATTTATTTTATTTTATTTTTAGAAATTTGGTAAATCTAGAATTAAAATGTATTTAGGTTAGTTTGATTTTTTTTTTTTTTAAATAAACTATATTTCACATGAATATTATAAATTCTCATGAACTATTTTTTATTTTTTTATTTGTTATTGTTATTTTATTTTTATAAGATTATTTTTATTTTATTTTATTTGATATTTTTATTAATTTTATTTTTTTTGTAATTTAATTTAATTGAGATGTAAAATATTAAATTATAAAATTTTTCTATACTAAACTAGAGAGCCTTCTTCTTATAATAATAATAATATAATAAATTATTGATTGATTTATATGATTATGTATTTACAAAATATAATATAAATTTGTAAAATGTAGATGAAGATGAACCATTTGTAAAAAGTATTAAACTAGCATTTGCACAAGGGTGCAAAGGGAACGCCAGAGGCGCAGTAAATGGCCATTTCGACGACCTGCAACAAACCGCCTATGGCACTCGTTCCATAAGGTGTCACTCGCCTGGCCTTTAGTCTTGTTTGATGCAGCATTCAATCTTCCCAAATGGAAAGTGCACTGGGTCTATCTCTCCATGGCAAGGCAGGTTCAACTCTTTCGATCTTTTGATCATTTTTTTTTAGCCCTTCATCCTAAATTTTTCTCTGCAAATACCCACCATCCTCATGGGCAGAGAAAAGAAGTTGGGAGTGAGAGGAAGAAGCTGGCCATTTTTATTTTTGGTGGTGGTTCGAATTTCAAGGCTCTGCCCCGAGCTACTCTCATAAACAACATCCCTGGTGATGACCAACATTCAGAAAAGGAGGGAGTCTCGCCTTTGAATTTGTAGCCATAGAAAATTCATCAAAATATTTTCACAACAAATGAACGAAGCCATAATTACTTCTTCTTAGGCTCAGGAAGAATTTATGATGGCGCTGAGGTTGTGGGGGATGCTGGAAAACCAATTCTCTTCCCTGAATAATAACAATTTTAAGGATGCTCCAGAGGAGTTTGATGAAACAACAGCCAAGGAGATTAGTAGACTGAAGGAATATTGAGGCTCATAGTGGTAATGCCTAACAACGAGTGTCCTCAAGTGTGGTAAAGGAAAAGTTCGGCTCAATCTTCAGAGATATGGCAACTATGAAACCCAAAAAATTGAACTCGGTGTTAGAACAGACCTTGCAGTTGTGTTTATTAAACAAATATGATCTGCTGGGTGGCGCTCAAAAGGTGGAGAGGGTAGGGGTTGCAGTGCTCGTGAGTTGTGAATGAAGAGCATTTGATGTTGATAGTGGAATTGTAATGCTCGAGTGAGTAGATTGTTGTGATGGTAAAATCCCTGCTAATGACCAACAACAAAGAGAGGGGAAAGCAACGAATACGCCATTGAGAAACAACCCATCCCATCCCAAACCATAAAGAGAGGGGAAAGCAACGAAAATGCCATTGAGAAACAACCCATCCCATCCCCAACCATAAATGCGAGTGCCTATCTGGTGGATATGCCAATCTTGTGTTTTCATTACAACCTTTACAGCCTATGCACGACCTTCCAATTCATTCATTTCCTATCTAGTCTTAGTTTCGATGGTGATGGATAGAGGAAAATCTTGTGGTTGGGCTCCATTGACGTGTTGGAGGGGAAACACTTCGATGTCGAAGAAACTGTGGTGCAAGAGAAACACATCCACCGTGAAGAAACAACGACACCCTTCTCCCCACAAGCGAAAGGCATCCACCCCGAAGAAACAACGATGCCCTTCTCGACGAACCCATCACATCGTCTACATGACCTCTTTTGCATTTGTTGGCAATATGATGCAATGTGTTGTCCATGATGGCAACCTACTTGATGAAGTTGTCCTTGATGGAAACCTACTTGATGAGTTTGATTTTTACAATAGCAACTATTTTAAAGATGTAAAAAAATGATGTATATCTATATCGGTTCGAAGCGACGAGAAAAAGGAATTTCGGTAAGTGCATATGGAAAGTAGCCAGTATAATATGATGGGAATGTCACAATGTATACGCTACTTTTATGAAGGAAACCCACGTATGGATTCAATGTATACACTACTTTTGTGAAGGAAACCCACGTATACATTCAGGACTAGTATATACACAGCTAGTTTGAAGAGAAATCATGTACACATGCAGATACGAATGCTCCAAGTCGCGTATGCCTTTTGTGCTCTAAAAAATATGATACCTAGGGGAATTACCATGGTATTGGCCCACTATATTGAGCGCTGGATTATCTATTGATCCCGTCCAGGAATACCATCAGCGATTGAGTGGTTTTGACTCATGGTATTGACAAAGGCTATATCTATATAAGGAGAAGAAGATCATAGTGCAAGGGTGTGCATGTGTAAGGAAGGGTTGTTAATAAATAAATCTCTTAAGAGATATATTTGCATGGTTGAACTACGATAGATACGAATCTATGATGCACCTATGGATATGATGAAGGTTCAAGATCTCTAGATCTAGAAATGATGAATCTCTAGGATGATCTGCAAAATAAATGATGAAGACCTGGCGCAAGTCTGATGAAGAAATTGAAGAAATCTGGGTAAGTTTATAGATCCGGTTTGTTCTGCAAATTTTATCTTTCACAGATCTATACGCTAGTTTTTCTCGGTAAAAGCGCGTATATACGCGGGTTCGCTTAATAAAAAACGCATATGGAATTTAGGGTTTCTAAAGCTTATTTATAGATATTACTTCTGTGATTTCTGTTTTCTCTCTGCTGTCAGTCAATGAAGTCTTCTTGAAGTTCTAGGTTGATTGAATATGGAGTATGCTGCTGATTTGATAATGAACAAATCTAATCACTGATTGAGAAAACATGATGAAGGATGAGTGACTATCTAAACAGTTATGCATTGCTGATCGATTGTCTGAATTGAAAGTTTTAGATCTGAATATGAGTCTAAACAGATTCTGAAAGAAAGCATACGCTAGTTGGTGAAAAGAAAATCGCGTGTATACACGGAAACTGTGAAGAAAAGTCGTGTATTATTTCAAAATATAAAAACTAGCATGCACTAAAGCATACGCAGGTTGGTGTGAAGAAAGTCGCGTATATACGCGGGTTACATAAAGAAAAACAGCGTATGGTATCTGAATTAATGGTTGTTCAAGGTTGAATGTGTATTTGATTATCTACTCTGAAGTCTTGGTTATTTCTGATATTCTAGTTACAGTGGTATTGCTATTCTAATTGAAGTTTTGGGTAAAGTATGGTTGTTGATGTTAAGGGGTTGTATTGAAGCTGTTTTGATCCAGTATGAAAATTGATGAAACGTGGTCTGCAGTGGATCTGAGGGTCGAAGCCTTCAGTATGAAAGTAGAAGCTTTCAACCAGTAGAAGCTGGTGTTGAACTTAGGGGGTCGAAGCTCCCTTCCAGGAGAGGCTGGTAAACGAAATCAGGGGGTTGGAGCTCCCTTCCAGTTGTAGCTGGAAAATGAGAGAAGGTTGCAGCCTTCTACAGGTAGAAGCCTGCGTACTGGTATAAGTCTGCATCAGTACAATGTTGTAAAAGGTTTTCTATATAATAAGATTGAAGACATAGACGACGGCAGTGGTGGTTTTCTCCCGAATTGGGTTTCCACCTTAAATATTGGTGTTCATGTGTGTAATGCTTTATACTGTTGTTTACTGCTCATAACTTCTGATTATCTAGCCTTATTCATAACTCATAAATCTGTTTAAAAGACTGTTCCTGAGAAATTCTCTAATTCTGAAATATAAATCAGTATACGCTAGTTTCCTTCTATATTTCCGCGTGCATACGCTAGTTCAGTCCATAAAAACCATGTATGGAAATTTGCTCAAAGAAAAAGTAAAAATTTTTCAATCAGCTCAAAATACTGATTCACCCCCCCTCTCAGTATTTTTCCCAACAACATTTCCATGTGTCAACGTTTCTCTCGACGGACAAAAGAAAATACAGTGTGAGGATGAAGCAGGCGATTACACTTGTCAATATTTTATTTGACAGAAGGGTGACGAGAAATCATTTTGATTGGGTGGGGTAAACAGTGTTTGCTCACCCCACTCCACCAAATATAACGCCTCTCGCGTAATTATTTAGGTGGATCTCCTTGTAACGTAAATATAAAGAATCACTTGATCTCTCCCATGTCTAATTAATATGTTCTCATAATGGTAAAGGTAACTTTTAGTATAAGGAAGGTTGAAAGGTGTGTGAGAGGGGAGAATGGGAGTACACCTGCCCTTTTGTTTTAACATACGATGCTCTGTTTTTTAGAAGTTATGAAGTTTCTTGAAATAAGAAATGATGGGATAGTAGTTGATTGTAGTGAAAATGGTTTTTCAATTTTGGATGTGGTTTAATTTTAAATAATTCTTTTTAATCTTGATTGGATTTTGAGTGTTTTAAATGAAAAATGATGGATAGGAATGATTGTGGTTAAAATGTTCATTAAATTTTGATTTTGTGTAATTTGATTATTAGTGATTTTATTTAAACTAAATGTTTATTTATTTACAATTATGTTTATTTTGAAGTTATGTATATTTGTTATTATATATAATAGGTATTATATATAAGTTATTTCATTAAAAAAAATAGAGTATATGTAATTTGATTTTTTTTAAGGGATTGTTATGGGATTTATTTTTCTCTCTATAATATTTAAATGTAGGGTAGCACAACTGCCTAACATAATAAATATGGACAATTTATCAAGATTCAACCTAAAATTTCAATTAAATTAATATAGAAAACCTCATAACAAAGTCCACTTTAGAACAATTTATTTAAACCAATTAAAATAATTAATTGAAATGCATGTGTGTGTTATATCTACATACTAATATATTAATAGCCAAAAAAATGTGTGTTGTACTAGAGGAATCAACAACTAGGTTGGTTCCACAATTGTGTGACACTAAAACAATTTATAATTTATATCGCTACCATTATACCTCAAGGTTCCTACATACACCCTTTCCACAAACACAGGTAATTTGGGATAAATTTGAACCTCAAACCTCCTAATATATAACACTTTATTTTCATAATAAGTGCCAATTAAACTACTCCACATAGACTTTAATACTGTATTTATAATAATGATTAAAAAAATATTATAATAACACTTTTATAATATTAATTTCATTATTATAATTATTTTTATTTAATTACAATATGTAAATAATACTTTGTTTATAATATTGATAAAAAGTATTATAATACTTTGTTTATAATATCGATAGAAAGTATTATAATGTCATTTTTAGAATAATAATTATATTGTTAAAAAAATACAAAATTCTTATTTTTTTTAATAATTTGTAATTAAGCATTATATAACTGATTATTTTTAATCTGACATTATATAACAATTTTATTTTAAATGGTAAAAACAAATTATTTTCGTTCACGAATATTTTGATGAATTTTCAATTGATTGAAAATCCTAACTTCTTATAGGATGAGCTTCCCTGTATAAAGGGAATGAAACAATATAACGCTCTTTATTTTAAGACTCAAAGTCACATCATCTTAATTAAAGAGACTTCAAGTTCACTTGTTCTAAAGGTTATTTGCATTATATAATAAAATATATGATGGAAGATAGATGTTTTCCATGGTACAACTTGACTTGTCTAATGTCTATCATGCTTTTGTACATTTGGCATATAAAAGTATTTTTCTTTGTGGGCATTACACCCAATGATGTTGGTAGCTTACATGTAATTTGTTTTGGTACAAACCCTATGAGTCTTAATGAATTTGTATGTAAGCTTTATATGGTTTCTAGTCCTCATAATAATACTATCTTATTTAAACTTTGCATGGTTGAAGTTTTAATGCAAATGCAATTTTTCTTTATTTATCAAGATGTATATAATATTCCCTCGTATAAATTAATACCAAATATAATTTATTATATTTAATTGTCATATCAATTACATGTATTTGTATATTTATTATTTAATTATATGGTTTATGAATTATTGTGAATATTTTATCAAAATAATTTATCATAATATTTTATAAGTTTATGCGAATTTTTTATAGGATTGGACCTTGGGTTTTTTCTACATATCCATCTATGATTAGTTTCGCGAGAGTGAAGCTCTTCCTTTTTTTTAGTTAGATTATTTCGAGAGTTCATAAATATTTTGGATCTACTGGTATTCTCTTTCAATCTCCTCATCTTCGATATCCTTTTCATGGAGCAGCTGGGTTAAGTGGGGTTTTTGGTTTCTAAGAGAAACCTCTGCTGCGTGTATCTTGGTAAGCTAGAAATCTAGGGCGTTTCCTACCAAAAGAGGTGCAAGATCCAAAATATGAGGTTAAATCCAACAAGATCAAATAATATATCTAGGACCATGATCTAATCTACAGGTTCATCAGATTATGGCCCTTTGAAAAGTCTTTGATTGGGTGGATCGAACAAAAATGGAACCTCTAGGGTCAAATAAAACTAGAGGTGGGGGTAAAATAATTCTTCACAGTTATTTTTTCTAGCTTGGAAGACAGATCAAGGGTTTTTGAAGGAGTGTTGTATTTTTTTCATAATGCAGGGCTCTTCCTAGAGAAGTAATACTTCCTTGTTGCCCAAGTGTGGATTGAAATCTTTTCTCTTCCAAAGGAACATTGGGAGGAGGAAATCCTTGAAGAAATAATCTATGCCATTGGAAGCTTTTTCAAGGTCTCAAAGAAAACTAAGAAAGGAAGGTAAACATCATATGCTCTAATTTGAGTTCATTTGAATATCTCCCAACTACTTCCAACTTCAATAGATATTTATTATTAGGAAAATATTTTGAAGCAACCTCTAGATTATGAACATGTCCCCTTTAGATGTAGACATTTTCATGAATATAGGAATATTATTAGGGACTATCCAATGAATATAAAGGAATCGCTCGAAGAACACCTATCTAAAAGAGAGCAAGATGATTTGGGAAAATTCCCCAAAAGAAAAAGAAATTTGAGTCCTTTAGGTGCCTCAAATCCTGACCAAATACCTAGATCTAGAAATAGGTTCAAATATCTCTCTTCTTGAAGTTATCTTCAGAGCAAGCTAATATTCAATTAATCTTGCGACCAGTAGAAGGAAAAACCTATAAGCCCTTACTGAACCCTCTAGAGATTATGTGAATGCTTCTATAAGAATACTAACAAAATCCATTACTACATAAAATAATTCACTCCCTATCGAAAGATGATGAAACACAAGCCCTACTTGATCCAAGAGCACCCTTAAAATGCCTAAAAATAGAAGTCTCAGAAACTTAGTGAAACTCGGGCCAAATTGAAGATTTCATCGCTAGGAATCCAACGATGCAAACAACGCCTCAATTCGACTTTGTATGTGAAAGTTATGCCCAGTCAAAGTTCTAGTCAAACGTGGAAAAAACACAGAATTTAGTTAGCGCTAGAAAAATTTGGGCCAATGCCAAATTGGTGGTCTAGCCAAATTAGCAGCTAAAGTTGGTTGCAGTTCCACTAAAATTAGAGACAAGTTTAGTCATGGTTAAATTTGGTGGAACTGCCATATCTGACGACATCCATTAAAATTGGTGGAAGTTTGTGGCCCAATAGTATGGGGCCACATGGCCCAATCAAATGGCACTGCATGGAATCCAATTAGTATCCAAATAGGCCCCGCCAACTAGCAAATTGGCAACATCATCCAAACACAACAACAAAATCAAGTGGTTTAACAATACATATTAACGGTTATCAGTTGTTTTTTAATATTAACAACGACAACTTATATTATATCATTTCAAACCAAAATAGGGGTCCGACAGGTTTGAACCCATGACCCATCGAGAACCAAAGTTCTAAATATATTGTGCTAGTCAACCTGCTAGGCCGACAGGCATTGTTTTATTCGTCGGGTCAACACCATATAAACTCGTTATTTCAACCAAATGAATAATGAGCGGAGGAGTCACGATGCCGAGAGTGAAACACTATCGCGAGTTGACAAAACCAAGATAGGGCGTCGACAACCAGGAGGCAAAACCTCGCTCGAGCATGCAGAATGAGAGAATATCCCTTGAAATATTCTCCAAAATATCCCAAATATTCTGTTACGGAATATTGAAGATTCTTTGGGGGGTCCAAAGTTGATGGTGGCAGAATATAAATGAGTTTATACTTATTTTAATCATAAATTCACAAGGATTTTAGAGGTGTGGTCAGATTTGGGATTAGAGCAACATGTTTTCAAGTCACTCTCAGAAATGGAGGTATAATGATGTATTTTGCTAGTACTTTCCTTTCCTTTTCATTGAGATAAATGAAGAGGCCTTTCCACTTTGAAGTTGGGCCTGGGGACGTAGCCCAAATTGGATGGAGTTCATTATCAAGCATTGGGTGCATTGTCTTTATGGTATCCTTTTATGTCACTTCGTCTTTTAAGTGTTTGCATTAATGGTTTTACATGATCTTTTATGCAATTTTTCTAGCATCACCAAAGAAAAGATTTGGGATCATGTTGGTATCAAAGAGGGATTATTTTTTATGTGAATTGTGAGTGTTGATGATAAGCAAGGCCAAACTCAAAGATGGTGAAATAAAAATCAAGTCTTTTGACCCCGAGATTGTTCGTGCAACACGAAGAAGAAAAATGGAGAATGACAATGTTCGCACCAAGAATGACAAAGATTTCCATAAATATTTCTACAAGATGGAAAACATGGTAGATAAATTGTTTGCAGATTATGAGAAGAGAGTAGCAAACAAGGAAACAAACAAAGAAAGAGAAAGCAGAGGAAAATGATCAGGCAAATCAAGGAAATGTAGGAGACCCTCCTAAACCTCCATCTCCATCTTCAAGTGAATGTTCTTCATATTCATCTCATTCTCATCATTCTAACAATCATGAGAACAATGTTGCTAGAATTCAAGCAGAGAATGTTGAACTAAGAATATTTCTACAAGAAGAATAAGAGGAGAAGCATGGAGTGAAACTTCAGTTACAAACCACAAAAGAGGCCTTGGAAAATTTGAAGTGCAGTGAAGGCTTAGCGAAACCATCATCACTTGTTTCAGAATTGGAAACTGACGTAAACAATGTTAGTGATTCTTTAGTTCCATGTTCTCATTATGATGATGATTTTGGTGCATTTGAAAGGCACACCAAGGGAATTGGTTCAAATCTAACGAAAAATATGGCATATGAATGAAGGGGCCTAGGAGTTAATGTCTAGGGATTGTGAATCCCATCCAAGTGGTAGAACTACCTCAATATGTAGTATTAGGCTATGTTAGAGAGGAAGTTGAAATTCACTTCAAACCCACGAAGACATGAGAGTCTTCAAGTGACAAGACTGTGTTAGTGTAGCATGTTGAGAGAAAACACAACCTTCAAGCAATAATGAATATTTCAAAGGAATAATTATGTCAATTTCTCCTCAATAGAACCACACAAAAGGAATTCGTTCAAGGAAGGATATGTAACCTATGAATGAGACACAAAAGAAAGTCAAGAAATTTTTTAGGAAGAAAAATAATTGCAACCATTGCAACAAGGGTGGAGATCAGAAAGACACATGTTGGAAGCTCCATCCAAAGCTACGCCCAAAGAAGGGTTGAGAGCATATGAAAGAACCTTGGAAGGAACTGCCCATTGAAGCAGTTCAATAGGGAAGTTAGTTACAGGAAGAAATCCATTAGCATGGTTCGGTAAGATATGGGTAGCATTTTTAAGTAGTTGAGTATGGCCACCACTGTAAATCACATGTTTATTTTAAAATACCCCATAGATGGAAAAAAAATTGTAAAGTGATAAAGCATATAACATCACTTGAATATACAACATATTGATATTTTAGCCTTTAGTTGAATAACAAAGGTTATGGGTTTTGTTGTAAAACTTGACTATGAGTGTTTTCTAAACTCTTGGCAAGTAAGGTCTTGATTGGAATCTTGCAAGTTGTAATATATGCATTGGAAACTCCAAATTTGCATTGGATACAAGTGTCGACTTCATCATTCAGGTTCCGAAGTACAAAGGTGAAGTAAATGAAAGTGTGGCATGTCAAAGACATTTGTTGTGTAGATCAAGAAATGGGGGAGTAAATAAGCTTGTAGTACCTCTTTATACTTTTGGAGGACCAAAAGATTCTCAGTGGGAAGGAACGGTCCAAGAGGATCTCTAAAAGGCTGAAAAATCAGAGTCGTTGAATCTTAGTGATGTTATCACTCTATAATTTCTGAGGTTGCAAAATAAATTACAAAGGTAACCACAAAACCACTTTGGAAACTGGGATCTAGCCCTGCTAGCTTCAGAGAGGGATCTCTCTATCAAATTTAGATTTGTTTCTATTAATATATTAGGCTAGTTATGGAAGTTCAGTGTTTTTTTTTATTGATTTGAATTTCTTGGTTGATTAATGTTTAAATTACCATTGGTTATGGAGTCTATGACTTAAAACATAGATTTGTTTCAGCTTTTATAGATAGATTTCGCAAGGCAAGGAAGCCAAACTAATTGGATTATGTAAATTTAAATGAAGTGAATAAGAAGAGGTGAAATAATTTCCATTAAGTAAAGAGAAATTAAGAATTCAATTACTTAATTTCATTTGAAAACATTGAAATTATTCAAATCCAGAATAAGAGTGTGCATTAAAAAAAAATGTTCTTCAATTTTCTAATGAATAATTCAGATTATGAAAACGCATAAGCATGGTAAAAAAAGGAAAGTAAACATATAAACAATGATAGGTGCACTTCACCAACAATTTGACACAAGAATCCTATGAAAGAGCTTTTGTATTACTATTAAGTCCACTGGAACTTGAAAATGTACAATAGCCTCATGAGATGCAAAAATCAACCCTTCATGCTTCGAAATGAGAAGTATTTATAAGTTTATTTACAAAATATCCCGATATAAAAAATCATGATGTAATTTAGGAATATCTAAAACTAATTACATCTCTTATTACAAAAATATAGGACAAGTTGAACCGCTTGGATTGTTGGCACTACTTTTGAGGAAACTGTTGTTGATCTGACCCTTGACTTTTGTTGTGGTGTTTGTCTTGTTGTTAAGAATAAAACCCATATTTCAATCAAGTAACTCAGAAAATTTGTCCCACCTGTCTTCACTTGGGATAGACAACTTAAGTAACTTTCTATAAATTTCATCTACCTCTGTATATTTGGAAAAAATGGGCTTAGTGATAAAGCTGTGTTTGATCTCATGCTGGATGTTTAAATCAAACTCCAATGTCTCTACGAAGGCTTTCCTTGTGATACTTCCCTATATCCATGCAAATTTGGAATTGTCTTTGGAAACGACCATTAATTTATGGTTGTAAACAGGCAAATTAATTAATTTATCATTCAACACTGATAAACTTGGAAGTCCTTTTTTATTGAGCAATTAAAATTTGTTAAATAATCTATGGACACCAATCTCCAGGACTTGACACTTTCCCTCCAATTGCAACATTAGATTTTTCTTAGTTAGTAGTTTTTTAACTTCCAATATAGTCTTAGTTTTGTCTTCAATTACCAATTCTTCTAACTCATACCTGTTTTTGGAGTTGAGAAATTTGATGAGATTTGTGTCTTCAATTGGTTTTTCTTCCAACTTTTCTCTTATTTGTTCAATGGCTTCTTTGGATTTCTGAATTAGCTCATTATGTTCAAAGATAATCTGTATTGATGGCCATATTTCAGTCATGGATTTGTTGATATCTATCCGTATATTTTCCTTAGCCTGGGCTAAGGTTTGAGCCTTAGCAGTTTCCTTCCCCAATTGTTGTAACCTTTGAGTAAGTCTGTGGGATTTCTATACTTCGGCCAGATGAGAGGTCTCAATCCTGACTTTATATTCTTGTAGGGCCTTTACATGTTCTTGTAACCTCTTGATTTCCTCTCCTTTTATCGAAATTTTTTCCATATATTTTACCACTTTACTAGAGGCATCTGAATTTTGTTCTCGGGGTGTTGTTGATGTAGAAACCATTTTTTTCGTTGATGTAGCCATTCATGTTTGTGATATCACTCTAAGGGGAACTACATCAAGTGGGACTATAGCTAGTTGTGCATTGTGTTCTTTTTCCTTGACTAGCATGTCCATCTCTACTCCCATGTCCTTTATCTGTGCATTTTGTTCCATAACTAACCTGAGCAAATATTTTTTTCTAGCTTTATGTCCCCCCTATTTCTTTGGTTTTTTGATCCTCAGTTGTTTATAGTTTCAATTATTTTCTGAGTGTTTTTGTGTCAGCATTCTTCTTTTTAATTATTTCTTCTGTTGCCTTAACATTACTTGGGTCATATCCAATTTGTATCAAGGATTTATCTTATTATCCTTTGCTAAAGGATAAATGTTTTCAATCTTCAGATGGGAATGTATATTGGTGACGGATACTTGCAATTTGGAAGTAGTGATTGCAATGTTTTTCAATGTAGAACATATCATTTCCCCTATCGGCCTATGCATATCCATATGATCAATAGTATGGATATCTTTTGTATCAAACTCAAATGTAGTCTTCTTGTAATCAACTGATTATTTAAGATGGGGGAGTTCTGCCTGCAAGAATTCCATCTGCATTCTTCCTTTCTCGATGTCGAAGGATGACAAGATCCTATGCTAGAGTGTGGTAGTCTGTTTCCAAAACTTAGCCTAAGTGCTGACTTTGAGAAGCTCATTTTTATACCTTATCTCCTTATATTTATCAAATATACTTGTCTCTGTTTGTCCCTAAATTAATCTTGATGTTTGAGATGTGCTTGGATTAAGTTGTGAAATTGAAGATGTTGGAGATCCTGTAAATATGTTATCTAACTTTTGTGAAGAGTGTGGACCCTTCAGTATTGTAGTAGCTTGCCCTTCACCCTCTTTTAAAAAATATGTTTTAGGATTTGTCTTTTATTTCTTCTTGTAAATCTTGAATTCTTTGGCTGAAAGCTCTATGACTGAAGGAGTGTCTTCTTCCCTTGGGCTTTTCTCAGCTTTTTCTTGAGGTTTGGGATTCTGTGAAGTAGTTGTAGACAGAAGCTGCTCCTCTGCTTCTTGTAAAGCATTTTCTTCCCATTTAGCTTGGTTCATGTACTTTTCATATTCAGGCCTTTGAGTGTGCACATATGGAGTGGTTTTTTGTTCCACTCTTAGTTTGGAAATCATACCAAATGGGTCATATGACAAAGTGAAACTCAATAGGAACTTCATCTGATTTAGGAGGGTATCTTCCTCCTCACCTGTTATCCTACTATTGCAAATAAAAGATCCTCTCTAAATCTTCATTCTGAATTGTGATTTATTCTTGGCCGAGACAAAATGGACTTCATTTGAGCCTATCATTTGCATGATGTACTCCAATGCGAAAATCCTCATTGTGAAATATCTAGGCAGCTTGTAGGGTGGCAGCTCACACCCATATACTCTTATTTCAGTATAATTCTGGTACAATTACTAGTCACATGTCTTGGCTTGTTCACTGAGGTGTAAGATATTCTAAATTTTAGCATTGACCCCGGGTTCAGTATCACTTCTCAACAACCATGTAGATGGATGGATAAATTGATCAATGAAGTCTTTGAAATTTTATTCCTTTGAATTCCTTCTCACTAAGGAAGTCCAAAAAATAACTGAATGTGGATTTTCTTGTTCATTAATCTTTTGTCATGTAAATGGAAACACGTCTGCTTGATAAAATAAAAGTATATAAACCAAAATGGAGGGATATTTGAACATTCCTTCAGTTTGAAACTTAAGGAATTGTTCATGGATACTGTCAGCAAGAAACTGGCTGAAGTTGAGAATTACTAAGGGCTTTTCTTCAGTGGAGAAAATGGACAGAAAACCTAGAATAGGTTCATCTACCCATTCATATGAATAGTATCCTAGTAAACATGAGAGTAGGGAAATAATTTTCTTAGCTTTGTCTGGAAAAATGGAGGAGGGATATGGTGGATTATTCTTTGGTAATTGGGAATATTTAGGTTGGAAGATTTCAAAAATCTTGGATCTATGGGAAAAGGTTAGATTATGATATAATTCATTTAAGGCTTCAACTGAGAAAGGAGTGGTGGAGTCATTCTGACGAATATGAAACATTTGGTCAATTGTTTAAGGGGTAATTGTAAACAAAACTTCACCACTGTGGGCTATAATGGCTCTCTGAGTTCGTTAATATCCAATTTGGCATTTGAGGAAAAATTCAGGGAAATAATGAGTTTGGGGAAACATGTACATGGGTAGATTGGATTCTTGAAGCCCAATATCATCGCTCTGGTCATGGAAATTGTCTTTGAGCCAATTGTGTAATTTGAATAAATCGAATTCACACTTTGGCTCTAATATTTTGTAATCTCGATCAGCGAGAGGGATGTGATCAAGATCAATGGGTGGGGGAATCATGGGATTTTCAGAATTTCCACTATTCTTACCCTTTGGAGCCATTTTAGGGAAATTTAAACAATGGAAAAGGATGAATAGTGGTATAGTTTACCCTGGAAATTGGTTGACTGTCGAGGTTGGTGATGATGGTGATGCTCACATAGCGACACCCTGGATTTCTATTCAGCGTCAAGACAATTTGACTGTGTGAAGTGAAATGGAGAAATCACAGAGAAGATTCAGTGGGATCAAATGTGGCAAAATGATGTAACCATTGTTAATGTGGGCATGGAGAATGGTAGGCAGGAAAGGAGAGTGGTTAGGCAGTTTTCAGAGGGGGGCTGTGCGGTATGTGGTATTGAGCAGAGGGGGTGCGAAAGAGTATGAGGTTGACACGTAGTGTGGGGCCAGAGGGGGCGAATTTTTTTTTTGGATCCCCCCTCCACCAATAAATGTAGGAAGGGTATGGGGTCGAAAAGGTTTCCAAGCCGTTGATTTCAGGTGATAAGGGCATCGCGGGTTTGGATCAGCTTGACAGTTAACTGCTACACGACAAACGACTTTGTCGTTTCTTGACTTTATAATGTGGCGACAAACTTTGGATAACTTTATATTTCTTTCTAACATGAAATTAATACATTTTCACCCTATGTATGCTAATATTTCAACACCAAAGTTTATTCTTATCAATTAATGGTGCATTTAAATGTGCAGACCCTTCTTCTTTTTTCTTTGAATGAGAGATTGTCCTAATCTAGATTCTAACCTACAAATTTATCTAATTAATCCAGCTTAAACAATTGGATTAATTTCTTCACATACCTAACTAATTTTAACCAAGTTTAAACAATTTAGTTAAATTATTCTCTAATCTAAAAGAAAAAATTCAAATTTGTTTGACCATGTTTACATTGTATGATACAAACAAAGATCTATTATTGTGGCATTTTAAACACGCTGCACACAAACCCTAATTTATTTTCAATGTAAAAATTGATTTTCTTTCTAGTGGCATTTGAATTTGCTCACTTTTACACTTGTATTTCTTTTGATGGGGTCCTTTTCATCATTTTTGTTTTTCTATTTTCATCCTTTTATTCTATTTTTTATTTTATATACCCTCTTTTCATTATATATATATATATATATATATTGGAAATCAATGGCAGAATGAAATATAATTTACAATTTGAAATGACTGGAAGAAAATATTCAATCACCATTTGATCCTATGAATTCTAAGACCCTAACAATGGCTTCATCTAGTGATGGCACTCTCTTAGTGAGGTGTTAAGAATTGTAGATCAGTAGCCTTGAGCCATTGTCTTCCATATTTTTTCTGCATTTGATTTTTTTTATTGTTGTTGTAGTTATGGTGGAAAATTGATCAGGAGCTCTCACCTTCTCTTCGGGCTTCAACTTCTGATAAGAGCCACCCAGTCATGAGAATACAAAAAAAAATATTTACAATGATTTTAGTGAGAAATGATTCTATTCTTGTGAAACATAATGTTTGAGCATTCGTCCATTGATAGGTCCACCAGGAAGCTCTGCTCCATCCATGTATTTTAGTAAAAAATCATTATTACCTTTGTAAGCATGAATTGTGTAAGGTCCCTTCCATAAATTATCAAATTTTCCATGCTTACCTTTTTCTTCATTTCTTGAATCCCATTTCAGTACACTGTCTCCTATTTGGAAATCATCAGCTTTGGTTCTTCTATCATAGATTTTATTGATATTTTCCTTGATAACCTGGGTTTTATTGTAAAATTCATCTCTTGATTGCTGAATTTGTATCGTGTGATTTATTCTCATTTGAAGGTCATTAGGCTCTACTTGTAATGCAACATTTTCAAAACAGGGACACCTAAAGAAGTAGGAAAAACAACAGCCATGCCATAAACCAATTAGTATGGAGACGTGCCAATTGATTTTTTAGTAGTGAGTCTGTCAGCCCATAATGCAATAACTAATTTGTTATGCCATGATTTCTTATTATCCTACAAAAACTTCTTGATGATATTAACCAGAATTTTGTTGGAAGACTATGTTAATCCATTCCCCTGGGGTAATAGGTCGTAGAGTGTCCTAAAGTGATTTGATACTTGCTGCAAAAATCCACCTTCTTCGTTTATTTGAATGTTGTTGCATTATCAGTGATGATTTTCCAGAGACATCCAAATATTGAATGAATATTAGTTTCTAAAAAATTAATAATCACCACACCAATAACTTGCCTTATAGGTATAACTTCAATCCATTTGGTAAAATAGTCAGTGGTTGTAAGGATCCACTTATGTTGGACTAAGGAAGAATGATGAATTTCTCCAATGAAATCCAAACCCCACTACTGAAAAGGAGTTTTAGCTGATATGAGCTTCAAGGGTAAAGGCAACAATTTCATTTTTCCTTTAAAGATCTGAAATTTGTGACATGAGGAAACTTTCTTGAGGACATCTGGAAATAAGGTTGGCCAGTAAAATCCAACCCTTAAAATCTCGTGGGGTGTAGTCTTCCAATACAAGTGTTCACCACAATATCCTTCATGAAATTCCTGCATTACTTTATCTGCTTCGTCTTTCAACAAGAAGTTTAGTAAGATTCCTCCACCATCTTTCTAATACAAATTATCATCTAAAATACAATTTTCATAGCTTTGAGTTTAAGAATTCTATCCTTAGTCTTGGTCAAACCAGGAGGAGCTTGTAAATGACGTAGGACAAAAATAAAGTCTGCATACCAAGGATAGGTTACAAAGGCCTTTGTTACTTGTGGAGTTGCCTGCTCTCCTTGTCCATCAAGTGCATCTACAAAATTTATATCCAAATCATGAAAATTTGATTCATCCATTAATTTAGCTAATCCCTATCACTTAATGAGTTTGGTAGGTTTTATTTCAATGTCATATTCTAAGATAATGGAAATCCATTTACCCCTTTTACCATCAGGACCATTTTGGGTCAGTATGTCTTTCACAACAATGTTTGGAACAAAATAAATTATATGTGAATGAAGGATATAAACTCTACAATCTTTAATTTCTTTTACTAAAGAAAATGCTTGCTTTTCCATGATGTTGTATTTTAATGCAACATCTCTTAAGGCTTTTCTAATGAAATAAATAGGCTATTCATGTCCATTATTCTTTTGTAAGAGAACTAATGCAATAGTATGCTCAAATGAAACTGAGAAAATGAGAACATATTTTGTGAAATCAGGTTTGATTAACACCGGGGCTTGCGTTAAGGCTTGTTTTACTTGATAAAATGATTTTTTTGCCTCTATATTCCATTTCAGCTTAGTCTCCTTTCTCAACATGTTTGTTATATTCCTTATAAGTTCTGCTAAATTAGGGATAAATATCCTTAGAAATTTGATTTTTCCAATGAAGGATTGGAGTTATTTTACATTTCTAGGAGGACCTGTCTTTAAGATAACTTCAATTCTGCTAGGATCAATTCTGATTCCATATTTTGAAATCAATAGTTTGCCTTCTTCTAAGCCAATTTTTTTTTTTTCTTTGGGTTGAGGGAATTACCAAATTTCCTACATCTTTCAAAGACTCTTCTTAGGTGAAGCAAATGTTCTTCATCTATTTTTGAAAATATAGTGATATCATCAAGATATATAAATATGAACCTGCCTATTTCATCTGCAAAGGCAATGTCCATGGCTCTTTGGAATGTAGCACCAACATTCATTAAGCCAAAAGGCATCTTCACATACATGAAAGTGCCCCAAGGTGTAGTAAATGCTATATTTTCTTTGTCTTCAAGAAGCACTAAAACTTGATTGTAACCAGAAAAAACATGTAATAAAGAAATTTTGTTAGATCCAACCACCTTCTGCAAAATGTGAACCATTTTAGGCAAAGGGTAGTTATCTTTCAAAGAAACTTTATTAAGATTTATAAAGTCAACACATATTCTAATCTCTCCAATCATTTTCCTAGTTGGAACTAAGTTTGATACCCATATTTTTTACTTCCTTTTCAATTAGGGGCATCAACATTGAGTTGATCCTTCTAAGTTTCTGTTTAAAAGGATTTTGGTCTTCTTTTATAGGAACCTTATGCTGTATAATGATGGTGTAGTAAGATTTCAAATTTTCATAACTCTATGCAAATACATCTATAAATTATTTGAACAAGTTTATGTAATTTTGCTTTTCAATAGAGGGTAAAGGTTTAGATAGCTTAATCATTTTTTGTTCTTGTTTAGTTCCTATATTGTAGTCTTCAACTTCAGCTCTAGTAGGTTCAATTTTATGCTTTTTGGCTACATCATTAAAATCAAACAAGTCCTCTAAGGGGACAAACCCTCTAGGAAAAACATTATCTTTCAATTGTAAGATTTCTAATTCATCATGTTCTTGATCTATTTCTTTTAATTCTATATTATTCACACTTTTATTTACATTCTTATTTACATTATCTACTATATCAAAATCTACATCTATATTATCACACTCAAATTCGTCCTTTGATTGTAAAAAATTTGCAATTTGTTCATCGTTTCCAAAGACTTGCCAGTATCTGATGTTATCTGGGACTCCAAGTTTGTTCTTTACTTCAATGATGTATTGGTGACTAGGATGGTATGGAATTTTATAGGTACTAGCTGAAGTAGCCAGACCATCAGCCAAGATGCTTTGCCCTCTATGGATTGTAGACAAATCATACTCAACAAAACATTCAAGAAAATTAAGAACAACATTCCTATAAGCCCTTAATCTTGGGTGCTTGGCAGAGTATTCCCCTTTGATCTCTTAAATTATTAGTTATGAGTCTCCATGAATCGAAATTATATTGGCACCTAGCTTCTTTAAAAGTTGTAACCCTAGGATTAAGGCTTCATATTCATCTATGTTGTTGGTACATTGAAAGTTTAGTTTATATGAATGTCCTTCTAAGTGGCTAATTTGAAAGTTTGAAAACCATACACATGTTCCTGAACCTTCCTTACTGACAACCCCATCTAAATCCATATTCCATAGAGGTTAATTTTGTTTATCATGTTCTAGCATTTATGTTTTGTTTTCTTCAATTTCGCACAAATGTTGGGTGCAGGAATTGTAGTTAAGAAAACTCCTTCAACACTTACTTGTCAACCCGAGGGTTTCGTAAAATTAGAGAAGAAGCATAGGAAATGCCAGAAATGGTATGAACTTCTACTATCTCTATTCCTACTTTAATTTCAATCTTGCAAAATCGAAAAGAAAGATCACACAACAATTTACACCAAAGAAATTCTAGTGTTGGAATATGAAAGAAAGTACTTTGCGAAGAAACCGATAAAAGGAACTTTTCAAACTGCTGCAAATAATCCTAATTACCGAAGTATAATTCTATGTTTATTTTCAGTATAGTTGTTGACAAATTAACAATTGGGCCCTTAAAGGGATCTGCCTTCTTTAAGGATTTTCCTTCCTGCACTAAGTTGTTATTCATCTACTCCTACAATCTGCTTGCACTAGTTCAGGCACAAGGATGATGTGATGGAAGTATATTTTACACTTATACTGGAGCTTTATGTCTTTATGTAGGGGCTCTCAGCCTTAGGACTAGAGCACTCTTTTCGTGTATTAAGATATTGATTCCTGTACCGAAACAAAGGTTCTTGCACCAAGTTTTCCAATTACTTTCAGGAAAAATTAAAGAGTGTGCTAACTATGAAAAGAATTTGCAAAGGTGAAAAAAAATTTGAAATAACTTCCAGAAACAAAAGAATGCTTCAACCAAACTGAAATTTGAAATGAAAATAAACTTTGAAATAAAAATGAACTTCAGAAGCCAAAGCACACTTTCTTCAATCAAGGAACTCTTTCATGCAGTAAATTTTTTTTTATCTAAGTATGACAGCAGGCTTTATCCCTGTAATAGTTACCCACATAAATCAGATCTACCTTTTAATCTTTTTAACTCAAAAAGGTTCACTTTAATAATTCAAAATGAGTTTTAATCCTCTCCTTAAAAGTGTAAAGTGTAGGTACAGATAAATGCGTTGTAACAACATTCATTTCTTAACTACCAAAGCATATTTAATCCATAAGATTTTAACTCTTTATATTAAAAATACTTCTATCTAATAATGAAAACTCACCTACATAAATGTATTGAATATATGTGAAATACAGGAATGAAAAAGCTTTGTTGTGATGAACCAACAAAATCAAGTTGCAAAATTTTAAATGTACTAGTGCAGGAATAACGTGCTTGCACGATCTAGGTAGAAGCAAAAAAAGATTTGGAAAAGGAAATTACTGAAGGTAAAAAAAACTTAATTAACATTCACACCACAGATCCGCACACATTGAATATCAATGAAATAGAACCATAACTCTTGTGAAATAATGAAACGTAATCTTAATCCACGCTTTGCATTTAAATGAAATCAACACACACCTTTGACGGAACGAAAGTGAAAGGGAGAACGAGCTGGGTTGGATGGGCCCTAGCCAACCAGCTCATTTCCCATTTTAGGAAAATTGAAACTTCAGCACTCAGTGACACATCAATAAATAATTAAAACGCAAGATGACAATAACATGGTACAACTCCTTTGTATTAATTTCAAATCAGAAAATGTACATTATGAGATCGAATCCAGCCCAGAACAAGAGCGACAACAGCAAAATCACAATTTCACTAGAGTTACAGTAGAATTACTATCGCTAATTAATTCCTATCAGAAATCTACATTTTATACAACCCGTAGCAAGGTGGCCATAACGAAATTACATACATTCGTTCCAATCCAAGCTTTTCGACTGAAACAAAATAACAATAGTGTTACAAAATAAGCCTGTGACTATAACGAATTTATAATCTAATCATTGGCTGGCAACCTAATCTCAACCATATCCCTGATTTTCCTCTGCTTCGAGTCCAACTCGAGATGACCGCAACTGAACAAGACAAATTGGAACGAGATGCCCATGTTAGGTAGTGAGTTGTCATGGGAGTTTAGGAGCGAGCGGTTGCCAACAATGCAGGAATACTACCTACACTCGACCATGCTAATGAATGATTAATAAATTTTCCTATCAAATACTTTAGGGGATAAAGTATTAGTTGCAATAAATATCAAATACATAAAATATATTAAAATGATTAATTAAGTGCTTTGTAAACCTTAAATATGAAATATAAAGCTAGTGCAGGAATAGACATGATCCTTGGAATAGTGTAGGAATAAGGAGGTTTGCGAGGATAAAACAGAGGCCTAAGGTTGTGGTTTTGAAGTAGGAAGGGGGTTAAAAATGAAGCATTTTAGCCTACCAACATCCTCCCATCCCTAAGTTGTTGTGTGTCCTCACACAACCTTTACATGTTGCAAAAATCAAAACAAGGAGCCTCCCTTCAATCCTGAAATTGTATGTTGATAGCTGCTTTCACTGTCTTCATCTTCTTACCTCGAGCCTTCTTGAGTCACTTGGTCACATTTTTAAGACATTTAAAGCACCTTGAGGCCTGCAACTTCCATATATTGACTTGTCTTTTCTTCTCCTTGACTTCTTCTGCCAATTATGTAATGTCTTGCTTCTACACTGTATCATGCTCCTTCATGGCTTGGTTTCATGGTTCCAAGCCATGAAATCGCTGCTCAAGATCTTCTATCCGACCGTTCAGATAGAGGGTGGAATTTTCTGTTCCCAACTCTTCCGATGTAAGCATCTTTTCTAAAATTGATTCTAAATATGTGCCACTATCACCAGGGTCAAATTTATCTTGGCCACCTAGTTCCTGCATTTCAATATCATCAAGGGCTTCAGTGCTCGAAGCTTCAATGTCACCAAGGGTCTCGGTGCCCTGCACGTCCATCTTACCAGTGGCTTCAGTACCCTGCAAATCCATCTCACCATGGGTTTCAGTACCCTGTGCATCCATCTCACCAGGGGTTTTAGTACCTTGCACTTCAAAAATATCGAGGGCTTCAATATGATGCACCTCATCGTCTACCTGACCCTCTGTCGGGTCTCTGCTTGCGCTCGGTGTCATTTTTCTCTTCTTTATCTTATGAAGGAAGGCTGACAAGGGTATTTTGTCCTCCTGCTCTGCATAGCCCTCATTAACCACTGTATGAGCCGTCACCTCAGTGAGAACCGAGAGGTTATGGTCACCTGATGAAGCAGGTTGTGAATTTTCCAACAATATCAGGGAGGTCGACTGAACATGACCCTCCCCCAAAGAGGCAGTCCTTTTCTTAGCCAAGCTCCTGGTCGTTCTTTTTAGTGAGGACGGAGTTTATTTGAAAGATCGCTCCTCTGCCTCCACCACTATTTCCTTGATTTTTGTCTTGGTAGGGCACAGGGTCAGAGTCTCTGCTTTTCCTTTCTTGCTTCCATTTTTTTTTCCAGACAACTTCCATGCACCTCGTCCTTGAAGCTCCTTCAAAAATTATTTCCAGGTCACATTTTTGACCTCCAACTCCTTCTTAACTAAAATTGCGATAAGCCCGTGATGATACAACTTGCATACAACTTGACTTGAATTCCCTTTCTGAACACCTTTCGCCATTTTATCCAAGCTCTTGAGCAGATAATAGGGGAAATTGATGAGTTTTCCCGACTCAAAATGCAACAAAAAACGTATATGAAACATGAAAGTCAATGAATTATGATCCTTGCAGGTAAGAAAATTCTACAATATGTAAAGGAGGTCTTTCCATTTCCCGAGCATAGCGCTGCATGGAAGCCCTTTCTTCCAGGCCACCTTTAGCATCCATTCAACCATGAATCGACCCACCGCTTCTTCTCAATCTTCTCCTTCATAAACCATTATTCACCTACTGTTGCTAAGCTTGTAGCCTGAGATATGGATTCTTCCATGACTGCAAATTCCAGTGAGCCTACCTTGGCTCTGCTTCCATCAAATGTCCTAGTGAATTATAGTGCCGCGACCGTATCAAATACATCATTTTTTTGCAGAAACAGGAAGAACTCGGATTCCTGCAGTATTTCAAGACTATTTCTATACTCGACCGTTTGCTCTATTTCCTTCACATATAGTGGTTCGATCCTTACAGGCACAATTTTTGTTTGAATTCACCTCAAATCTGCGTTTGAACCTTAGAAAAATATCATAATTAAGAATTCAAAGGGTCTGTTGAGAGATTTATGATGGCAGAGCCATCCACCCACTACCCTATTAGCCATCTTCCATTCAATCACACTCCATCATTAGAATTACACCCTCAGGACAGATGCACACACATATCGGTGCAAGTACAAGTAGGCAATGATGATTGGAAAAGGCGAAGGTTTAGGCGGTGATGCGGTGCAACGATCATGTACAATCAGATTATGAGGTAAGGCCATCATTGACAAGTGATGAATTTTTTTTTCAAAAAGAGGTAAATATTGGGTTTCAGGTGAATGGTACCATCTACATTCGCTTCATGATTGACATAAGGTGTACTCAGTACTCATTAAAAAGATGATATTTCATAACCTAAAATATCTTGTACCTAAATTATTTCTTCCTAAATTAGTAAATGTTAAAACAAAGTTTTAACCATAATTCAAATTATTAGATGCCATGGTCTATCGGTGGTGCAGTCATTCTTTCTACAAAAACGAATTTAAAACAAAGATAAATTTCCAGTGCACATTTTTGCACCAGGTGTTCCTGCACTGTATTAAACATTCTTGCACTGGGACCATGTGTTTTCACATTCGGGCGTGCTCAAGGGTGTGGATCTTTTTAATGAACATGCCTGCACTAATTATGCTTACACTGAACCTGATTGTACTTAAATATGCCTGCACTGATCATGCCTGAACCTGAACACACATTCCTGCACCAGGGATTCATGTAGCATCAAAGAGAAAAATGGAACCAAAAAAAATTCTGATAGAATCTAATTCATAGGCCGGATTAATATACAAGGGAAGTTTTATTCGCCATTATTTGGTGTTGAACATGCCTTCTAATATGACTTGTGAGCTCACATCAGATCTTGCAGTCGATCCATGAGGGAAAAAAGAAGTGGGAAAGGGGTAATTTCCAGAATGGGAAGGAATATTATGACGGGGATTCCAAGAGTGAAACCACCAAGAGGGATAAACGAAAAAGGGATTTGGGAAAAAAAATATCAGGGGAAAAGAGGGAAATACGAAATTGGATAGGGATAGTTTCTTTGAAGAAAAGGGGGGGTGGCTCATTATGGGATTAAAAGAAGAAAAATAACAAGAAATTACCAAACGGGGAGTAGAAGAAGGGCATAATTTTACCTTTAAAATCTGCCTGCACTAGTGCTAGAAAAAGTAAATGCAGTGGGAATTTAGCGTTGCATAAATAAACATTTCCATGCCAGCTATCCCAAACTTGGATAAAGGCTTGGTTCCTGCATTTGAACCTGATTCTTCTTGGTGATAGCCAACACATATAAAAATCATGCAACATTCCCTTTTTATTAAAATTTTGATCTTCCTTCCAGCATGCTGGTTTTTAGGTTGATCCTTTTGCAATCATGTCAGTCAACTGATTTTCATAATTACAGGAAGAAATTTTTTTATTTTATTTTATTTTATTTATTTATTTTATTTTATTTATTTATTTATTTATTTATTTTAGGAAAAGAAAGAATCATATTTTCAATAGGTTGGTGTTGTCACCTACCCTCTCCTTTTTGGATTGTTGTTGGAATTGCTACATAAAACTTTCCTTAGTGAGGGGCTAAAAATATACCTTCAACCTATGCCCATTCACCAAGAATACTGAATTTCATCCATCAATAGTTTTTATTTCTACCTCTCCATTTTCAAACAATTTGACCACCTCATAAGGTCCCATCCAACGTGTATGGAATTTCCCCTTAAAATATTTAAATCTGGAATCATAAAGGAGTACCCAATCACCTGGTTGGAACTGATTTTTCTGGATAGACTTATCGTGCCATTTCTTGCATTGTTGTTGAACCAATGTATTCTGCTCAACAACATCCCTTCGAAATTCATCTAACTCATTAAGTTGTAGGAGACGATGTTGTTATGCTTTTGAGAGGTCTAGTCCCAACTGAATTTCAGTCCTGAAGGTATTAATCCGGAATTCTATCGGCAAAAGAACTTTTTTCCCGTATACCAGCTCATATAGTGTGTGTCCCGTGCTATTTCTCCAAGTGGTTCGATATTCCCACAAGGATTTCGATAATCTGCTAGCCCAATCCGTTCTATGCATGTTCAATGTCTTCGTAAGGATGGACTCAATTGCCTTGTTTGTGGACTCCACCTGACCATTTGCTTGCGGGTGATACGGTGTAGATTTCCTATGCGAATTTTTTACTGCTCCATCACACCCTATACCAAATTGGAAATAAACTACAGTACATTGTTAGAAAAAATCTCTCTAGGCACACCAAATCTAGTAAATATCTCAGTAAAAAGAAAATCAACAACAACTTTTTCAGTATCAAAATAAACAGCTTTAGCTTCTACCCATTTTGTAACGAAATCTGTGTAAACCAAGATATGATTTTTATTTAATGATGTCAGATTTATTGGTCCCACAAAATTGATAGCCCATTTTTAAAAGGGCTCAATCATAACCCGAGGAAATAAAGGCATTTCATTGGTTTTATTGGGTTGGCCCATTCACTAACAACTATCACATCGCTTGACATATTGTTTGGCATCCTTAAATAAGGAGGGCCAAAGATAGCCATCTCGTAAAATTTTGTATGTAGTTCACTTATCAGCGAAGTGGCCTCCGTAAGGTTCATCATGAGAAAATTTTAAGATTTCAAACACTTCTTCCTCTCTTACACACATACAGATAATGAGGTATGGCCCAATGTAAAAGAGGTCTCCTTGAGACCAAGAATGTGAAAAAAATTTCTGTATAATATTTCACTTTTCACGAGCAGATAAGTGAGGTGGTGTTTTTCCAGTGACTAAATAGTTAGCTATGTCAGCAAACCACAGGGATTCTGTTGACACAGAAAAAATATGTTCGTCAGGAAAATTATCATCAACAGAAATTACTTCATTAGGATTATTTAATCTTGAAAGATAATCTGCTACAACGTTAGATTTTCCTGGTCTATCAACAACATTAATATTAATTCCTGCAAAAATAGTACCATCCAGTCACTCTATCGTTAGTTAATGGTTTATTAATCAAATATTTTATCGCGGAATGATCAGTATGCACAAATAATTCATACCCTGTAATGTAGTGTCTGAATTTATTAATAGAAAAAACTACAACTAAAACTCTTTCTGAGTGACTGTGTAGTTTAGTTCGACGGGTGATAAGTTTTTGTTGATGAAGTAGATATCATAGGATTGTTTTTCTTCTTCTTGTCCTAAAGCTGCCCCAATGGTAGTTTTTGAGGCATCAGAGGAAATGTGGAATGGCAAGGACCAGTTTGGTCCTCCCAAAGCTGGTGTCTGTATTAGTTTTCCCTTTAATGTCTCAAAAGACTGTTGGCAAGCTGTGGACCAAGAAAACTTACTATCCTTAGCTAAAAGTCAAAAAAGGGGGGTAGCTATCCTAGAGAAGTTCTCAATGAATCTCCTATAGTAGCCCACATGTCTTAGGAAACCTCTCACTTCCCTTTGAGTTTTGGGTGCATGAAGACTCAAAATAAGCTCTTTGCGGGGTCAACCTGGATATTTTTGTCAGAAATAAGATGGCCAAGAACTACTCATGCCTTGCACATTAATCTACACATTTTTTCACTCAAGGCAAGATGAACTTCTTGGCAACAAAGAAGCACTTTTTCTAGATTTTTGATGGCCTCCTGAAATGAATCACCAAACACCAAAAAGTCATCCATATAGATTTCCACACACTCAAGGTCAACAAAAATGGCCAAGAATTCTCTTTGAAAGGTAGATGGGGCATTACATAGCCCAAAGGGGAGCACTTAGTAAGCAAATGTACCCCATGGTCATGTATCCTTAGGTGTGATCTGTATCTGGTTGTAACCACTAAAGCCATCTAGAAAAGAGAAGTACTTCTTACTAGCAAGGGTATCAAGCACCTGATCGATAAAAGGAAGGGGGAAGTAATCCTTAAGAGTGGCTTTGTTCAATTCTCTATAGTCAATGCAAATACGCCATCTCCCATATTTCTTCAGGACTAATACCAATGGAGAGAACCACTGTATGTCAGAAATAGGATAGATAAAATCAACATCTAAGAGTTTTTGTAATTCTTCCTTTACAATATATCTTAGAGTTGGTTTAATATGCCTTTGGGTTGTCGGACAGGTCGGGCTCCCTCCTGAATATAGATATGGTGAGTACAGGTCTCAAGAGGGATTCCTTTCATATCTTCGTAACCCCATGTAAAGGCATCAAGATGGTTTCACAACAAATTCACAAGTTGCTCTTGCTGGGACAAATCCAAGTCTGAATTGATATGCAAAGATTTTCCTAGAATAATCTCAACAGAAGTGGTATCGGGCTCAAAAGTACAAAGAGGTGCTGTTAGAGACGGTGGTGAGGAAGGTTGTGAATCATGACTTTTCTAAAAATATATACTAAATATTTGGCTCAATGACTCAAAATTGGGCATGGTATATAGATTGTTCAGGAAGTCTTGTATCTCACCCTCCGGAGATGACTCAACACAATGATGTAACATAGAGACAAAATGAGTCTCCTCGTCACTACTGTAATCTAGCCACAAAGTTTCTTAGAGTTCCTAAATGGATCTAGCAGGTGGATATAAGGTGGCCTTCTTCCTAGAATCTCCATGGGAAATATACATGTCACCAGAACGACATCCAATGTAGGCATCGGTCATAGCAAGCCATGGTCGTCCCAAGATCAAGGGATTTCCTCCCATGGTATTCTTTGGCTAAAGCACAATGAAGTCTGTGGGATATTCCCAAGAATCTAATGAAACGACCACATCATCCAACACCCCTTTCGGCTTGATTTTAGATCTGTCTGCCAATTCAAGCATGATGGGAGTAGGATGAATATGGACCAACCCAAGTTGATCCATGGTTTTCTTGGTCATAACATTAATGGCTCACATTAGAGACAAGGACATCACCTATCTAAACATAGACAACAATGTTTCCGAGGTCATTATATTTTTCCATGTGCACACACCCCGTCATTAACTCTGCCGCTCTTCCAACAAATTGAATAGTTTGGGGCTCCAATTTTCTCCTTCCTGGCTTCTTGAGATAGAGTTCCCTAATGATTTTTGTATATATGGGGATCTCTTTGATAACTTGGATCAAAGGTACCTTTATGAAAATATTCCTAGGCTCAGAAGCCATACTAGACTCAGTAATGGGGTCATTCCTCTCCACAACTAGCTTCTTTGGATAGGGAGGCCGGTTTGAAGAGGATGATAAAGGATGATAAAGGATCTGAAGGTACATGGATGGGTTGAATGGTGACATCTCTCACAGAATGGTCAAGAGTTTCCTCCTCCCCTTTCTCTTCAATAATCATCATGGGCTTCTTTTGCATTTCTGAGGTTACTACCTTCCCTGATCTCGATTGGAGATCATTGACTCCAACTGGCATGGACTGATAACTGGATGGAGGAAGTGGGTTTATGGAATGGATCATTTGTACTGCTTTGTTATTGGGGTTTGGTATGGGTTGGGTAGGTAGTTGAGGAGGTAGAAACGGTGGATGGTGGCATAGTTTGCCTCAGTTGGGGCAATGACGATTGTGGCATTGGGTAAGGTGCATATGTAAATGGGTATGATTGCATAGGTGCAGGATAGGAATGATGTGAATGGTTTGGCCCTCTCCATCCTTGTTGCCAAGATTGGAAGGGTTGTCCATAGTGATATTGATACCCATGCTGCCAATTTTGAGAGTGATTAGTGTTAGGATAGGAATATGGATGTGCATTATAACCAAAAAAATGCGGTGGGAGTTTAGGAGCCATACCTGTACTTACCCGAGGCCAGTTTCTTCGTGCTCCCATAGCATGCAATGAATCGGCTTCAAGTTGCCCTCCTTCAAGTACAACTTTCAATCCAGGTATGGAGGGGAATTTTTCCATGGCATGCTTCTCTGCACAAACTTCACATTTATTAGTTCCTTTAACATCAAGAGTACATTCTCTTAAAGGACATTTTTTTTCTACATTTTGGATAAAAAATAGACAACGACTCTTGTTCCTATACAAGTTTTTGCTAAAATTTCAAAGGGTCTATCTGTTTTCTAACAATATTCATTATTTAAGTTTTCATGTTGTCCATTTTGTTCTCTGATCCAATGATCATAGCATCAGTAGATTCGGTTTTATTATTTCTATTTCGAATTCCTTTTCCGGATCTATATTGATTCCTTGAGAATTTCCTGCACAAGTCACAAATTTGATCAAAATATTTCTAAGAAATATCCCCTTGTTCTAACAAGTTTAAATTATTCCTAGGATCATCAGTAAGCCCATGTAAGAACAAGGTCCTAATGGTACTTAGATCAAATTTGTACTTTGACCTTTGGAGGATATACAAAAATCTCTCTAAGTAGTCCTCTAAGGTCTCATCATCATTTTGTACAATATTAAAGATTTCATCTTGAATATCTCTAGTTTTACAATATTCTTGATATTTTGACAAAAAAACTCTCTTCATTTTCTCCAAGGAAGTTATAGTGTTTCTTCCTAGTCCCATGAACCAGTGTAATGTTGCGTCCTTGAGAGTTGCAGGAAACAAATTTAACTTTTGAGCATCAGATGAGTAATCATAGATCCTACATAAAATATCAAACTCAAATAGAAAAGAGTATGGATCTTCTTGTACCTTACCATAGAAATGAGGAAGAGCTGATGTTGGAATATTATTCATTTTCACAACTGTGTCAAGATCCACAATTGGAAATCCAAAGGTGGATTGTTCCTCATTTACCCGGTTCTCACCAGTTCCCTTTGCATGGTCTTCATGTTCTACCATTTTTGTTCCTCCAAGTGAACCGCTCTCAACAGGATGAGAAGGTTGACTATGGTTTCCAATAGTCCCCTTATTCCCTTTCGTGGGTTGTGTTACACCCATAATACTATTACTAGAGTCCAAGTAGACAATTCCTATGTGATGGGTCTATGTCTGCTTGGAATTTATGCCTGCAAAAGAAGGCCCAATATGAGAAATAGTTTCATATTTATCAGTATTTCCTTGGCCCTTATTGGGCTTCGTACCCCTACCCCTTTTAGGCATTCATTTAAAAAAATGACAAAATAAAAATTCAATAAAATGTTGCAAATTTAAAATAACTCAACCCCTATAAATTCCTTCAAACAATAGCAGCACACTGCAGAAAAAATAATAGCATACTTACCCCTATTGTAGAAAACGAAAAATTCTTACCAATTCAAATCACCTCCCTAACAACGACGCCAAAATGTTGGGTGCAGGAATTGTAGTTAAGCAAACTCCTTCAACACTTAATTGTCAACCCGAGGGCTTTGTAAACTTAGAGAAGAAGCACAGGAAATGCCATAAATGGTATGAAATTTTCCTATCTTTGTTCCTACTTTAATTGCAATCTTGCAGAATTGAAAATAAAGATCACACAACAATTTACACCAAATAAATTCTGGTGTTGGAATATGAAAGAAAGTACTTTGCAAAGAAACCAATGAAAGGAATTTTCCAAACTGCTGCAAAAAATCCCAATTACCGAAGTAGAATTCTATGTTTATCTTCAGTATAGTTGTTGACAGATTAACAATTGGGCCCTTGAAGGGATTTTCCTTCTTTAAGGATTTTCCTTCCTACACTAAGTTATTATTCATGTACTCCTGCAATCTGCTTGCACTAGTTCAAGCACAAGGCTTGTGTGTTGGAAGTATCTTTTACACTTATATTGGAGATTTATATCTTTATGCAGGGGCTCTCAGCCTCAGGACTAGAGCACTCTATTCTTGTATCAGGATATTGGTTCCTATACCGTAACAGAGGTTAATGCACCAAGTTTTCCAATTACTTTAAAGAAAAATTAAAGATTGTGCTAACTATGAAAATAATTTGCAAAGGCGAGCAGAAATTTGAAATAAATTCCAAAAAAAAAAGAATGCTTCAACCAAACTGAGCTTTGAAATGAAAATAAACTTCGAAATAAAAATGAACTTCAGAAGCCAAAGCACACTTTCTTCAATCAAGGAACTCTTTCATGTAATCAAATAAATTATCTAAGTATGACAAGAGAATTTATCCCTATAATAGTTAACCACATAAATCATATCTGACTTTTAATATTTTTAACGCAGAAAGGTTCACTTTAATAATTCAAAATGAGTTTTAATCCTTTCCTTAAAAGTGTAAAGTGTAGGTACAAATCAATGCGTTGTAACAACGTTCATTCCTTAATTACCAAAGAATCTTTAATCCCTAATATTTTAACTCTTTATATTAAAAATACTTCTATCTAATAATGAACACTCACTTGCAGAAATGTATCTAATCTCTATGAAAGAAAGGAATGAAAAAGCTTTGCTGTGATGAACCAACAAAATCAAGTTGCAGAATTGTAAATATACTAGTACAGGAATAACGTGCTTGCACGATCCAGGCATAAGTAAACTAAGATTTGGAAAAGGAAATTATTGAAGGTAAATCAAACTTAATTAACATTTACACCACGGATCTGTCACACATTGACTATCAATGAAATAGAACCAAAACTCTTATGAAAAAATGAAACATAAGCTTAATCCACGCTTTGCATTTAAATGAAATCAATGCGCAACTTTGATGAAATGAAAGTGAAAGGGAGAACGAGCTGGGTTGGTTGAGCCCTAGCCAACCAACTTGTTTCCCATTTTAAGAAACTTGAAACTTCAGCACTCAGTGACGCATCAATAAAGAATTAAAATGCAGGATGAAAATAACATGACGCAACTCCTTTGTATTAATTTCAAATCAGCAAAGTACATTATGAGATCGAATCCAGCCCAGAACGAGGGCGACAAAATAAAAATCACAATTTCACTAGAGTTACAGTAGCATTGCTATCACTAAATAATTCCTATTTGAAATCTACATTTTATACAACCCTTAGGCCTGCAGCCATAACGAAATTACATACAGTCGTTCCAATCCAAGCCTTTCGGCGGAAACAAAATAACAATAGCGTTACAAAATAATTTTGTGGCTGTAACGAAGTGTTATTCTAATCGTTGGATGGCGACTTAATCTCAACCATATCCCTGAATTTTCTCTGCTCCGAGTCCAACTCAAGATGACGGCAACTGAACAAGACAAATTGGAACGAGATGCCCGCGTTAGGTAATAAGCTATCATAGGAATTTAGGAGCGAGTGGTTGCCAACGGTTCAGGAACCCTACCTGCACTCGACTATGCTAATGAAAGGATTGATACATTTTCCTATCAAATACTTTAGGGGAGAAAATGTTAGTTGCAAGAAATATTAAAGGCATAAAATCTATTAAAATGATTAATTAAGTGCTTTGTAAACCTTAAATATGAAATATAAAGCTAGTGAAAAAATAGACATGATTCTTGGAATAGTGTAGGAATAAGGAGGTTTTCGAGGATAAAATAGAGGTCTAAGGTTGTGGTTTTGAAGTAGGAAGGGGGTAAAAAATGAAACATTTTAGCCTACCAACAACAAATCATTTTCTAAATTTTCAATTTGTTCTTCTATTCCTCCATAATTGTACAAAATGAAAGAATCAAGGTATGAATGGACTGAATATAAGGGGTAATTGTGTGGTTTTTCCTTACTGCTGACCATGAATTTCATCAATGTCTCCCTATATAATCACCTTTTCTGGCCAAACACTAGAATGGTAGCATAGGGAATATCCATTTGAAGGGTACCTTGTAGTTTAGCTCCCCATGAACGAGACAGTAACATGCCATACTTAGGAGGTATGTCAACAACAACAATATCCATTACCAAACTCTTGGCTGGTATCTAGGCTAAAGTGACACGCAAATCCTTAATCAGACCAAGGAATTTTACTTTACTTGAATCAAAAGAATACAAGTCTTTGTATGGTCTAGTGATATCAAGTCCTAATTTTTCCATCACAGCCTTAGGCATAATATTGTGTGAAGCACCTGAGTCAAGAATTGCATTGTGCAGGATTTTATCATGAATGTTTAAACTGACATAAAATGGAGGTACACCTCACTCCTAAGGTTTTCCATCAACTTCAGGTCCAAACAGTAGTTCTGGTTGATCATCAGTTAAATTTACTATATATGCACCTTCCCCTATTTTCAAAGATTTCATTACTTGATATCTGTAAGCATTATTGTTCATGATTTCTCTCAGGGAAATGGGAATTTTGAGTTTAGCCAATTCATTTTCGATACTGAATGTTGTTTGAGTTTTATCTCTATTGAGAACATCTTGTTTCCTAACAAAATATTTTTGGGAATTATCCTTCTATTGGTTGGTAGAGGGAATTCCAGTTTGGGTTTTTTTAGAAACAATATCAAAAACTTTCCTGAAAGGAATCGCGACACTCTTTTGGGAGATATATCAGGATTTTTCTCAGTAGAGGTGTCAGTTCTCTTTTTAATGGGGTATCAACAGTCTTTTTAGTAGGATTATCAGTTGTTTTCCTACTCCTTAGGTTATAATATTTATGGAATTTCATTATTGCATTCTCAAAACCTTGTTTGTATTCTTCTGATTCCTTAGAATTTACTTCAGGTTGTGAAAGCAAGAAGAGATCTTGTTCTTCTTGAGTTAAGAAAATGGTTTCACTATCACTTACTCCCATTAAATTTATCTAATTTTCATCAATATCTTCAGTTAATTCTCCCTATTCATCAACATAGTTTTCTTGAAATGGTGACCTAATCTGTTGATCTGGAACTTTCTGTTCCCTTTGTTTGATCTGGGGTGGGTTTTTCCTAAAATTGGAATTAGGATTTGGGGACTAGGTTTCTTTTCTCTAGGAAGAGGCCTATCTGTTATGCTTATTCATTCCATCATTCTTTCCATGGTTTTGACCAAGGTATCTATTTTTTCATCAGCAAAAGAGGTAGATGGTTCTTCTTTTATAGTTACTCTTATATCAAACCTAAGTTTGTCCCTTTTAGCTAACATATTGGGTTCCACATTCACAACATCTCTCTGAATTTCTTCTAGAGTAGTGGGGTTTCTTTCCTTAAGCTGATAAGACATGTCGGCATAAAAACCATCTAGAAACTTGATCAAGGCTAATCCTTGGGGAGGCTTAATGTTAGCTGGGATTACATTGTAAATGTTATTAAACTTAGTGCAATAATATTGCACACTTTCTCCACGATATCTCCTAACATTTTCATACTCTTCTAAAATCTGAAGAGGAATTTTCTTAATTTCCCATATATTAAGAAAATTTTGGTGAAAGGTAGGAAGGTCATTTATGCTAGTCACTTATAAAGCTTTGAACCATTTTCTAACATCCCCAATTAGGATTTGAGCAAAAAGTATCATTTTTAAATATTCCTCATCTACCTACTGAAGATCAAAATAATCATTCATTTTATCAACATGTTTTTGTGCAATAATAGGTCCAGTAACATCAAATTGAGGAATCCTAGTTTGATAATCTTGGGGCATATTATGCAAAGGAGCAACCAAAACCAGGAGAGCACACCTAGCTGCCATGATTAGTATATGGGGATGAATAATAGATGAAGTTATGAGGGTTGTAGGTGTAGGAGTTCCCACAATAGGTTGAAACATTTCCTGTGATACTATTGGAGAAGTAGTGGATATTATAGAGGAAGTGGGACTAGTTGATGTAGGGCGAACATATTGAGAGGAAGTAGAAGATGTTGCTATTGTTAGGGTAGAGAGTTCAATATATTGTTGGATATATGCTTCATGCACAGCTTGATTGAGGTCTGATACTAAATCCTATAACTTGTCCAACCTTTGGAGGGTTGTTTTATCAAAATCTAGTTCTAGAGATTGAACTTCAGATGTATAGGTTGTAATACAGGTTGATCAAATAATGTCTCATCCAAAAAAATTTGAGACTTGGTCCTAAAAAATCTATGTTCAAATGGTAGATCAAAATAAATATCCTCTATAGTGACAAAGATCTCTGGGAGAGAGTTAGCTCTTGGTGGTGGACTACTGCTTCCTTGACTTTCAGCTAGGATTCTTTTCCTAGTCAAATTTTCAAGGTCATCTAAGATCTTAGGAGGTTCTGGATCTGGATGAAATCCGGTGTGAATTCTTTTTGGAGCCATATCTATATAGTAATAAACACAAAACCGAACTATGTACAAATTTTAGAACCTTTGAACATTTATTTCTGAAATTTAAAACTTTAATTTTTAAGAAATAAAGTTTTTACACTAGGGAAATGAATTTTCAGAATGAAGGTTTTTTCATCCCCACTGAAGTCGCCACTATGTTATCACTCTATAATTTCTGAGGTTGCAAAAGAAATAACAGAGGTAACCACAAAACCACTTTGGAAGCTGGGATCTAGCCCTGTCAGCTTTAGAGAGGGATCTCTCTGTCAAATTTAGATTTGCTTGTATTAATATATTAGGCTAGTTATGAAAGTTCAATGTTTGTTTGATTGATTTGAAATTTTTGGTTGATTAATGTTTAAATTACCATTGGGATATGGAGTCTATGACTTAAAACATGGATATGTTCCAAATTTTATAGAAATATTTCACAGGGAAAGGCAACCAAACTAATTGGATTCTGTAAATTTAAATGAAGTGAATAAGAAGAGTTGAAATAATTTCCATTAAGTAAAGAGAAATTAAGAATTCATTTACTTAATTTCAGTTTAAAACATTGAAATTATTCAAAGAAAGAATAAGAGTGTGCATTAAAACAAATTATGTTATTCATTTTTCTATTGAATAATTCAGATTATGAAAACACATAAGCATGGTAAACAAAGGAACGTAAACACATAACGAATGATAGGTGGACTTCACCAACATTTTGCCACAATAATCCTGTGAAATAGCTTTGCGATAAGTCAACAGAAACTTGAAAATGTACAATAGCCTTCCGGGATGCAAAATTCAACCCTTCATACTTAGAAATGAGAAGTATTTATAAGTTTATTTACAAAATATCCTGATATAACAAATAAAGATGTATTTTAGGAATATATAAAACTAATTACATCTCTTATTACAAAAATATAGGACAAGTTGAACAACTTGGATTGCTGCCACTACTTTTGTGGAAACTGTTGCTGATCTGCCCCTTGACTTTTGTTGCGCTGTTTGTCTTGCTGCTAAGAATAGAACCCATATTTTAATCAAGTAACTTGCACAATTTGTCCCACCTATCTTCACTTGGGATCGACAACTTGAGTAAATTTCTGTAAATTTCATCTACCTCTGTATATTTGGAAAAAGTGGTATTAGTAATAAAGATGTGTTTGATCTCATGTTGGATGCTTAAATCAAACTGGAGTGTCTCTCGGAAGGATTTCCCTGTGATACTTCCCTATATCCCTGCAAATTTGGAACTATCTTTGGCAACGACAAACAATTTCTAGTTCTAATTAGGCAAATTAATTAATTTATCATTAAACACTAATAAACCTGGAATTCCATTTTTATTGATCACTTCAAATTTGTTAAAGAATCTCTAGATGCCAATCTCCAGGACTTGACATTTTTCCTCCAATTGCAACATGATATTTTCTTAGTTAGTACTTTTAAAACTTCCAATATAGTCTCAGTTTTGTCTTCAATTCCCAATTATTCTAACTCATACCTATTTTTGGAGTTGAGAAATTTGACGAGATTTATGGCTTCAGTTGGTTTTTCTTCCACCTTTTCTTTGATTTGTTCAGTGGCTCTCTGGATTTCTGGATTAGCTCGTTTTGTTCAAAGGTAATCTATATTGATGGCCATATTTCAATCATGGATTTGTTGATATCTATCCATATATTTTCCTTAGCCTGGGATAAGGTTTGAGCCATGGCAGTTTCCTTCCCCGATTGTTGTAACCTTGGAGTAAGTCTGTGGGATTTCTATACTTTGATCAGATGAGAGGTCCCAATCCTAGCTTTATGTTCTTGTAGGGCCTTTACTTGTTCTTGTAACCTCTTGATTTCCTCTCCTTATATATACATGTTTTCCATATCTTTTACCAGTTTACCAGAGGCATTTGAAGTTTATTCCGAGGGTGTTGTTGATGGAGAAACCCCTGTTGTTGTTGATGTTGCCATTCTTGTTTGTGCTATCACTGTAAGGGGAAATGCATCAAGTGGGACTATAGCTAGCTATGCATTTTGTTCTTTTTCCTTGACTAGCTTGTCCATCTCTACTTCCATGTCCGTTATTTGTGCATTTTGTTCCATAATTAACCTAAGCATATCTTCTTTTTGGATTTCTATCTCCCATATTTCTTTAGTTTGTGGATCCTTAGTTGTTGAAAATTTCAATTGTTTTCTGAGTGTTGCTATGTCAAGATTCTTCTTTTTAATTATTTTTTCTGCTTCCTTAATATTACTTGGGTCATATCCAATTTTTATGACCAAGTCTTCCAAGGATTTTATCTTATTATCCTTTGGTAAAGAAGAAATATTTTCAATCTTCAATTGGGATTGGATATCGATGAGGGATACTTGCAATTTTGAAGCAGTCATTGCAATGTTTATCAATGTAGAACATATCATTTCCCCTGTTTGCCTGTGCATATCCATCTGATAAATAAGATGGATATCTTTTGCATCAAACTCAAATGTAGTCTTCTTGTAATCAACTGTTGATTTAGGATGGGGGACCTATGCCTCCGAGAATTCCATCTACATTATTCATTTCTCAGTGTCGAAGGCTGATAGGAGCCTATGCTGGCCTGTGGTATTCTGTTTCCAAAACTTGGCATAAGTGTTAACTTTGAGAAGCTCATTTTTCTGCTTTATCTCCTAATATTTATCAAAGATACTTCTCTTTGTTTGTCCCTGAATTAATCTGTTAGTTCCTTACATTACTAGTATAGTCCCTTATTGTTGTTAACGTAACCCCTTTATTGTTATCGTTTTACCCTTGTAACCCCAATATTGTTATTATTGTGTCGTTACATTACTATTGTTAGGTCGGTTAGGATTATATTGTGACCCCATGGACTCCTATATATAGAAGGAGTTTTTTCATTTGTATCATCCAAGAATTGTTCATTTTTGTAATGTAAATGAGGTTTCCACCTCGAAGTGTCTTATTTCTAAGGCGTTTATCTCTCTTTTCTTCTATTTTTGGAACTAGTTTCATAACATTTGGTATCAGAGCTTTGGATTCTAGGGTTTCCCCTCTCCAAAAAGGTCATCATTGAATTTTGCTATAAATTTGTTTCTACAAATGTTCAGAAGCTGAAATTTTTACAAACCGAAGCCTAAATCCCGAGGAACGTTATGTAAAAATTTCAGATCTTGGTTCGCAATATTTTCGGAGATATAATATGTGGAAGTTAGGGTTTGTTCAGGCTCCTGAATTTCACCTAAAACAGGTCATCGTGGAATTTGTGCTATAAATTGTTTTCTACGAATATTTAGGACCTAAAATTTGTAAAGAGAGAAGCCAGAATCCTAAGGAAATTCTTGTAAAAATTTCAAATCTTGGTTCGCAATATTTTCGAAGATATGATATGTGGAAGTTAGGGTTTTTTCAGGCTCCCTAATTTCATCTCAAAGAGGTGACCATGGGAAAATCATCATAACTCTCTCTCTAAGCATCCGATTGGAATTCTGTAAAAGGTGACCACAAGTACACGGACTTTAGTTTCTTTTTTTATCATTTTCAGAGCCGAAGGAGGAAAATAGTGACACGTGGCACGTCGTACAAGTTTTCTCTACTGAACTAGTCCATAATTAGGTCATTATGAGAGATTGGGCATAAATTTCCCTTGAAGAATCCAAATCAGGTTAGACCTGTGGAATTCGAAAGAAGATTCAAAGGGCTACTAGAGGGCCGAATTTCAAATATTGAAGATCCGAAATCACAGAGATAATTTAGTTTCAATATCTAGCTCCTCAAAAGTAAGAAAAAGGTGTGTATATTTTTTTTCGAATTGCATAAGTCTTTTGTGAGAAATATGTTTGAAGTGATTCCAAGGGCATATTGAAGCATAGATATCAGTATTGGGTTCTAAAATTTCACCTAAAAAGAATTCAACACCTATTAAGCTTCAGAAGGCTCTACTATGACTCATGAAGAGGAAGAAGCGCAACATGACATATCACAATTACAAGAGCAAGTGCACCAAATTCGCTCTCGCAAACAGAAACAAAAAATGAAATGGAACATTTGAAGAAATCGTGGAAGATAAGATGGATGGTTTGAATAAAGGCGTGGAAGCTAAGATGGATGGTTTGAAGAATGGCATGGAAGCTAATATGGATGGCATGGAAGCTGGCATGGAAGCTAAGATGGATGATATGGAAGCTAAGATCGATGAAAAAATGAAAGACAACATGGAAGACATGAAGAATGATCTAAAAGTAGACATGGAAGGTTTGATGACAAGGTTAATACAAGTAATGATTCCTAATGGTGGAAAGATAGTAGAGGAAACTCATGATGCGAACAAGTAAATGTTAATTGTGATTTCATAAACTCTAATGTTGGATTGAAGAACCACCATATTCCAAAGATGGATATGAGGAAGTTTGATGGCAAGGATCTCGTAACATGGATACTATAGATGGAGCAATATTTTGATCTCAATAATGTGAAAAACACACAAAATGTACGCATTTCAACTTTACATTTAGAACAAAAAACATCTTTATGGTATCGATGGCTTTACTCCTGTAAAAAAATTGTCACTTGGTCAATTTTTACGGAGGAAATGATAGCACATTATGAGGATACAAAGAGCAACACCTTCTTTAGCCAATTCATAAATCTCAAACAAAAGGGTTCAGCGGTGGAGCACATTGAGGACTTCCAAAAATTGAATATAAGGGTAACTGATATTCTAGAGGAACACAAGATTGATATCTTCATAGGGACTTTAAGGGATAAAATCCAACATGAAGTTTGCATTTGCGTTTGGGAACCTAATTCATTGGAGAAGGAATTCAGGTTGGCAAGAAAAAATGAATGTAAAATTATGGCGACAAGGAAGCCTACCACTCACATCTATAAATATGGAAGTGTTGCTACTCATAGACTTCCAAAACCTACAAGGTTGACACCACAACAATTGGAAGAAAAAAGAGAAAAAGGGTTTTGCTACAGTTGTGATAGCAAATACACTAAGGTTCATAAGTGTGCTGAGAAGAATTTATTTTACATAGATTGTGAAGAGGAGGAAGAAAATGAACAATAAACTTCAAAATAAGAGGATATACACTAGGAACCAACCCTAGAAGAAGAAAAAATGAGTCCGATCATATCATGTAATGCATTGGCAGGAATTACCATTCCTCAAACTCTCAAAATAGAAGGACATATCAAGAAGAAAAAGGTAATAGTGTTGATTGATTCGGCTAGTACCCATAATTTTATTCATCGTAATGTAGCCAAGGAATTGAATTGTTTCCTATACCCAGCACCAGAATTTCAAGTGATGGTTGCAAATGGAGGAACTATAAATTTCTCTGGAAAATTCCATAATATCAAGCTAACCATGGGGGAATATGTATTGAATAATCCAATGCTTTTGATTCCAATGGTAGGTGTTGATGTTGCACTAGGAGTACAATGGTTACAATATTTGGGGATGGTAACTTTTAATTTTCAAGAACTTTCCTTGAAATTTTTTTTGGAAGGAAAGGAAATCGAATCATGGGGTATCACATAGAAACCAAGAAAGATAATAAGCTCTAATGTCATGAAAAAGCTTCTGAAGAAAGAACAACAAGGCGTATTGTGAAATTATGCTCACTAGAAGTTCCAACATCAAAATCATCTATTTCTCCATATCTCCAAAAAGTCTTGGACAATCATTCCAAGGTGTTTGAAAATCCCAAAGGACTCCCACCTATTCGTGATCGTGACTATGTTATTCATTTGATTCTAGGAAGTGTTCCTCCAAACATCAGGCCTTACAGATATCCTTATGTCCAAAAGAGCGAAATTGAATGTATGATTGCAGAAATGTTAGAAGCTGGTATAATTCAACCTAGTCAAAGTTCTTTCTCTTCTCCAGTAGTATTGGTGCACAAGAAGGATGGACCATGGCGCATGTGTCCAAATTATAGGGAGCTCAATAAGCTCACTATTAAAGAAAAATTTCCCATTCTTGTGATTGATGAATTATTGGTTGAATTACATGGAGAAATTTATTTTACCAAGTTGGATCTTCGTTCAGTATATCATCAAATTAGAATGAAGACTGAAGATATTATGAAAACAACATTTCGAACTCATGAGGTTATTATGAATTTTTGGTCATGCCTTTTGGCCTTACCAATGCACCTTCTACATTTCAAGTGTTGATGAATTCCATTTTCAAACCCTTCCTTAGAAAATTTGTGATAGTATTTTTTGATGACATACTAATCTACAACAGGTCTTGGAAGGATCATATTTAACATGTTGACAAGGTGCTCAAACTATTGGAGGAGATCCAATTATATGAAAAAAAATCCAAATGTTTCTTTGGAGTACATGAGGTGTAATATCTGGGTCATATTGTATCTCAGGAGGGTGTTAAGGTAGACCCTAACAGAATTAAATCCATTAAGGAATGTAAAGTCCCCACAACCATAAAGCAGTTGCGAGGATTTCTCGGGTTAACAGGGTATTATCGCAAGTTTGTTAAGAATTATGGGAGAACAAAAACACCTCTAACAACATTATTGAAGAAAGATGCATTTTCATGGACTCCATAAGCAACTAAGGCATTTGAATATCTTAATGATGCAATGTGCCTAGCACCAGTCTTAGCTACGCGAGACTTAACAAAAACCTTTATTATGGAGTGTGATGCCTCAAGAAATGGAATTGGTGTTGTTTTAATGCAAGAAGGAAGACCCATTTCTTTTGAAAGTCGTCCAATCAAAGGAAAGTATTTACAAAAAGATATTTATTGGAAGGAAATGTTGGAAATACTACATGCACTAAAGAAATGGTGACCATACCTAATGGGAAGACACTTCAAGGTAAAAACTGATCATGATAGTTTTAAACACTTTTTGGAAAAAAGACTATCTTCAGAAGAGCAGCAAAAATGAGTCACAAAAATGTTGGGTTATGACTTTGAAATCATCTACAAAAAAGGGAAGCTAAATGCTGTTACAGATGCACTCTCAAGAAAGGATGAAGAGGTGGAATCATTGCATTGTGTCATTTCTATTATCCAACCAGATTGGATAACCGAAGCAAGGGATGAATGGAAGAAGGATGAAGAAGTGTGGACACTCATTCAAAAGTTGTAGCAAGATCCTAGTACATCTGATACATTTAGTTTGAAAAATGATTCCTTATGGTACAAAGACCGCTTATATATTGCAAGAATTCCCAACTAAAACAAAATATTCTTTTATAATTGCACACTTCTCCTATAGGAGGACACTCAAGGTTTTTAAAAACTTACCACAGGGTGAAGAGAGAATTTTTTTGGGATCGTTTTAAATCTGATATTCAAATTTTTGTGGCGGAATGTTTGGTTTGCCACCAAAATAAAGTTGAGACAATTAAGACCTCGAGTCTTCTACAAACTTTATCCATTCCAAGTCAACGTTGGGAGGATATTTCAATGGATTTTATCACAGTTTTACCTAAGTCCGAAGGAAAGAGTGTCGTCATGGTGGTATTGATAGAATTACCAAGTATGCACACTTTTGTGCATTATCTCATCCATTGAAAGCAAGTACAATTGCTACTGCATTTATGGAAACAATTCAAAAGCTACATGCAAACGCAAAGATTATTGTAAGTAACAGAGATCCCATTTTTACTGTAAATATTTGGATGGAATTATTTTCTTGGTTGGGTACTCAACTAGCTCATAGCTCATCTTATCATCCTCAATCCAATGGTCAAACTGAGATAGTGAATAAATGTTTGGAAGGATATATTCATTGTTCTGTATCTTATAAGCAAACACAATGGGTCAAGTGGTTACCTCTCATTGAATGATAGTATAACACTTCCTTCCATATTGTAGCAAAAATGACCCCACTTTATGGATATCATCCACCGTCCATCACATCTTCTTTAAGAGAAAATTCTAAGGTTCAAGCAGTGGAAGATCACATCGAGCATCAACAAGAAGTTCTCCAACTCTTAAAGGATAACCTAGATTTGGCACAAAATCAAATGAAACAATAGGCAGATCAACAACGCACCGAGAGAAGTTTTGATGTAGGAGAATGGGTATTTTTACGGCTACAACTATACAAACAAATGTCCCTCAAGCAAGCTAAGAAGGATAATAAATTATCACCAAAGTACTATGGTCATTACAAGGTGTTGCAAAAGATTGGTACTATGGCATACAAATTGGAGCTTCTTGCTTCTTCGCGAGTGCATCCAGTTTTCCATGTTTCATGCTTAAAGAAGGTTATAGGGGAAAAACTTCAAGTTCAAAGAATATTTCCATAACTTTACGAGGAAGGGAAAATCATATTGGAACCTAAAGCAGTCATGGAAACAAGAAATTGACAGCTACAAAATCGATCAATTTCAGAGTATCTCATCAAATGGAAGAACTTACCCACTGAAGATTCAACATGGGAGGATGAGAATTTTATACAGAAGCATCCAGAGCTATTCAAGCATTGAGGAAAACACTTTTTTGAAGGAAAAGGGCATGTTAGGTCCCTATATTATTAATATAGTCCCTTATTGTTGTTAGTGTAACTCCCTTATTGTTATTTTTGTACCCCTGTAACCCCAGTATTGTTATTATTGTGCCCTTACATTATTATTGTTAGGTCGTCTAGGATTATATTGTGACCCCATGGACTCCTATATATAGAAGGATTTTATTTCATTTGTATCATCCAAGAATTTTTCATTTATGTAATGTAAAGGAGGTTGCCCCCTCGAAGTGGCTTATTTATAAGGAGTTGATCTCTCTTTTCTTCTATTTTTGGAACTGGTTTCATAACATAATCCTGATGTTTGAGTTGTGCCTGGATTACCTTGTGAAATTGAAGATGTTGGAGATCTTGTAAAGATGATATCTGACTTTGTTGAAGAGTGTGGACCCTTCAGTATTATAGTAGCGTTCCCTTCGCCCTTTTTAAAAAAATCTGTTTTAGGATTTGTCTTTGCTTTCTCCCTGTAAATCTTGAATTATTCGGATGAAAGCTCTGTGATTGAAGGAGAGTATTCTTCCCTTGGCCTTTTCTCGGATTTTTCCCGAGGTGTGGCAGTCTGTGAAGTAGATGTACATAGAAGCTGCTCGTCTGCTTCTTGTAAAGTATTTTCTTCCCATTCTGCTTGGTTCGTGTACTTTCCAATTTCAGGCCTTGAGTGTGCACATACAAAGTGGTTTTTTGTTCCACTCTTAGTTTGAAAATCATATCAAATGGGTCATATGAACAAGTGAAACTCAATGGGAACTTCATCTGCTTTTGGATGGTATCTTCCTCCTCACCTATTGTCCTACTGTTGCAAATAAAAGGTCCTATTTGAATCTTCATTCTGAATTGTGATTTCTTCTTGGGAGAGACAAAATGGACTTCATCTCAACTTATAATTCTCCTAATTTACTCAAATGCGAAAATTCTCATTGGGACATATCTAGGCAACTTGTAGGGTGGCAGCTCACACTCATATATTCTTATTTCAGTATAATTCTGGTACAAGTACCAGTCACCTGTCTTCTCCTGTTCACTAAGGTGTAAGATCTTCTAAAGTTCAGCATTGATCTTGGGTTCTGCATCATTTCTCAACAAACATGTATCCAGATGGATAAACTGATCAATGAAGTCTTTGAAACTATATTCCTCTGAATTCCTTCTCACTAAGGAAGTCAAAAAAATAATTAAATGTGGATTTCCCTGTTCATTCATATTTTGTACTGTAAATGGAAACATATCTGCTTGATAAAATATAAACATATAAACCAAAATGGAGGCATATTTGAACATTCCTTCAGTTTGAAACTTAAGGAATTATTCATGAATGTTGTTAGCAAGAAACTGGCTGAAGTTGAAAATTACTGAGGGCTTTTCTTCAGTGGAGAATATCGACAGAAAACCTAGAATAGGTTCATCTACCCATTTATCTGAAGAGTATCCTAGTAAACATGAGAGCAGGGAAATAATTTTCTTGTCTTTGTCTGGAAAAATGGAGGAGGGATACATTGGATTCTTCTTTAGTAATTGGGCACCTTTAGGTAGGAAGATTTTAAAAATCTTGGATCTTTGGCAAAAGGTTAGCTTTTTATATAATTCATTTAAGGCTTTGAATGAGAAAGGAGTGGTGGAGTTATGATGAGGGATTTGCAACATTTGGTCAATTGTTTGAGGGGTAACTGTAACCATAACTTCAGCACTGTGGGCTACAATGGCTGTCTGAGTTGGTAAATATACAGCTTGGCATTTGAGGACAAATTCAGGGAAATGTTGAGTTTGGGGAAACATGTACAAGGGTAGATTGGATTCCCAGAGCCCAATATCATCGCTCTGGCCATGGAAATTGTCTTTGAGCTAGTTGTGTAATTTGAATAAATTGAATTCACACTTTGGATATGACATTTTGTAATCTCGATCAACCAGAGGGATGTGATCAAGATGAATGGGTGGGGAATCATGGGATTGTTAGAATTTCTATTGTTCTTACCCTTTGGAGCCATTTTCAAGAAATTTAAACAATGGAAAAGGTTTAACAATGGTATAGTTTACCCGAGAAATTGGTTGACTGTCGAGGTTTGTGATGATGGAGATGCTCACACATCGACACCCTGGATTTCTATTCAGCGTAAGGAAAATTTGACTGTGCGAAGTGAAATGGAGAAATCACAGAGAAGATTAATTGGGATTAAATGCAGCAAAACAGTGCAACGAGCGAGGGTGACGATGTTTTTATGGTTATGGATAAATCCATTGGAGGCGCGGGACCGTTGGGAGGTTTTAACATAAATTTGGGATAAAATTAAATGTGTAACGAATATGAGGATTAGCCATCCAGGTGTCGCAAAGGGATTGGTGATGTGGGCGCGGGGAATGGTCGGCGAGAAAGGAGAGTGGTTAGGCTATTTTCAGGGGGGGTAGGTAGTATGTGGTATTGAGCGGGGGGCGGGGTGCGAAAGAGTATGAGTTTGACACGTAGTGTGGGGCCGGAGGGGGTGAAACAAATTTTCGGACCCCCCCTCTACCAATAAAGGTAGGAAGGGCAGGGCGGGCCAAAAAGGTTTCCAAACTGTAGATTTCAGGTGAGAAGTGCATCAGGGGTTTGGATAGACTCGACGGTTAACCACTATACAAAAAAAAAATTTGTCGTTTCTTGACTTTATAATGCGGCAACAAACTTTGGATAACTTTATATTGTTTTCTAACATGAAATTAATACATTTTCACTCTATGTATGCTAATATTTCAACACTAAAGATTATTCTTATCAATTAAGGGTGCATTTAAATGTGCATACCCCCCTTCTTTTTTCTTTGAAAGAGAGATTGTCCTAATCTGGATTCTAACCTACAAATTTATCTAATTAATCCAGCTTGAAAAATTAGATTAATTTCTTCACCTACCTAACTAATTTTAACCAAGTTTAAAAAATTTGGTTAAATTATTCTCTAATTTAAAAGTAGATATCCAAATGTGTTTGACCATGATTACACTATATGATTCAAACAAAGATCTATGATTGTGGAATTTTAAACAAGCTGCACACAAACCCTAATTTATTTTCAATGTAAAAAACGTTTTTCTTTCTAGTGGCATTTGAATTTGCTCACTTTTACACTTGTTTTTTCCTTTGATGGGGTTCTTTTCATCATTTTTTCTATTTTCATCTTTTTATTCTATTTTTTATTATATATACCCTCTTTGCATATATATATATATATATATATATATATATATATATATATATATATATATATATATATATATATTGTAAATCATTTGCAGAATTAAATATAATTTACAATTTGAAATGATTGGAAGAAAATATTCAATCACCATTTGATCCTATGAATTGTAGAACCCTAACAAGTGAAACTTAGACCAAATCCAAGATCTTGTCGCTAGGAATAAAACGACGCAAATGATGCCTCAATCTGATTTTGTATATGAAATTTATGCCCAGTCAAAGTTCTAGTCAAACCTGGAAAAATGACAGAATTTAGTTGGTGCCAGAAAAATTTAGACTAGTGCCAAATTGGCGGCTCGGTCAAACTAGCAGCTAAATTTGGTGGAAATTCCACTAAAATTAGTGACAGATTTAGTCGTGGTTAACTTTGGCGGAACCACCAAATTTGGAATCATATGCCAAAATTAGTGGTTGTTTATTGTCCAATATTATGGGGTCACATGGCCCATTCAAATGGTGTCATGTGGCACCTAGTTGGTGGCCAAAAAGGCCCTACCAACCGACAAATTAGCAACATCAGGAAAAAATGACAACAAAATTAGGTGGTTTAACAATATATATTAACAGTTATCAACGGTTTTTTAATGTTAATGGTGAGAAATTATATTATATCATTTCAAACTAAAATTGGGGTCCAGCAGGTTTGAACCCATGACCCATCGAGAACCAATATTTTAAATATATTGCACCATCCAACTCGCCATCCTAGCAAGCTTTGTTTTATCCACCGGGTTGACACCATATAAACTTGTCATTTCAATCAAATGAATAGTGAGCAAATGAGTCACGAGGCTGAGAGTATAACACTGTCGTGGGCCGACAAAACCAAGATGAGGCAATCAGGAACCAGGAGGTGGAACCTCAAATAAGTGCGCAGACCAAGAAAATATTCCAAAGGAATATTCCTTATAATATTCTCTAGAATATTCCCAAAGATTATACTGTGGAAACTTGAATATTTTTTGGGGGGGTCCAGAGTTGGCAGTGGAAAAATATAGTTGATTTCATACTTATTTTACTCAAAATTTCTCAAGCTAGTGAAGTCAGATTTAGGATGTGAGCAGCAAATTTTCATGTCACTCTTAGAAATGGAGGTATAATGATGTATTTTTCCATGTACTTTCCTTTCCTTTTCGCTGAGATGAATGAAGAGGCCTCTCCACTTTGAAGTTGGGCCTAGAGATGTAACCTACATTATGTGAACTCTGTTATCAAACATTGGGTGCATTGTCTTTATGGTCTCCTTTTATGTTGATTATTCTTTTAAATGTTTTCATTTATGGTTTTAAATGCTCTTTTATGCAATTTTGCTAACATCACCAAATAAAATATCATGAATAACTAATAGAAGATATTGATGTGGATGATCCCTTGCTAACTTCCCTTATATAAGAATGGAATCTAAAATATGTGAAGGACATTCCAATTCATTACGCTAGGATTCTTTACAAGGCCTATCTCCAATGTAAGGAAGAACACTAACCTGGCTCAAGTTCTTCAAAGTCTTGTCTTTGGGTTCACATGAAGGATTTCAAGGTGGTCTCCAGGCAAGACATGGACACCAAAAGAAGAGGCCATAAGAGAAATAAGGCATTGATCCAAGAAGCGGTGAAAAATTAGTCAACTTAGGGAAAATCATATTGATGTTAGAGGCATTTCCTCCCTTGAATTCTCAAGAAGTTTTCTATGTAGTAATGATTGGCATAGTTAGTATCTGATTGCCTATTATTGGTAGGTAACTTACTAGTCTCATCCAAGTTTGATAAGAAGAATATACTATATTTTGTTCCTATTTTTGAAATCCCGACTATATGTAACTTTTTTCTGATTATTGAAAGGATACATTAGCTTACAAAAAAAATTTATGCAAAATTTTAATTATTTTGTGTTTTTCTTAAAATTAAGATATAACATTATTAGACTATCCGTAGAAAATATTAAAATAATTTAAAATTCAGATAAAATAATCCAAAAAAACACCATCATCTACATAATGAACACAAGATGTACACTTTTTGTCTTATATGTGAAATGAAAATATTAAAAAAAAGGTGAATTCACTATGGACTTGCCTTTAACATTATGTCCTGCATGACTACTAAATGGTAATTTACTTCCTTTGTTATGCTCCAATATCGCAATTCTTCACTTCATTCAACTATGGAATGGTAATCAATACAATAAGAATGTAAAACACTTCAATCCCTAGTAGACCAATACTTAATTTGTCTTGATAGTTGTCCATGGTTAGGGTTAGGGTTTTGCACACCTTTACTCCCTATTAGGGTTATGGATTTATACCCTTTATAACAATCTTAAAAAGTGCATACATGACTAGCTTCACATGTGCAAGTAATGGAGTCGACATGGCATCCACTTGGTACCATGGTGATAAATATGATAGGTAAACTTGCTAGAAGAATAACTTACTAATACAAACTTTGATTAAGGTAATATTTGTGCCATTGGAAATCTCTTGATGTGAAAAAGCCATTCAAAGGATATGGACTATTACCATGAACTTTTGGCCCCCAAACTGGTCATTTAATGCCTTAAAAATGTTCCAGATGTTTTAAGACCCCAAATTACCCAAATAGTATTGCCCCTAAAACGGACCCTATAAGCCAATAAATCCAATTTTCCACCCCAAAAGTATCAAAATATATGAAAAATTATATAGTGATCCATTTTGGATCATATCTCCATATTCTGGGGGGCTCATTGTCCCCAAAATATTTTAGTAAAGGAGGTGAGGAAATTTTTTCTCTACCTTCTTGTTGGAGTACCATTTCAGCTTGCATGGAAATTTTGATTTCAACCCAACCTGAAAAAGTTCATGTCCTACCATCTTGTTGTTCTAGACTTCTTCTACAATCAATATCATCTACTAACTCTACCTGAGCTTCTAATGTAGGTCTTTCTTGTAAATTCCCTATTCTAACATGGAAGGATAATAAAGTTTCATATTATCCACATTTACCGATAAGTAAATGTGCATATATAGAGGTAGTTCTCTTAGCAAATGTAGCAAGAAAGACTCAATTTGACTTTAGCCTTAGTCCAATTGAGTAAATCAAATTTCCACATCAGCATGATAACTTGGAGGCAGTTAACTAATGTGACATGGCTCTTGTCACTCAATTAACTCAGTAAATTTGAGATATAGGCTTGGAGTTTAGTCATGCATGTGTTGATTGCTAAATTTTAGCAATCTGGTTCAGTTATTTTCAGTTGTACTCAATTAACTGGCCCCTAACAATCAATAGAGTCACTTGAAGGTAAGTTGTGCAGTGAGACAATAGTCTAACTCAGAGATCCATCAGTTAACTGATCAATCAGACCGAAATAGCTCATACATGTATGGAATTTGAATTCCTCAGTTGGAGTGGAGGAATTAAGGCTAATGTAAAATTATTTGTATATTATTGGAGTGTGTAGAATTTTGCAAGTAGACAATTGATCAATCCTTGGGAATTGCGCAAGGAAATAACGACTTACCTATTTTTTAGGAGCTTGAATTAGCTCAGATTTTCTGGAGGAAATAGGAGGCAAGAGGAGGCATAAAGTGGCTAAATGTTGGCCATAGGTCCTCAATCGGTAGAGAGAAAAATTATTCTTTTGTAGGTTGTGCTCAAATCTGGAGCAAGAAATTGTAATAGTTTCTCTTTTCAATTGATTAATGCAAAGAGTCTTAAGGGGTTTTTCCCACTTGGGTTCTCATAGAAATCACTTTGTACTTGTGGTTTTTCTTGTTCCATGTCTATGCATGTTGTTCTAAATTGTGATTTCCATTCCGCATATTAGTAGAGTAGAATTGTGTCTCTTGTTTTCAGTTTGAAATCTTAAGCAGTTGCAATTTATATCAAATTTACACATGGTATCGAAGCCCCGAAATCACATTATAACCAATATTTGAAAATTGTCTCTTAGGAATTTTGAATTTCCTAAACAACACAAGTGTAGGAAAAAAGAGTGCAGGCAACACAAGTGCAAGCAGTACAAGTGCAGGCAATGCGAGTGTAGAAAGAGGAGTGCATGTATAGAAAGTGAAATATTTTTTCTACAGATTCAGGAGGATTTCTTTCAACAAACTAAGTTTGGAGTATGCCCTGGAGGGAAGATCAAATTTCTAAGCTTGGAAAAAATTTAAGATCATCACAAGTGCCCTAGGAGCACCATTCTAGAACAACCAGAATCTTGACAAGTGGGAAACCATTGAATTCCTCATGTATAATGATCATTGAAGAACTAATGAGATATTAGGAGCCAAAGTTTTAGAGCCCTAGTTAATTGGGTTGCAAATGGACAAACCACTGATAATAGGGCAGATCCAAAAGACCCTATGTGAAAACTTCTTAATGGAGCTAGAAGGCTTCTAGTGGGAAAATCAATGATCTAATGTTTAGTGACACAAAAATGAGTTGTGATCATTGATATTGGCAGATTGAGGAGCAAAGATATTTCCCACATGGAGATTGAGACCCAAAGGGAGTCTAATTTTAGAGGGAGCGGCCCTATGGAAGCTAATACTTCAGGATCTAGGGAGATCAGACTCATTATTGCAGTAGTTGTAGCAACAGTATGGAAGCCGCAACAGTATGAGTAGATAATATTTCTCCATGTATGTAGCTATACCTCTAGGAGTGAGGTGGGGCCATGTAGAGCCTAAGCCCTAGAGTTGTAGAGATTTGGGCAGGGTCCATTGAGGTGTCCTCCTCATGGATAATTACCTTTCTACAGGGGCACACAATATTTAGCAGTAGAAGGATCAATATCAGTAGGTGCAATCATATGTTAAGGATCACAAAGCATTGTTTAAAATAGTGTAGGAGGCACAGTGCATAATCAACATCGGTGCAGTTTTTCCCAGTAGACAGTTCTAGAGATACAATTGATTCAATGGTTTTTTGGATGTTTCTCAGTTGCAGTTATTGCAGTAGAAACAACAACAGTGAGAGGTAGTGCTACAATAAATTCCACAAGTGATAGATAGGGGTGGTGAAAAATCCATTTCTTGCTAAGAAGAGTATTAGAAAGTGTAGCAAGAAAGGCTCAATTTGACTTTAGCCTCAGTGAAATTGAGAAAATCAAATTTCCACATCAACAAGACAACTTGGAGGAAGTTAACTAGTGTGATATGGCTCTTTTCACTTAGTTAACTCAGTAAATTTGAGTTATAGGCTTTGATTTCAGTCATGCACGTGTTGATTGCTAAATTTTAGCAATCTAGTTCATTTATTTTCAGTTATACCCAGTTAACTAACCTCTAACAATTAATAGAGTCAATTAAAGGTCGGTTGTGCAGTGAGACAATAGTCTAACTTAGAGATCTATCAGTTTACTGATCAATCAACCCAAAATAAATCATGCATACATGGAATTCGAATTCCTCAGCTAGAGTGGAGGAATTAAGGCTAATGTAAAATTATTTGTATACTAGTGGAGTGTGCAGAATTTTGTAGGCATGTAGTTGATCAATCATTGGGAATTTTGAAAGGAAATAGGGACTTCCATATTGTTTAGGAGCTCGAAATAGCTCAGATTTGTGCAAGAAAATAGGAGGCAATAGGAGGCATAAAGTGGCTAAATATTGGCCAAAGGTCCACAGTCAGTTGAGATAACAATTATACTTTTGCAAATTGTGGTCAAAGTTGGAGTAAGCAATTGTAATAGTTTCTCTATTCAACTTATTAATGCAAAGAGGATTGAGGGGTTTTTCCCAGTTGGGTTCCGCTAGAAATGACTGTGTGCTTGTGGTTTTCTTGTTGCATGTCTATGCATGTTGTTCTAAATTGTGATTTCCATTCCGCATGTTAGTAGAGTAGAATTGTGTCTCTTGTTTTCAGTTTGAAATCTTGAGTAGTTGAAACTTCTATCAAATTTATACAAGATGGAGTATTTAGGTATTATAACCTACCTTCTCCAAAATTTCAAAAGATTCATATCAAAGAGACTTGATCTTCTCACTAGCACCCTATAGTCTTCCTTTATTTAGATACAACCAATCTCTATCTGCCACCTTGAATGTAAAATGAAATCTATGCAATTCACCTTGGGCTTTATACTTTCCCACGTTTTCTTCAATTTCTCTTGTACTTTCAAATGGATTTTCTTGATATTATCAACGAAATTTATATCGTTCAATGCTTCTCCTTTAGTGACTTCTCTTTTTCCACCTTATTTTCCATGTATAATGTTTAATGGTAAAGTGGCATATATTCAAAGCAATTTCAAAAGAGGGTTATGGGTAGAATTGTGGGTTTCTCTGTTATAAGATTATTCAATATAAATCAAATTTTCATCCCATGTCCTTGGATCCTTCTGGTTGTAACACTTCAAAAGTGAAGCAATGATTTAATCACTACTTTCGTATACCCATATTTATGTGGATGAATAGAGGTAGATCTCTTCAACCTAGAGTCCATCTTCTCTTAGAGTGCAATGGCACCAAGAAATTCAATATCTCTTTTTAATTTTATGCTATTTGGTATTACAAAGTGCACCCAAAGGATTTTCAAAGTACATGATTTTTGCATCTTATCCTTGATGGCCTTTTTATAATTCATGAGAACACACATCTTACTAAACATGTCAACTACAATAAATAGATAGTCATGTCCCCTCCTAGTTCTTGGGAAACCACCCATGAAATACCTAGAAATGCTCTGCCATGGTTTAGTAGGTACAAGTAAGTGATGGTATAGATCTTGCTTCCTCTAATTGAGTTGGTTCGTAAAGTATCCATCCTCTAATAAACCAAGCTACTTATGCTTTCATTATGGGCCTTTACACATACCTTTGTGAGTTATACATTGTTTTCCCAACACCAAAAGGCCCCGCAATGTTGGAGGCATTGGATTCTCTAATTAGCTATAATATTTATACTTTAGGGACATAGAGCTTATCCAGGTTGTAAAACAACCCATCGTGAAGTTAATAGTCAATTGTGTGATCATCTTCTTCTACATGAACTTAGGCTTATAGTTTTTGAAATCCCCCCTTTAAGTCCTCATCTTCCACATATTCCTCTTTCTCTGCATCATGGGTGAAAGGATCAATGTATATATGAGTATCTAAATCTATGATTTTGGGTGCAGGTGTTCTTAAAAGTGTGCCTACCAACTTATTAGTATTAACCTTCTCATTTTTTATAATAAAATGAATTCATTGTAAAAACCCATCCACTCATAATGCCTTGTTCACTAAATCTTACTTTTGTTATGTAGATATTACAATGGTTAATAATCAATGTGGATGATGGTTTCCTTTCCCATGCGATAGTGCTTCCATTTCTTAATCATTTGAACTAAGGCACATAGATCCTTGTCATATCTAGGGGAGTTTAGGACTGCTCCATGGAACATTTTAGAATAATATCATATTGGTTTACCTCCTTACATCAAGACTACTCCCATAGCATATACACTTTCATTTATCCACTTTAAAGGTATTTTTCAAATTTGAGCAATGCGAGACATAGTGCTTGACTAATATTTTTTTTTAGTGCTTAAAAATCATTATGTTGAATATTTCCCCACTGGAAACTCTTATTTTTCACTATTATGGCATGAAGGAGTGCAACAAAAACTTAAAAGGATGCTATAAAATTTTGAAGGTACCATGCTACCCTAAACAAAATCCTATATTTAGGGAAAGAAATAATAGTTGGCCACTTGATAATGGTATCCATATTTGCAAGATTAATATTGAGTTTCCTTCCACCTATCAAAAACATCAAATACACAAAGGACTATTGGAAAATTCACATTTATTATGGTTTTCCATTAATTAATAATTTTTTAAGGTCTTTAACACTTGCATGAGATGTGATATATTCTCTTCTCAATTATAAATACAAATTATTATATCATCTAATTACACTATTATAAACAAATATGGAAACAAACTCAATACATCATTCATCAAACACATATATGTAGTTGGTGCATTACATAAACAGAATGGCATTAGAAACCATTCATATAGACCTTACCTCATCTTGAAGGTGGTATTCTAAATATATTATAATTTTACTCATACATGGTGGAATAACTCCACTCCCTTCGTGTGATGCCACAAAGTATAAGGTAATGTATAAGACGTTTAGAAGACCACCTTCAAGATGATGCAAGGTCAGATTGATTTCTTGTGGCAGCAACCAAATTTTTCTTGTTTCTGAAGAAGTCAAGGGAATTTTCATTTTCATAATCTATTTAACAAAGGTTCTTTGTGGGGGTTGGTGGGAAATATTGTGGCTTGTCCTATTTTTTTCCTTGGAAACTTTTTTATGTCGCCCTCACTCTCATTTATTTTCAATGGCCTTTATTATTGGTGAATGGAGGTCTCGTCTTTTTAAATGGGCATTTTTCCTACGATTTTCTTCCTAGACTATGCACCATCTTGTTTTATCCTGCCTATTTGTTGGGCATGTCTTAAAAATAAGCTATGGGTGACCTAGACTCTTATGAAATCCCCCAGTAAATTGATCCCTCCAAACACAACCCTATTTGAGATGTTTTTGTCTCTATGAGTGACTAGTAGGTTGTCATATTTATTGTCAGTGGTGGATCGATGGTTCATTATGACCGAGATTAAATATTTTGTGCAGTCAGCCTCCCCTATTTAGTTGAACCCATATGGTGTATGCACTTAGTCCCTTCTTGCGCTGGAAAAAACAATAAATTTTCAGATATTCATTAAAAACATCAACGAGAAGACAAAAAAAAAATGGGTTTGGGAAAATTTAACAGTTTCATCTCTTAAGTTGTTGATCCAAGGAAGATGGAGACTTCATGTAAATTTCCAGTGTCTACAATTTGCAGGGAAGGTTATACTAGACACCCCACATCTAAAATATCATAATATTGTAAAAAAATCATTATTAATCTTGAATCTTAGACTCCGTGGGGGAGAAAATGGTTCCAAGTCCTCAAATGTCCCCTTTGTATCCTTCAAGGATGTTTTCCAAGGGAATACCTCTATAGTTAAATAGAATGCTTTGTTCCCTACATATCATAATAAAAAATTTCCCTCAGGTCCATATATTATGGACCAATTGGAGCAATATCCATCCATAGAGGTCAAAAACCCACATGTATCTTATTTATTCACTTCTCTAGATTCAAAATACATCATGTGCAGATTCAACAGTTTCTAGCCAAAACCTAAAGAATTACATTAGTGGGTGTTCACTTCTTGGACATCTAATTGTGATATCTACCTTTGCTCCAAAGGATTTTTTGTTGTCCAATTTGACACACAAAAAGAATTGGATTTCATTCTAAATGAAGGACCATGGTTCTAGGGTAACATTGAGATATAAATTACTCCATGGTTTCATGATTTTGATGCAAAGTCCATGGTGGTCACTTCCATGCTAGTATGGGAAAGACTTCCAAACCTTCCCCTTCCCTTCCGGCACCACCAAGTTCTTGAAGACATTGGGAATAAACTTGGAAATTTTTAAAAAATGCACATGGAGAGAACAAAAAAAGGAATATTCACATTTGCTAGGATCTGTGTGGAGATGGATCTGAACAAGAGATTACTAGACCACATCATCTTGAAACATAACAATTTTCAGTGGATAAAAATTCTAGATTATGAGAACGTGACCTTTAGATGTCACGTGTTCTTTCAAACAAGACATCTTCAAAACATTTTCCCCCTGAAAAAGAAGATCCCAAAAAAAGAACACGAATTAGCCAAACAAACCAAAAGTATGACAATTTATTGTCTCTCCTCATTTGGAAGACGAGGAGGAGGAAAACAAGAGGCGCATCCTAAAAAATCTAAGGACAAAATGGAGGGTGAGATTGTGGTTCAAGATGTTTCAATCGCTCCTCCCCCAATGGGCCCAGATTTAGGAAACCAACAATCTATGGTAGGTCAAGGATGCACTAAACGAGCACACATTTCAGAGTCCTCATATTCAGAAAAAGAATCTCCTCGTCTAGATGGGGGCCAGGAACTTGCTTTGGTTTTGATTGATCCAAATCTGGAAGAATGGAAAAAGTTGCAACATAGGAAAAGAAAAAAGGGAAAAAATTATCACAAATGGTCATCCATAATCATATTTTTTTCTTATTTGTGTTCTTTTCAGCATGTGCTTGGATTTTTGGCAATTTTCTACCACATAAGCTCACATTTTTCTCTCTTGTAAAGTCATGTCCTTTTTGTGACACATACTACATATACACTATGTGTGTTTACAAAGTGTAATATTTATTTCTATTAATGAAAATTACACGGTTTTTCAGCGGGAAAAAAATACTTGGTGACATCATAGTTTGAGATCCATCTTGGTGAAGTAGTTGGCATGCTACAATTTATCTAACAAGTCATTGATCGTAGGAAGAGGGTCTTGATCCTTGAGGGTGATCTATTTAGAACTTTGTAGTTGACAAACATTCTCCAACTCCCATCCTTATTGGGAATTATGATGATAGTTGACCCACAAGGGATGTGCTTTGTTTATTAAGCCCATACTCCAATGGTTTCTTCATGTCATCTATTTATACTATGGATTTCTTGTACAACCCTATGTTTGGAAATGGTGAGTCAAGTAAAAATTGTATCTTATGTTCCACTTCCCTCTTAGATTGAAACCCTTTAGGCTCTTGGAATGCTTCTTTGTATGTCTGCAAGAGCTCCTCCAAATGATGTTACTTCTCTTTAGTACATCACTCTATATATTCCTTCACCTTTATTAATTTGTATCCTCAGTGATTTTTTCTTAAGAAGAGCATTACAATCTTCCTAATTTAATTGATCAATTTCTTGTATTTTTTAGCACTTATCAAAAAAATCTTGGATTTACCCTTGTGTGCATTGATGATGAAAGACTCCCCATCCTTGATCAAGTGGTAATTGTTTGCTTTCCTAGTGAGTAGTTGTTTGCTTTCCTAATGAAGATTACATCCCTCACATACATGTATGGGTTTCTAAAGACCACACCACATAGATCAAGTGGTAATACATCTATATCCACTTCATCAGAACATTTTTCACTTATATTGAATTTAACCTTTGTTTAGTGATCATAAGATATACATCTTTATTTACCCATACTAATGGGTATTGGTAATGATGATCATGAACTTACTTACTAGATCCTTTGTTATGAGGTTGGTTTGCAAATTAGAATCAAATAAAGCATCCACCTTTTTCGTTTTAACCTGGATATAAATATGTAATAGTTTATCCATCTCCTTATTTTCCTTGGCATGGAGATTAATTAGGTTCACTCCCTTTTGCATTATCATTGAAAATAATATATTTTTCTACATAAACTAAGTTACTCCCTACATGGTTGCCTAAATCTAAAATGTTCTTTTTCTTGGCCTCCTTCCTGTAATTATTTGGATTCGAATTTCAATATATCTTCCAACACTTATCTCCATTATGACCATCAATGTTACAATTATTACATTAGTTTCATAGATCCAATCATTGTTTTCTTTTTATCCTCTCCTTTCCACTTGTTCTTTCCCTCCTTGGAAGTGTCTGGGTGCATTTTTGTTGGGAACCACTTGGATTTCTTTTCTTTTTATCCATATTCTCTAGATACCACATTGGCTCATCAATGATCCTATGTTTAAAGAGAATCACTTGCATCCTTAAATGATTATGGAGGAAACTTAGAAACATGAGGGGTACATTCAGGTTCTTGGGGGATGTTCCCAACATAATGGCTTGTTTGTTTAAACTTAGTGGTGCTCTTTTGTACATTTTTCCCTTACTTCTGTTGGAACTAATGCCAACATACCCATTGGTTTTATTCATATTTACTATGGTAGAATTGGGACTTAATACGCATTTTAAATGCTACTTGCTGAGTTACTAAGGGATCACCCTTTGACCTAAAAGCCTTTGTATGGCTTTCCCACCAAGTTTGGGCATGGCCCTCTAACTTCAACTAGGAAAATGATCTATTTTTGGCTTCTCCTATCTTATGAACATTGAAATATAGTTCTAATGTTTCAACCATTGGTTCAAATTAATAATATAAATCTCACCTTGAAAGGGTTTGATGTCCAATTTTGATTCCACTTAAACACAAATTTGGAAATGGTTATGTTATAACTTGGCTTCTCTTTTTATGGCTCTTTTTTTGGTTCTTCTGTGTCTATTGATTTCCCATATAAGCCAAATTTTAGAGCTACCAAACTCCTTAAAAGGTACAAAATTCCTCTCCATAGTTGCCACAAGGATCATCATGTTGTGAAAGATGTCAACAACTTGTGCTTCTAACTTTGAAAACCTCTCCTTCTATTGAGCCCTTGGAATTTTACAGTATTCATTCACTATGGCTAGGGTTTTGATACTTGTTTCTCATGCCAATTTATGCATTTGGAAATTTCCTGCAAAAACCCAAATAAAACTACTTAGATACTAATATAATCTATAATTGTTGGATACTGTATTGGAACAATTCATCACAATAAATCTTAAAAAAAATTATGGACCCTTAGTTATGCAATGTCTTACGTAAGACTAAGCAGTAATGTTACTAGCTTAGTCCATCAAATACTACAATAAGTTGACATTGAAATAGAAGAAGATAAAACAAATGCCACACCATTCGCATAATAAACACAAGATGTACCCTGGGAAGCTCAATATGAGAAAATCCAACCAGAAAGTGAGGACTATGCATTCCACCATTCTTCTTAGATATGAAATGTAAATACAAAGAAAGGTGAACTTATTATGAATTTGTCATCGACGTTGTGGCTTATATGGTTGTTATATGGTCTTTTTCTTCCTTATTTTGCTCCAATATCCCATTCCTTTACTTTGTTCAACTAGAAAATAGTAAATAATACAATAAAAATGGAAAACCCTTGCTTTCCAAGTGGTCCAATATTTAACATGCCTTAATAACTAGATAGGATTAGGGTATTGGAGCCTCTAGATATTCTTGAAAGTACACATGTGATTAGCTCCACATGTGTTAGTAATGGGGGTTGGCATGGCATCCACGTAATACCATGGTGGTAAAAAGATAAGTCAACTTGCAGGAGGCATAAGTACAAATTCTAGTTCAGGTTATCTTTGTGACATTAGAAAGTTCTTGATGTCTATAACAAAGTTGAGGGGTTGTAGAATAAATGTAAAAAGTTTTAACCTAAAAAATGATCATTTAGTACCTCAAACAAGCTATAAGTTGAAGGACTCCAAATCACTAAAATAAATAATCTTACAAACTAATAGTTTCAAATATCCTACCTAAAAAATACTAAATAAGATAACAAATTATTTAATTAACCATGTAAATCACCATAATTATGATTTTGTTAACCAAGTGAATTTATTTAAATGTCACTTTCAAAAGATATTTATTCTATCTTTTTTCCCAAAATATTTATTCTATTTTTTTCCTAAAATATTAATTCTATCTTATTCAACTTAAACATATACTTCTCTTGGCTTTATGTCTATATAGCTAAATGCGTAAATTTCATTTAAAAAATTCTAAAATAATATAATAACCACAACAACTTTGTTTTTAATTACATCATTAATAATAATTATATTATTAATTGCATTATCACAAAACCAATAATTGATAAACTAACGTATTACATTATAACATTGTTAATTTTTTTTTGGGATTAAACACCTTAAACTTAAAAATACTTTGAACATATTGTAAACTTGTACCAACCTAAAAAATAATCACGGTAAACACTTCAACCTATTTTATCTTAAACTTGGAACTACATACCAGGGTATTGAGATATCCAATTGACCATTACATTGACTTAAATGGTAAGTCTAAGAAGTACTAGTTTGTTCAAACTCACATAAAACTTATACTTTTAACATGGATACATAATTCAAACTTTATTGAACAAATCAACACTTTGGTAAACCTCATTTAGAACCTAAGGCCCCACTAACATTAAAAAGTTTGAAAAATTATTGGACGTTGCCCCCACTGACATTAAAAAGTTTGAAACTTCTTGGTCGTTGTTTTTTAGCTTTAACAAAGCAAACCAACTCAACAAATAGTCAATGACTTTTTTTTTATCCAATAAGAGGCGAGTTAAAAGTTTTTCGTAGTTAAAGAAGATTGATTAATCACGAAGACATAGAATTACGTACATAAAAGTCATAAAATATATCATCTCTATATAATTATATCCAATTCTTGGTTCCTTCTAGTAAGACATTAAGGAATCCAAAGAAAGTACAAAAGGAAACTTAAACTTGAAGAAGGAAAAATAAAGTTGAACGTAAAATGGTATGGTAGGGCATACATTGGATTGTTATGTACGGGTCTTCATGAAATTTTAATTATACTTAGAATATAATTTATTCAAATGTGATATTAAGTTGTTATTATTGATAATATTAAAGTAAAGGAAGATATTATAATACATTTATATTTCAAAAGTAATTTTCTCATGTAAAATTGCTGTGTATAATTTTTTATTCACTGATTTAAAAATTTACGTTTAAATTTGTTATGATATAGATGTATGTGTAATAAATAACTTTGATTTTTTGATTTTTTTTAATAATAATATTGAGGGTTTTTTTGGCCTATAGAGTATAGAATAGATGGTGATAGGTTGTCCTGTTAAGTCACTCTGTGATGTGAAGGTTACCAATTTGAAGCTTTGTGAGCAAAAATCTATCTATGTTAGGAGTTGGTGTGGCTCAAGCCGGGTACAATCCCTGGGTGATTTTGACGACTTAGATACCACTAGGTCGTGGTTTCTCAAGCCATAGGTCAAGCCTAAAGTAATCTCTAGAGAACTAAGACAACTTGACAAAAAAAAAGTATTGAGGATTTTTGAATTAAAAGAGTTATGATTAAATTGTATAACTAAAAATTACAAAAATAAATGAAAAGTTAGTTTGAGGACCTCATTTCTAGATTTTATAGTATAAAAGTCCATGTAAAATATATCTAAATTTTTTTGTCCTAAATCACTTAGTCATAAAACTAGAGGTATGGTAGTGAATAATATGTCATAACATAAACACAAAGGGCAACACATCCAAAAAAATAACAAGTAAAATTGACTTAGCCCATAATGGGCATCCACATCCAGGTCCACCTACACTATTGAATCTTCATGGCCGATAATTGTGGTTGTAGATGTGATTGAATCTTCATGTGGGGCTCCAACAACATGTAGCAACATGGTTCATAGAAGTACAGGGCATGCCAAAGGACATAGAGTCTATTATCCATTTAGTTAGGTTGAGGAGATGCCATATGTAAGGAGGGAGATTAAGAATTTCCACTATGCACTCCCCTAGATACTTCAGAGGCATAATGTTTGACACCATCTCTACTTCACCATTAGAACTATCACAAGAACTTGAGATTCTTATTTCCATTATATACTATCGAGAATATGCTAACCAATATCAATGGCTCAATGGTCTTCAATTTTATAGTTTTCCTTTTGCTGGTGCTTAAAGCCTCTTTCCCATTAGTTATATTTGTAAGGCCAAGTATGTCACAATTCCACCTTTTATGCAACACCTCTCTGTCATTCCTTAACCCTTTTTGCAGGTTCTTCAAGCTATATAGGAGGAAACATTTATTTTAGTAATGGCAATGTTCTATGGAAACATGGAAATGGCAGTGAGGGATACCCAAAAAAGAAATAGGTAGAGCTTGTTGTGGAGCCAAGTTCTTCTCCTATGAATGAACATTGCCCGACTCATTGGTTCATTTCACGTATGGGAATCATCTCAACCATTGTACTTCTCATAACTCTAACAATGCAAATGAGTGGTATAGTAAATTGGTGGTTATTCTATGGGCTTCTTCCTATAATTTTGATGGTGGGATGCACGCTTCTTAATTGGAATATCTCCTTGATGATAATCATGGTGGATGGTACAAGTTGTTTTTTGAAATACCCCCTTCCTTTTGCATGGAACCCCTTTCCATGGGAAGGCCCATTCATTTTCTTGTATGCCAACCCTCTCATTTGGTTTTTTAAATACATGGAAGAATTTTAATGTGTCAAATCCTTCTCTCATAGTGATCACTTGATGATAAAATCTAGATATTTGGATATTAAATGGGAGAGGAAAATATTGTAGTGCTCTTATGATAGTTACAGAGTCACCAATCAATGTGGATTTGCATACTCCTTTGTTTGAGAGAATAGCAGGGCCTTGAAAGACTACTACAGCTCCTACCTCATTATTCACGGAAATACCTAGCCCACAAGCATATTCAAGTACTTGTTTTTCTTCGGAGTCATAGATGGCCCCCCTACCCCCTAATCACTTCCCATCCTTGGGGAACTATGCATAATCTTAATTCTATAGTTCATGCCACATTTAATGCCATATTTTGCATTGAAAATACATATTTAAAGTAACAATATAAATTTTGTGCAAAATTTGAATTGAACTTTAGGTTGTATTTTGAATTGTTGTTTATGTTGAATTTTCATGAGCTGTGATTTTCATTACATTTTAAGTTGGCCTTCCTAATTGAGTTACAACTTGAGTCAATTTTTGAGACATAATTTTCACCAAATTTTAATTAATATTTTTGTGCGCTTTTGAGACACAATTTATGTTATTTTTACATTAAGATTTGAGTTGCATCTTACATTCAATATCAAGTCCTAACTTACACCAAGTTTTAAATTTGTATGATTTTCTCTAAGTTCTAAGTCGTAATTTTAGTTGTAATTTGAATCCCAAATCAAATTGTAAAAAAATAATGTTATAAAAATGAAAAAAAAACAACAAAATTATAAAACACAAAATACTTTTGACATATTTTTAATACATCTTCACCCTTTAGCCCTATGAGGGTGTGGGAAGGGGAGAGGGTGAGGATGAGGGTAGTGTAAATTCAGCGCTACATGTCCCCCCCAACTTGTATTATGTGAAGTTTCATAATTTTAATCACACCCTTACACTCCGACAAAGTAGATAGGGAACAATTGCACCATTTTGTTGAGATTGCAACAAGATGATGAGCTCAGTGGAAAGGAGTCGCCTTCACTAAGTGGGCCCGCAAGCTATTTTTGGCGCAAAGTCTATTTTTAGACATATGGATCATATTCTATGAGTTGCAGGATGCTATTTGTGGATGGTTGTCCAAGTTGGAAAAATAGATGGACTTCTATTTTTAGACATATTGGGCGGAATCTATTTTTAGATTGCCAGTCTAAAAATAGATATGTCGAATATTATTAGCTCTTAATAATATTTGGACTCTAAACATTATCTTATTCTCTTGGAGCACTTCAGTTAAGTGCACAGATGTGGCACAGGAGCCGACAGAAGGAATTACGCTATTCCTGAGGGTTATGTGGAGCTATTGCATGGATACTTCAGTTAGAACTCATGTGACAGAGTTTGGTGGAGTTGATTGAGGAAGTTAGTGGAGTTGTGTTCAGTTTAACTAATCTAAACATATTTGAGCTATTTGTATTCAGTTTAACTAATTAACACAATTAGTGAGAGTGGTGTGAATTAATTATTAATTAATTCACTAATTATAAACTCATTAATCAACTAAAGAATGCATCAGTTAACTTCAGTGCATGGACAGTTTCAGTGGAGACCAGTGCAGAAATAGGTGAAAGAGCAGGTTAACTATCAGTTGTGACTATACTGTTGCTATTTGCAACACACAGATAGGTGGAGAAACCCATGAGGATTGCGCAGTACAAGCCAGGTGGTTTATCTATTTAATGAAGCCATCCCATAGCATTGACAACACAATAGAGGCTGGCTATCAAGTGGCAAAAGATTGGAGAATGTGTTTTGCTAGATCTAGCTTGATAGTGTGTAGCAATTGAGGGTGTTCATGAGAGATTGTGAGGAGCTTTTTTACTATGATTGTTACATGATCTCCATGACATATAATATACAGATAGTTGGGGTTTTCAGCTTTAAGATTTCCCATTAAATACTGTGTTCATATGTGTGATTGTTTGTGGTTTTAATGTATGCATGCAATTGATTTTATTTCCGCATGTGATGATCAATGGTAGAAGAGATTTTGTATTATGCATGAAGCTAAAATAGTGTGTGATCAGGAGAATCTCGATGAATAATATATCAGTTATTCAAATTTCTACACATTTTTCTATAAAAAAAATGTCACTTAGAAGGACCCAAATTTTAAGTAAAGTCACTTTAAAAAATAAACAAGAAAATGAAATAAACAATAATTTATTTATTTATTTTTAAAATAAATTGTAGTTCTATGGCCAAATGAGTTTTAAAAAACTTAAGAGGATTTTTTTTTCTTCTTACAAATGATTGTTAAAAAAGATCAATACTCCTCAGAAATTTTAAAATAAAAGTAGACATGAAATCAAGGTCCTCCTAAAATATGAGTTAATAAAATTAGAGAAGATAAGTACATATAATTAAGTTCATATGTAAGGGGAGCCAGGAGTAGGAGAGGTAATATATCACCCCAAGGAAGAAATAGAGACACAATTCCCCTGGGGATTAGGAAGAGCAACCAATAATCAAACGAAGCTTCTTGATCTATGGCAAGACTTGGAAGTGGAAAATACAAAGAATATTTTTCATTTGGAAGTCTATTGAGATTCCATGATTGTAATACAAAAAATATATAAAGATAGAGAGACATCATAAAACAATTTCCCTTCCATCATTTTCAGAATTCAGATGCAAATTCAGAAATTTTAAAAGGTTGAATTTTATCACATCAAAAGGAAACACAACCAAGTAGCGAACTCGCTCGCTAACAAAAGTGAAACCTTAAAACAAGGAGAGCTAATCTTGGACCATGGTGTCCCAACTATAGTATATATCCCATGAATAATAATCACAATCTGACTTGGGATTTAATATCCCATTCCTTTCGACATTGGAGATTGAATAAATTCAAATTAAGGATTGTTAGGACATTAAATGTTTGCATGAGGAATAATTCCTTATAAGTATGGAGTTGGTGGCCCCCAACTTTGATGTATGGCATCAAAGTCCTCTCCATATGTTTCATCGAGGAGGGATGATCCATGCTCCCTGCCAGGTGGAGGATTTGGTTGATTTTATCAATATATGGTGGTCAAGTAAGCTCACACGTAACATGTATTGAAATCCTCAAACTTTATTGAGCCAGCATACATCAAAGGAGACTTAGAGATGGAAAATTTTGTCAAGTAATTAAAAAACCAGGAGGATGGAATTGAATGTGAGTAGGGTGCTATACACATAAGTGGTTTTGGAGTGATCGATTATAAATGGAGGTTGATGGTCCTAGACATCTCGTTGAGTAATACCGTAATAGTTTGTAGGATGGAGTTCTCAGTCTGGATGGAACACGGTGAATTCACGAAGGCACATCTAGCATCGAGCCTGTAATACTTCGAAACCCTCATATATAAGTAGGGTGAAAACGTAGCCTCAAAAGCTAGTTCTCATAAGTAGGGTGAAAACGTAGTCTCAAAAGCTAGTTCTCATTTCGCCTTGGTTAGTCAACAGATCAATATGTTGCAGGCGGATGTCGATCACTTGTAGATGCTAGTGGAGAGGCTGACTTTCAAAGTGTACCACATTGAATTAACTATGGAAACAACAACATTGGAAATTCTTAAGGAGGTCTTTGGAATCACTGATAGCTCAAAAAAAGGAGCGAGAGCAGGCTATAATAGGAGGAACTGCTGGAACAAACCATGAATGAGGATCCTCCTCATCAAGTGAAGTATGTTTAGCAAGGACGAGAAGGAAACTCTAAAACTGGGCAAGTTGGTAGTGGTTAGCCTTTAATGTTTCTAATTCTCTGCAAGAGTATATCGTGTATCAAGGATTATTTTGGAGACTCTATAAGGTAAATGTTGCTAGGAGTTTAGTTAGTAGTTGGCTAAGTAGAAGCAAAACTTTTTTGTGAAATTTTGGAATAATGAAGATATAAATCATGTTCTGAATGTAAAGGTGTTGGCATGTATTCTACCTGAATTAATATAAAATACCCATTTCTTTTATATAAAAAAATAAGGTCATATGTAAAATATAAATTTATAATAGAAGTGGGTTTTTATTATTATTGGTACTTATAAATTTGGATTGTTATTTCAATTGGGGTTATCTCGTATGGTTGGAATAATTTTTATTATCTTTTCCACTTAGGTTCAAATCACACTAGTGACATGATGAGCTATACTACCTTGATAAATATTGTTGTAACAATTTTGTGTCTATGAATATTGTTGTATTAGCTTCCATCCTTGTGAACCCTTAAGTCTAGCTAAAAGGGAGGCTGATTTCTCTCCTTAAAAATAAAAATAAATTGCTTTAAATCCCATGCTACATCAATAGTATGAATTTTTTTGTTCGACTTAATGCCTAAACATATCATTTATGAAACTTTGACATGAATCTCATTTATGATAACCCAAGATCTTTGTTAATAATTTTAATCATATTGATACATTAATTTTAAAACAATCCTCAATTGGTTAGACATTATATTCAATAAAAATAAAATGGATCAACTCTCACTAATAATTCCTTTGTTTGTTTCATAATTATAAATGTTAAGTTTATAGGTAGTAGGGTTTGGAGTTTAAATTCAAATGGTCATTTATGGATAAGGGGGTTCCATTAAGGAGGATCGAGAGTTGAGAAAAGGGAGTTTACCATCTATAGAGGAAAAAAAAAGGACATGTTGAATTTCAATAGGACTTACTTCCATTTATTTATATTAATTTTTTATGATAATGAGTTGTGATCAAAGTTATTCAACTCGTCTTTATTGGATGAAATGTATAATGAGGAAATGCTTAAATAATTGGGAACTTATGTTAGGATATTCCGACACATAGGAAATAATTAAGTATAAATTGGTATAGCATAGAGTTATGTAAAGTGTGTTTCTTTACTATGTACATTTGTAACTTATAATCCGACGGTCACGATATGTAGTGATCCGACGGTTCACTCTCTCCTCGGTATTACCGACACTTGATCTGTGGCTTAACACCCAATTGGTCCATGACATCTATTTAAAGAGCATGGAGAGTCATTGTCTCGTAACTGTTTAAGAGAGAAGCTTATGTAAATTTTCTTTCTTTATATTAATAAATTTCCTGAAGTGGTCGCGTTGGCTCAGGCCATGGAATGTTTCCCTCTTCAAATATTTTAACCACGTCAAATACTGGTGTACTGATCTGTGATCTATTTGTGAGCGGTGACCTTTGGTGTTTGATCAAGGAACTTACCCTGTGAATTCTTACAACTTATTTAGGTAGGGAGGATATTCCTTGGAGACAAAAATTCTAAATTCATTGGCTTAAGGAAGTATACAAAATAACGATTATTTCCATCAAGTGATGATGAGTAATAAAGTATCAATAAATTATTTAAATCAATATTGGTTAATATAAGTATAAGCTATTATATAAGAGAAATTTTGGATATTTTAGGAATCTAATATAAACTAAATTACTATCAATTGAACAAATTTGTGTTACCATCCCCAAGGTAGTGTCCAAGATAAAATTTATTTGTTTCTAGGTAATATCAAAGGAGGAAGCTAGTTAGGAATTCTTCTCTATTTCAAAGGACGCACCAATGCCTTTGAATGGTTTCCAACTTGATTTTTCCCATAATTGGGAATGGATAAGTGGGGAACTACAAAATGTAGTGGAAGGATATAGGGAGACAGGAACTATAATGGAAGCTTTAAACACAACATTTGTAAGACTTTTACCTAAGGAAAATGATCCTATTGTTGTGGATAATTTTCACCTCATCATCATATGAAATGAAATGTTCAAAATTATCTTCAAACTAATAGATAATTAGTTAAAACCTAGCCAAACTAATATCTAAGGAGAAAGGTGGATTTGTAGCTATAAGACAAATCCTAGATGGGGTGCCATATAACTCAACAAATAGTTCATACTCTAGTGTCAAAGAAAAAATTAGGTGTGATGATTAAATTAGACATGCCAAAAGTGTATGGTTAGGTGAATTGGGCTTATTACATGTTTTATTGTGAGCCTTTGGATTCAAGGATAATTGAATTATATGGGCTATGATCTGTGTTAATTTAAATTAATTATTTTATATTCTAGTCAAGAAATCCTAAAGGAAACCTTTTGTGAAGTCAAGGCATTAGGCAAGGGGACCTCTTTGCTACATATTTGTTAATGTCGTTTGTAGAAGGTTTGAGGAGAGCATTAGATGCAACTAAATAAATTGGGGTCATTTGTTAACACTGGAAAATCGTACATGCATAAGACATTAAAAATGTCAAGCTTAAGGTACAAATAAATGTTCCCAGAGAAGAAATACATTAGGAGGAGCCAAAATTTTAATTTTTCCTAAGGTCAAAAGACGAAATTTATGGACCGTGCATAGGCAACACTGGCTCTTGGCGCGTAGTGCGGATTTTTCTTCGATAGCGGCGTGGTCTTGGGGATGATAGAATTTCACTATCTGGGACCACTTGGAACACTTGGTTAAAAATATTCCCACTCAACCTAACCAATTACAACTGCCTTTGAGCCACCTTAAGGCCTTAATGGAGCACACAAAGGAATCATAACTCCACTCTTGTGTCACCATCCATCTTGGGCCAAGAAAAGGAGGGAAATTTTGAAAATGGTATATAAAAGCCAGCCTTGGGAAGAGAAATAGGAGACACATTGTTATGTTGGCCAATTTGCTCCATAGAAAACCAGCTTGTGTTGTCCAACAACAAGAGGATTGGAAGGACTCAGTTGTTGGCCACCCAACATCACAGTCCAAGAGAGAAGAGTTCACCACATGTTCATCAATCTACCATCCTTTGAGATGGAAGAGAGGCTTGCTAAAAACTTGAGGGGAAGAGACCCCCTTTTCTTGGATATTGGAGATTTGTAGCTTGAAGGATCCACTACAAGATATTTAGCATTCTATCTTCTACTACTACTAGCACCTAATAAAGGGAGAAGCTCTCCATTGTTGAGTTATTAGTGTGTTTTCTCAAGATATCTGTTATGTCAGGAGAATACTCATCTATTTGTTTCTCATATGATCTATAAGGATATTCATGTGAATTATAGTCCACCTTTCTGTTTAACCTTTATGATCTTCTTCCTACAAACATACCATGTCAGATAATCCAAATATAACATGATCAAACATACCTTATTCAAGTTCATGGGAAGATATCTCGTCTGCAAAATCAACCATATTAGCACAACATATGTATATATAATCAAATCGACATATCAATCATCTCAACATCAACATCATGATGACACAAGACCACAACAGTGACCATCAAAATGCATGCATAGCAACACATCGACAACTAACATGAATGCATAACAATCGCATATAGCCCATCCAATCCAAGTTTTTTAACCTGGAAGCTCTGATACCTCCATGTAACTGCGTCCTCCCACATTTACCCAATTTACCCGACCTGTCAAGGTAAACATGAGACAAAGAGTTACTATGACATGACTCAACCTCCAAGCTCCAGTTATGGAAGTGGGGTCGAAAAACTGACAACTCACAACATCCCTTAGGGCTACAAGACACTTAGGGGCCAAAGGACCACCCCAAGTGACCAAACCCTGAGTTGGGGCTCTTTTTCACTTCCCTAAGCCCAAAAATGCATGCATGACAAGGCCAAAGTGCGGTTATAGGCCTTTAACCTCATGCACAACACTGCTTCCAAGCAGTTATAGCCCAAAATATCTAATTTAGAGGGTGGGTCCTAAGATCTGAGCCACTTTTCCAGGTCAACCTCCATACCACTGCCCAGAACTTCTTGTAACTTCTCAGAGTGATAAATAACATAATGACAAAGCTTTTCATACAAAACTTTAACAATAACTTACTCAGGACAAGTGTAGTCCATAATAGACATTTCGTCAAACACACGGCAAAAATGTAATTTACGGTTCATGAATGCATATCTAATCATATTTGTCTAATATTCATATTAGAACCACCGAGAATTATCTATTCCCTCTCCACATAGCTACAACAACACTTAGTAGTCCATACATTCATCAACCAATCCATAGCTAAATAATTCATGACAAGATCCATAGATAATACACATCATATAACCAACATATAACCAGAAAAATAACTAGCACAGAAACCATGGAAACTTAGCCATACTATCGCCAACATAATCACTACAAATATCCATGATTCACAGTATAAGAATAATTATTATTAAGATATGGAAATACTAACCAAGTTAGGGACTTCCACGTACCAATCGACCATATAGTGGGTTGAACCAAATCTCTCTTTCAGCCAATCACCCCTATGCCATATTCCAAGCATGAATGTGGGATCTCATGGAATAACCAAAACAAAACCAAACTAGGGCTTCTTGAGGCCAAACCACCTCAACCCTCAACCACAGTGATTCCACCTCTACGGTTGGACATCACTGACACCAACAATATCAGTCTCTACCCAAGTTTTCCAGGGCTGTAGGAACTAGTAACTCGACCCACATCCTTTCAGGCTCCAGGAACTAGTAACTCAACCCACAACCCTCTAGGGCTCCAGAGCATTTTTCCAAGCTGGTTCCAGGGACTAGTAAATCAACCCACCAAGGGCTCCAAAGCTTTTGTCCCAACCTAGGCTCCAAGGCTAGTAACTCAACCCAATTTTTTCTAGGGCTTATAGAGTGTTTGTTCCCATCCACAACCCTAAGGAACACGAGCACCAATCAGGAAATTTATAAAAAAAAAAAAAAAAAAAAAAACCCACAACAACATGGCTATCCAGGAAATGGAAAGGCAAGGCTAAAACCACTATCAATCCAGATAAATATCCATGTCAATGACAACACATAACCATAAAATCACATGCATATACCATGCATCCAGAAATCAGCAAGGAAACCACACATTCAACTTGTTACTTGCAAAGCAATCCAGCTGTAGCTATTGATCCAACTGTCCCCTTGCACTTTCCTGCTTTCATTTGCGTTCTATCTCCAAATCAAAGTGAGTACTAGAATTCTCCAAGAAAGCTCTAATTGTGCAAGAGTATGAGAGAATGAGACAATGAAAGAGAGCTCCAAAACTAAAATGACAAAAGGTTGTGAGGTGATCCTCATAAACCTTTTTATTATTGAGGCCTCTATTTTCTTCATTTTCCTTCAATTTCCCTTGCATGAAAATCTGTGTATCTTCACCTTTTTTTTCTCCTATTTTCCTTTATTTCATAAATAAAATGCCAATTATTTCCACTTTTCCTTTACCAATTTCCATAGCCATTAATTAATCACAAGTGACACCCATCACCATGTTTTTCCCAACATTCAACTTGGAATACGTGTCCCATGACCTTGGTCTTATATTATTTACATAGAAAATCAACGAGGAGTTGTCACAATATATGTCTAAATATATAATAATTTCAGGTTGGGCCAAAGCCTTATAAGCACAGGATAGATGACATAATGCTCACTATATGTGTTATATAAATGTGTGTGCGTGTGTGTATGTTGAATGGGCTAGGTTGATCCCTATTGAAATCCCAAGAGAGATATACGTACACATATATTTTGGGCTATCTCATGAGGAATCGCTCCACATTGATTAACAATACATATATATGCTTGGCAGCGCAAGGTTGAACCTTAAGGCATTAAGGGCCTCACCCTTGAATCACAATAGTCCATATATAATAAAACCATTGTGACCAAGCTCTAAGGGAAGGGAAAAGCCCCAAAAATTGTTGGCTAGTTTGGGCTTGAGCCAGATTCGGCTTGGAATTCGCACCAAAAAAACCCCCAGACATCGGCCCTTTCATCAATGACCTACAAGCAGATCGCAGTCTCACCCGAGGTGGCTATGGGTGGTTGCAGAACGATGTTTCTGCAACCTTGAGGGACTGAACGAGGTGGCTTCTACTTCACTTTTTTGTATTCAATTGATCTTTATGCATTGTATAACTAAACCATTTACTTCATCACATTCAGATAAACATAAACATATCACAAAACAATGTAAACTACTCTATTACAATATATACTTGTGTTGGCTCTGTTGGGCTTGAACCAGGTTCGACTTGTACTTCGCACCAAAAAAACCCTCAGACACTGACCCTTTTGGAAACGACCTGCAAGAATATCGGAGTCTCACCCAAGGTGGCTATGGGTGGTTGCAATACCAGGTTTCTACAACCTCAAGGGATTGCACGAGGTGGATTTACTTCGCTTCTCTGCACTTATCCAATCTTCTAACATGCATATTATTACTGCGCAATATAGTTTAATAAATTACTTCTCATCATTTGGATAACATAAACACATTACAAAATAAGATAAACTGTGTTATCATTACTTCGCATAACCAGATAGAAAGAAAACACAACACCGATAAACACATAATATGCCCAAAATTTATTCTTCTTTATTTTTTTTTTGACAAAATCGGTTGCTAATTGTATTTCAAAAAAAGAGAGGGAGTGAAGGCTCCATGATTACAAGAAGATTTGTTTGTAATGCTATGATGAGAGTAGCTACAACTGAGTATTACAAGCCTTTTTATTTTAGTATTCGGGAGATACAAAAAAGCCGAGAAATTCTAGATTCGGATGAACTGGAAAAGAAGAAATGCGTATTTAAAAGACATGATAAAAGGAAGAGGAGAGCTAATCTATGTTTATGTGACTGATTTTCCTTGTTGTAGAATGCTCTGGATTCTCATCATTCCCCGCATTTCTTATGTTGTTGGAGCTGGTGCTTGGAGCGGTGCATTTTTTAATCATGAATTTCAGGATTTGGACCGACTCTTCAGCATGGGAACACCTGTTCGAAACATCTTCAAACTGAGCTTGGAGAGATGAGACCCTTGAGAGGAAGAAGTTAACATCAGTGTGATGTCTGTCCTCTAGGGCTTTGATATCGTTCTTCAGCTTAGCATCAATGGTCTTTTGATGAGCACGAATTTGTTCGAGTTCCGCCTGTAAATCCGCACAATGGAAGCAATTTTCGCTTCTGACTATTCTGATATGAGTGAACCAAATGAGAGAGGTTGTGACAGAATCTGCAAGCTATAACAAAAGACTGGTACCAGAATTGGAAGGATGAAGGCAGAGAAAAGGGAGGGCGCTGGAAAAAATCGACAGAGGGGCAGGGAGGAGGTGGAGAGGGGAGGGAGGGCGCAGAGGAGCGTACAACAAACCACCGAGAAGCCCGAGAGGTTGGAGGGGCACTAAGATCAATGGGGGAATGGGATAGGAGTGAAGCGAAATGCGGAAGGGAGGGAGGGATCAAGCAAGGGGAGGCCCAGGGTGGGAGAGTCACAGGGATGGAGTGATAAGGGCAGTTGAGGGCGCAAACAAAGTCAGAAAATGCAGAGGGGAAGATCACAAAAGATTTAGGAGAGGCGATGGTCATGATTAAGGGGGAGGAACAAGGGACGAGACATCATTGCAACGCAGGAGGCCCGGAGATCGAGCGCAGGCACTGTTCGCCAAGAGATCAACTTCACTGTTGAGCGATCTAAGAATGTGATAAAATGTGATACCTTTCAAATCATTCAGAAGGATATGGAATTTGCTGAGGATTTGTTGCAGGGTGACATTTGATGTGAGCCGATTGCGTATTATGGACTGTATGACAATGGCGGAGTCGCTCAGTATGATGGCGTTTTCAAGTCTGAGATTTTTTAGTTGAATTAAACCTTGGTAGAGGGCCAGAGCTTCTACTCTGTTATTGGATAATGATCCAAGGCTCCATTCATATGTTAATATCAAGTTCCCAGTTGCGCTTCTGATGCTGCCCCTTGCTCCAGTGATGCCAGGGTTTGATTTCGAGGCACCGTAAAAAAAAAGGGTAGGTTTGCCTCTGTCTTTAATCCAATATTTGAAGGCGCTTTCCTTGAGTCGAATTTTCCAAGGAGCTGAACAATGAGGATTGGAGGAGAGTGTATTCCTGTTACTTTTGAATAATAGGTCGCGGAGAAAGATTCTTTCATCCACACTCAGATCAGTGATATCGACTTTGTGATTTCTTTTTGCAGTAAAGATGTCTAGGACTAAAATCCAAGTTTTGTTGCATAGTTTTCTATGAGATGGCTCTTTGTCTCGGAAGATCTTATTATTCCGAGAGAGCCATATGTTCCAGAGAGCAGCGTGTGGAAGGGTGTTCCAAACCCTGCTTGAGAGTTTGTTTTTTTTGTTTTTCCAAGGCAAACTATTTTTCCATTGGAGAAGGAACTCTGCAATGGTGCTCCCATGATTAATATCAGGCTTGAAGTGAGTAGTGAGGTCAGTCCAACAGTGAGTGGCGAAGTGGCACCAGAGAAATAGGTGAGATATAGTCTCTTATGTGTTTTGACAGTTGGGACAGATAGAAGGACCTGTGACTCCCCTTTTCTTGAGATTGTCAGATGTGAGGATTTTGCCTTTCAGTAAGGTCCAAATGAAGAATTTATACTTTGGGATGGCTTCAGAATGCCAGGCAGTTTTCCAGATTGGCCAAATTGGAGCTAGAAACTGCTCTTTGCAAAGGAACTGATAGGCAGACTTGATGGTGAAGGCTTTTCCTATGGGATCCCAGCGGAATCCATCCAAGGCATTTTGCTTAATAGGAGCTAGACCATGTAAATGAAATTGAAAATTTCTGAGTTCTTATTTGAGAGGGAGGGGAATAATAGGAAATTGCCATCCGATCCATATCTGATTCCGGGTGTCCCATTTAGAAATCTGATTCATGAATTTGAGGCCATGCTATCCAAGTGTCGAAGAATGTTCTGAGTTCCTGGTCTTTTTATGATGGGGATACCTCCCATAATTCAATCCTAGCCAATATTGATTGACTTGCCTCCTTTCGAAACTTTGGAGAGATTTTATGCAAGAAGAGGGATGGATTTTTTGCAAGAGGACCAAATTTTGGTGCATGGTCTGTTGGGGATATCTTGCTGAAGAAGTTGCTGTCTAGGAGAGTTTAAATATTTAACTTCAAGCACCTGTTTCCACCAAGTTTGGTTCCCATTGATTAGTCTCCAGACTATCTTACCCCCAAAGGTTTGATTCATGATTTTGGGTGAGCGAACACCAATGCCTCCGTGCTCCTGATCTTGGATAACTTGATTCCATTTGACTAAATAGTTTTTTTTTTTTTGTCTTGTTTTCCCCCTTGCCATAGGAAATGTCGAATGATAACCTCCATTTTTAGATGAATGTTGACCGGGGCTTGCAGAAGAGTAAATTGATAAAGAGGGAGGGAGGATAACCCTGATTTAAGGAGGGTGAGCCGATCTGCATGATTCAGCCAAGAGGAACCCCATTGATTCACTTTCCTCTTCATTTTTTCAATAGTCACATTCCAGATTTCAGCCTTCAAGAAATTGACACTGACAGGCATGCCCAAGAAACTAAAGTGATCCCAATTTAGCTTGTAGGGGACCCCAAAAATGCCAGCGATGCTGTGTAAATTTTGTCTAGAGACATTCCAACCATAGACACAACTTTTCTTGAAATTGATCAGGCCTCCAGAAAAGAGCATAAATCTGTCCAGTACTCTTTTGAATCGCTGGGCAATAATTTTGGAGGCTCCTCCCATTAATAAGGTATCATTGGAAAATTGGGAGTGATTCATGTTTCGAACTCCGTTGCCATATTTTATCCCTATGATGAGACCAACCCGCCTCAAATAATTAAGAGCTCTGCTGAAGGAATCAACCATAAGGATGAAAAAATATGGGGAGAGGGGGCAGCCTTGACGGAGCCCTCTTGAGGATTGGAAAAAGGGAGCTGGTCTTCCGTTGACAAGAGGGAATATCCAAGCCCCGGAGATGTAGGATTTGATAAGGTCAAGAAAACTCTGACTGAACCCCAATTTTTGCAAGACAACTAGAAGGAAAGAGTGCCTTACCCTGTCAAAGGCGTTGGCGAGATCAAGCTTGAGGATGAAGCCCTTTTCATTACGGGATATGCTGGAGTGGATGGCTTCCTGGACGAGGAGGATAGAGTCAGAGAGCTGCCTTTAGGCTATGAAACCACCTTGATTCTCCGAGATGAGGTTATTTATGTGAGGCTTGAGGTGGGTGGCCAAGATTTTAGTGATGATTTTATAAGAGGCATTGCAGAGAGAGATTGGTCTGAATCTGGAGAAGGAGGATGGTCGATTTTCTTTAGGTATGAGAGCTAAGAAGGTGGATTTTGTATATCCCCAAATTTTCCTTTTCCGATGAGCCCAGTGAATCATTTTCATGAGATCTTTTTTGATGAGGCACCAATAGGCTCCGTAAAAAGATATTGGGAACCCGTCGAGCCCTGGGGCTTTATCCTAGTGCATGGTCCATATTAAACTTTCCACCTCTTCTTCAGTTATGACTTGGTTGATAGAGTTGTTTATCTCATCATAGATGAGGGTCGGGAGGTATTGGAGCAGATCCGAATAATCCTCTGCCAAACTGTTCTCTGTGAGGAGCTCTTTAAAGTGGAAGGAGGCCACCTGCTTGATTGCTTCAAGATCAGTTTGAGTGATATCTGTTTCATCTATGATGGAGGAGATATTGTTTTTGGCTTTACGCACAGTGTGTTGCTTGTGGAAGAAGGCAGTGTTCTTATCTCCTGCTTAGAGCCATAAGTTCCTTGATTTGAGGCGCCATTTCTCCTCCTCTTTCCTGTTTATGTTATGCAGCTGCCAGTAGAGGTCCTTTTCCTGAGTTAAAAAGTCTTGACTGGTACCTTGGGAGTCGATAATGTGATGGATGTTCTTCAGTTTGGCTTTGACTTCTACTTTGATCTTGTCTGGTTCTTGATAGTGGATTGTTTCCCATTCTTTTAGAGCTTGTTTAGTCCCTTTTAATTTAGACTCCCATATGTGAATAGGCGATCCTTAATGTGAGTGATCCACACCTTTTGAACAATCTGTTTGGCTTCATGGATATCGTTCCACAGTGGGCTGTAGCGGAAAGGAAGAGTCCCATGAGTACACTGCGCAACCAGAGATAGCATGATGGGATAATGGTCCGAAGTGGAGAAGGAAAGAACATTAGCTGAGGCAGAGGAAAATTTAGAAAGGAGGGAGACTGTAATTAGGATCCGATCCAGCCTTTCCATGATATTATCTTTTCCGATTCTCCTATTGGTCCATGTGTATCTGCGGTTTTTTGGGGTAATGCCCACTAATTCTTGTTCTTGGATAATGTCTTCCAGCAGCTTTCTAAAAGGGTCGTCCCCAAAGGAACCACCTCTTTTCTCGTTGGCATGAAGAATGAGGTTTAGGTCGCCTCCCATTATGATATTATTATTTTCTTCATTCTGCATATCGTCCCTTAGAGAATTCCAAAATGCCTCTTTTTCTCTATAGTGATTAGGGCTATAAAGATTATACAAAATATTATACACAATGATTCTCTGTTGCATTGTGGTGTTCTCTAGCTCAGTTTTGAGCCAATTCTGAGTTGCAGTGGTGTCTTTAAGTTTCCACGCATTGCTTACCCATAGAGTGGAAAGCCCCCCAGAGGCACCTCTGGATTCTAACAGAGCACCCTTGTATTGTTTCTCTTTGTCAATTGTTGTCCTCATATCAACTTCTCCCTGCTTGGTTTCTTGTAGAAGAATAAATTCTGGCTGTTCTTGGTTTATAAGATCCCTGAGAGCTTTAGCTTTGGAGGGGTGCCCTAAACCCCTGCTATTCCATGATAGGACTTTCATCATTTTATGAGTTTGATTTCAGGAGGTGCTCTTCCTCCTTGGGCCTTTTGCATGCTATCCCTGTTGTTCTGACCCAGTATGTAGTTCTCTATTGGATTCTAGGTTCCTAATGCAATGTCTTTCTGAGCATTTTCATTCCGTTGTTGTTTCATTGTTTTTCTACCAGGACCTTGCTTCTTGTGAGTTTCCAAAGAGGCTCCATGCTCCTTGGTCGAGTTTCTGGTGATCCTGGTGGAGGCTAAGCCAAGGGAAGGGGAGGTGAAGTCATGAGAGGGGGTAGAGGAGGGGAGAGGATCTAGAGGAGGGGGAAGGTTGGAGAGAGGGGGATCGTTTTCAGGGGGAGAAATGATTGAGAAGGGGTTGGATTGCAGGTTTCGGAAGGCGGTTGTAGAGGTTGAGGGAAGATTGGATGAATCTTTTCTGGAGGAGGGAGGAGGGTGGAGAATGGGCTGAGATGCGTCTTGAGAATTGGGTGGCGAGGCAGGGTTAGATTTATTCTCTTTTTTTTTTACAGTATCCCAAGGCTGATCTGATTCCTGACTATCAATATCAATATTCTTTGTACATCGATTAGCAAAATGTCCATACTCATGACATACCTTATACTTGAACGAGATCTGCTCGTAGTCGATCTACTGGATGTGAGTCCAATCGTCCACTTTGAGTTTGATGGCTTCCGGCAGGCCTTTGCCCAGATCAACTTTGACACAAATTCTGGCGCATGTGAGCATGTTCTCCTTTGGTTCGCTTCTGTCAATGAAAGTGCCAATCGCATTCCCAATAGCCCTGACCGAGTCATCCCCCCAACAATGCAGGGGAAGGTGGGGAAGGCACACCCAAACAGGGACAGCGTTGGGCACGTTGAGTTCTACATCAAAGTCAAGGGTCCATTTGTTGAGATAAAGACCCCTTGAATCCATAAAATAGGGCCTGTTTCTGAAGATCAGATCCCTATCTTCTTTAGATTCAAAGTGGAAGGTGAAATACCCCTTACCACAGAACCTGATAGACATTTTCCCAGTTATTTTATCGGACCAGTTCCGTTCGATCCATCTCTGAACAGTCTTCAGAGATGGATAGAGCCCTGTGAACTGACCTATTAAACCCTTTTCAGCCAATGAAAGAGCAGCCATGCAAGGGAGAAAGGAAGGGAAGACAACTTATTGCAGGCCATCCTGTTTTTTCATGAATCAAGAGATGGTGGGATGAGGCTTAGGAGGGCCCAGAGAGCTGATAAGATCAGTGAAGGCACAGGCTTGGGACGAGGCAGCAGTCAGATCTGGTTGGGCCTCTGGGGAGCCCATGCTGAAGGCTGGCTAGCAAACAGTCAGAGGTCAGGAGCAATACAGGGGGAAGAGAGCAGAGCACGGGGATAGGGGCACAGGGCAGGAGGCCCAGCACAGAGGCACAGAGGCAGTGCTCAGAGGAGACCTAGGTCATCGAACCAGGAACGCACCAACGCGCGCAGCAAGTCAACATTTCAATAACCATCTTCTTCTTTATTAAGATGGATCTGTTCAATGCATAAAAATTCTTCGACCTGTGCACATAGCTACAGGTGGTATGCGCACACAATTGCAGACTCTTCAAGGTATCTGTGCACTCAGCTAAAAATCCTTCCCTTAAGGCCCAAAAATAGATTAAAGACACAAATTACAATAGTTTGCGCTCATCAACTATCACCATCTCTGACTTCTACAGAGCCTTACATCGCTTTATATATATTTTCATCATTACAAAACCATGGTCCTATTGAGGCCTCAGAAATATGTGGCAACAACAAGGGGGATAACCACCCGGTCCGGACCTTAAGACAGTTCCTTTTTCGTTTGGAATAGTGGCTCCGACTAGATATAATGGGACCAGTTTCCCAGAGTTGGGTTTTTGTTTGATTTCCGAGTTTCTCTCAAAGGGTTTGCATGAAGAATTACTAAAAACTAAAACAAATTTATTCTAAAATGCAAAACTTTGAATTAAGTCTAATTTAATCTAATCCGTGATAATATTGATGCGATCTAGAATGATATCTATTAAATCTGTGATGATTAAGATCATCACAAATTTAATAGAATTAATACTTTGTAAGATGATTCTCTTGAAAAAATAGTTAATCAAAAGAAAATGAAAAAAAATATTGCATATATATGATGACTATATATATAAAAAAATCAATTTCTATCTTTATATCGTACAATATTGCAACTTGATATTTCAGACAAAAACAATTAATTTCATATATAATTCATGGAAGCTAGATTCATCACTAATATTCAAAAAACAAAATTAGCATACATGATAATAGTACCAGATGTGTAGTGCTCTGTTTATCTGATCAGTGATAATAGACCACATTCAATTCTTCTATCAAGGAGTCTTTCAAATAATACAGAAGTGCACCAACAGTGATCAACAAAATGATATATAACTGAAAAGGCCGTGTTCCATTACTTTATCAAGGCATCCACAAACTTACTTACAATTAAGAATTTTTTGCAAATGTTCTCAATAAAATTCTAGACCCTTCTCTAAATGCATGAGAAGGGTTTAAATACTAAACTAAACTACAAACTAAAATTAAATTATTACAAAAATGTAGAGGAGGTTTCAAACAACCTTTCTCTAAAAACTTAACTTAAACAATAATCTAGGAACTTTGAACTAACAATCTTGATTTTGTGAATCCTGCCCTTATTTCTGAGTGTGATCACAAAGCTGACAAATATCTAGCATTGCTTTAAGCTGAGCTGGTTTTGATATCCGTGATCGAATCTATCCCTTAAAAATAGAATTTTAAATTACTGACTGTGATCTTTTTGCTGAATCTGTAAGAGGCTGAAGAGTTTGATGTTGATGGTAAGGTTTGATCAGAAAATTCCGGTAATTTTTCTGATCAAACTTGTTAACTTTTTTGATCATTTCCTCTTGCGTATCTACTCTCTGTCTCCACTTTATTTCTACTTCCTTTGTTCCTGAAAACACATCAAACGTGTTTTATTTGAGAAGTTCTATTTTAAATAATTGATCACACATAGACTGAATAATTTAATTTGATTTCTTGGACGTCTTGACTGCTGCTTTCTCTGCTTGATTAATTTGTGCTCTCCATTCTGTGAATAACAACTCTTTATGAAGCTTATCTATTTGTGGTAGATTAGTTTGCTTTCCTGTATCTGAAATTTTCCACTGAATGTGTTCTTCGATCTTCTTTTCAAGTCTTTCACATTCCAGTTTCTGATTTGCTATTTGCTGAATCATTATCTTATTGGAATCACAATAAGAATCAATCATGGAAGCTTGGTGAAAAAACATTTCTTATTCTTTCTTTAATATAGTGTTTACATCAAGTGCTTCTTTGATGAATTGTTCTAACTGCGGTTGACTTTGTAACTCAGCCATTGCTTTTTCCAGATGTGCTTGCTTTTCATCTAGCTCTGTTTGATACTTTGATTTGAGGCTTTCAATATTTTCATGAAATTGAGCTGTGCTTATTCTGATCTGCTCCATGGATTTGGCTTTCTCTTCTTGTAACAATTGTTCTAATTCTTTCTCTTTGTCTTCCTTTTGTTTCAACAATACTCTATCCTCAGTAGATTTATCGACAGTAGCGGTAGCATATGCCCCTGCATATTGTGATAACTTGGTTAGATGTTCAGTGGGATCATCTGCGGAATCCTTCCAAAGTACATCAATTGATTCATATGTTGGTTTTGGAGTTGTTTCATCAATTCTTCTTCTTTTATTCCTTTTAACTACAGCTTTGTAGCTAGGACTATAGAAAATTTCTAAAGACGAAATATCTTCAATCTGTAGAATTATCTGATTTGTAGGGTAGGCCGGTATGATTTCTTTGTCACGCATTGCTGGAACTCTCTGTAGCGGATTGACAATCTCAACTATCTTTTGTGAAGGTTCTGGTGTTTGAAAGCTTGATGTTTGATCAATATTGGGATTCTCTTTGGGATTCTTTATTGCTTCGGAAAATTCTTCCCATTCATTCGTCAGATCTTTTACTTGAGGCAACTTGGACTGATCCAACATGTTATGAGTCCATTGAACTGTTTCTGAATTTGATTTTGTCCCATTATTATTTGTTTTCTCCAACCCTTCTATCTCTTGAATAATTTGGTCAATTTCTAAATTTGCTTTCTGAGATTCGAATTCATTTTCAGATTGATCTGAATTATCAAACTGCTGTTGTGATTGACCTGATTCGTTTTCAGATATATCTTTCATTTCATCATCTAGACTAACACTTGGAGTGTGTTTTTCATCTTCAATGGTCAACAAATTCAAAGGAACTTTTTCTAGTCTCTTGTTTCTATATGCTTGAAAAGCTTCAGCATCTTCTTGACTTAATTAACTAGAAATGTATTTGGTAATATCAAAGAAATTTTCCATGCGTTGGAAGAAATCATCGAATTCGTCTTCTTCTTTTAAAAAAGGCTTCATTTTTAGCTCTGCGATGTAATTTTTAATCACATCATTGGGGTCATATAATCGTCCTGGCATAAATGCCAAATTTAACAACTGAATCTTGGGAACCTCTTTGTATGTATGGCCAATATTTGCCAGAGCAAAGGTGCCGCACTGTAGAGGGAAAGTAGGCCAAATAGCCTTTTTACCATATTTTAGCTGCTTTGTGACACCGTTGAAGAGCTGATAAGCCATTTCTTTTGCAAGAAATTTATCTGGAACATAGTAAGGTAAAACATGGGGAGAAGAATAACTCCAAAATACTCTAACATATGTGAATTTTTCTTCAGAAAACCATCTTGCTACGGGAAGAATATCTACATTGGCTTCTTCAGAAACCCTAGGAGCCTTTTTGTTGAAAATCATCTGATGCATGGGCAATATGACTCCATAGAAGATTTTATAGAAGTGTAAGTGGAACTCAGAATCCCAGAGTTCTCTATGGTAGATATGAATCGGTGTAGGGTCTTTGGTGGTCCATTTCCAACCCATGGTTGGAAAATTAGAAGTGAAGCAGATACCGTCCATAACATAAGCAGACATATAAAATGGAGGTATTTGTCTGAGCGAAACACTTCTCTTATTCCTATATTCAGTGATATGTTTGGCTAGGTAATTGGATAAAATGTCTGCCCAATTTCAGATAGAAGGATTGACGATTGCGTCAATTAGGGGAACCCAATCTCTTGAAAATCTAGTACTATCAGGCTTGGAAAATATTCTACACAACATACCAGTGGCATAAAAATAAGGATTAGGAATTTGTGCAATTGGGTACGTACCGGACTTATCTGCTTTAGTTTCCCTTCATTGTCCTTCCATTCATGGATGACTTCGATAAGATCTGGATGTTTTGATTTGAAAGTCTACACATATTTGTTGTCGTATTTCTGCTGCGGGGTTGGTAGATGATACATTGCTGCTAAATCCTCTGATTTGAAAGAACCCATAATCTCTCCTCTAGAATTCTTGAAAATTCTATCTTCAATGTTTAAGTGGTCAATTGCCCACTTAACCATGTCTGTATAAGGAAGAATATTTGGTCTCGCGGCTATTCTGTGAATATGTGAGCATGCAACATCAAAAAGGGTTGCATCAGAGGTAGAATCAATGCATGTAGCAGAAACTTTGTCTATCACCCTTGGTCCTTCATCTTCAAAGAGTTTGTACATTGCCTCCCATGACGAACTACCACAGTCTTTGTTGCAGACGGTGTCTGAAAATAATGAAGACATATATGTGTCTTCTGTGGACGATGTTTGAGAAATTTCTTTGCCCTTTTTGCTCATTTTGAACTGCTTCAACCCGATAATTGATTTCTTGAGAGTGAAGCGAATTTAACATATGAGGAGTATTATAAGAGTAAATGAATCATTTACTTCTAAGGCATGCGAGAAGATGTCAATCTATCAACCATCTTTCATAATTCCTTATTTAATATTTCACATGGCTTCGCACGTAAGATCTATCTATCATTTTAAAGTCGTTGAGATCTTAAATCTTATTTGATATGACACAAGTTGTTTTCACACGCTGAATTCATTTAATATGCAAATCGCAATCATTCCTTATAATATTTTGCGATGATTAATCCTTAAAGGATGGAAAATGTGATCTGCGCAAATCACAGATCGCAACTTTTATAGGATAGCATGAGTATGTATTATAAGTTGTGCGCAATGCGAATTGCAAAAAATGTCAAGTGGAAGGGAGCGCGAAAGGTTTTATATTTCCTATTTTATTTTCTTGTCGGGTCCGCGAGTATCGCAACTTGTACCGTTTGTGTCTTAAAGCTTTATTGATTAAATAAAGTGCGATGCGCAAAGGAAGAATAAAATGATGACTCTTAATGTTTTTTGCAAGGTTTTTTAATTATTTTTAATTATTTCTTCGGAAGGGCTTTAAAGCACATTTCGCAATTCACACATTTTATGTTTTATAATTCTTTTTGAAATAAGATATGTAATATGCAATGTGCTTTAAGGGAAGAACAGAAAATGTATTTTCTAAGTTTTTATTTATAAAAAATAATTTCCTATTTATTTCTAAAGGGTCCCTATTTAATAAAAATAAATGGGGAGGTGTTGTATAGCACAACAGGTCCATATACCATGGGCTCCAACAAAAGAATAATAAAAAAAGCCTAAAACCCGTTACAAAATGAGGGGCTTCGACCCACCCTAAAGCTCCTTGACACTCCGCTATATATCTAGCTTTGCGGTACCACACACTCTGCTCCTCAAGATGCAGAGTCTTTGACAAAAAATGGACCAAGTTGGGCTGTGCCCAATAGGCCCCCAACACTGACATGTGACTTGTCCCAAATAAATCAACTGGTACACCCAAAATCTTAACTTCTATGCTTTCGTAGGCCTTATTGTAGGGTTGAAGCATCTTTGCAATCTACTTTTTTCCCTGGCGCACTTCTTCGAGAAAATTCTCTGTTGTCGGTCCAACTGTCTTCTGTAGCACATCTTTCTACCTCTGACGCATTTCCTTAAGCTTTCCATCTACTATCTGTGAGAGTTGAATGGACTTCATCCTGCCACAACTGAGTCCTTGCACTCCTAAGATGTTCTTTTCTCCGAAGATCTTCAATTTGACTATGAATATTTTTTCCTTCTATGATCGTGGAGAGCCTCTGCGAGACTGCTAAGGTCTGCATATTTGACCGGATTTCATCCAACTGCTTTTGCTTCATCGAAATTTATCCTTCAATTCTCTGAATTTTTGGATCCTCCTATAGTGAGTTCCAAATATCCATAGTATCATCCATTAATTTTATGCACTTTTCCATTGTGTCGGCGATGCCTTTTAGTGCAATTTTTAGATCCGCTTCCCTCTGCTCACGCACCTATGGTAGCGTGATTGGTTGCAGCCTTAGTTTCATCTTAGTAACCTGGGCTTCATACTCAAACTTCAAATTTTCAATATTATCCTTTGAATCTCTTATTTCGAGGGCGAGCTTCACAACCTTTTTTTCTGGCCCCTCTTCTGCATGGAATTGGTCTTCTGAGACTTCACTGCAATTCTTCCCAATGGCTTATTCTAGTTCTTGTTGTTGTTGATGCGTCTTATTTCTTTCGTCGCCCATCCAATCAAGCTCCTTCTTCATCAAATTTCTTTCTTGCTTCACCTGTATGTTTGACTGCAAAGTACGTTGTTCTCTCCCTTTTAACTCTTCTATGATGCCTTGAACACTGTTACCGATGAAATAGGTAACCTGACCTCAAAATGGGAACTCTAGCCCAAAAAGACTCAAAAAACATGAAAAAACACCCCAAAAACAAAAAAAGTGTATTCCAGAACGCACTTGGTTTTTTTAAGGTCTAATTTCAACATTTTATAAAATTATGCTAAAAACAAAATTGTTTCTTGAAAAAAGGATTGAAAAAATAGCCTCAAAACATAACCAGTTGATGCTGGAATAACACAAAAAAAAAAAATTGTATCATATTTTTAACATTTTTAAAAATAGAAATAACATTTTTTAATTTTTAAAATTCAAACATTAAAAAAAACCTAAAATTTAAGAAAAATTTAAATTTAAAAAATAAAAACATTTTAAAGCTTAAAATTTAAAAATATATAGGAATAAAACAATAAAAATAAAAACAAAATAAAAAATTTAATTCAAACATTAAAAAAATTAAAGATTAAAATTTCAAAATATATAGAAATATTAAAAAATAATAATAATAATAATAATAAAAAGAAAAGAAAGAAGAAGAAGTTTTAAAAAAAAAAAAATTATAAAAAATAAAATATAGAAAAATAAATAAATAAATTTAAAGAAATATATTAAATTTTAAAAAATTTAAAACTTTAAAATAAAATAAAAAATAAAAATACATTATTTAAATTAAAAGTAAAAAAATAAAAACAAAACACAATAAAAATATTAAATTTAAAAAAATATATATTAAAAAAACAAATAAATTTTAAAAAATAAATTAAATTTAAATTTTTTAAAAATAATATTAATATATATATATATATATATATATATATATATCTTTAAACGAACTTAAATTAAAAGTATATAAATTAGATTTTATTAAATTTTAAAAAAATGTTAATATTAAAATAACAAATTAAATTTAAAAAAGAAAAATATTAAATTTTAATAAATAAATGAATTAAAAAAAAAAAAATATATATATATATATATATATATATATATATATATATATATATATATTAAATAAAAAACAAATTAATTTGAAAATATTAAGTTTAATTTATTTATTTAAAAAAAAAAAACTAATTTTAAATACACAATTTTAATTGAAATAAAAAAATATAAAAAATTTATGTAATTAAAAAAATAATAATAAAAAAATTAAAAATTAAAAAAAAATATTAAATTCAAATAAATTAAAAAAAAAATACAAAATTTTTTGTATCTAAGTTTTTGTGATCCATAATATAATTTAGTAAAAAAATTTCGGTAATAATTTAATACAAAATTTATTAAATTTTAAAAAATTAAATGAAAAAACTAAACATAAAATTTAATAATTAAAAAAAAAAAACTAAATAAATAAATCAATTAAATACAAAAATACAAAATTTAATAAAAATTATTAACAAAATTTAGAAAAAAAAATAATTAAAAACAAAAAAAATGAATTAAAAAAAAAAAAAAAACTAAACAAATTAAATTTCAAATATAAAAATTAAATTAAATAAAAAATAATAATAATAATTAAATTAAATTTTTTGAATTAAAAAATAAAAAATAAAAATAAAAAATCAAATTAAAAAAAAAAAATATTAAAAATTAAAAAAAAATTAAAAAAATAAAAGAAAAAAGAATTTTTTGATCATGGTGGCATCGCCAATCGGCCTCCCGTCCAGGTGGCAGCAGAGGCCGGTCGTTGGGCGGGCGGGGAGGCTGCATGCAGCCCCTCACCCGCCCAGCGGCCGGTCTCCGTCGCCACCTAGGCGGGACCGCGGAATCGGCCTCTCACCCAAGTGGCGACGGAGGTCGGCCGCTGGGCGGGCGAGGGGTTGCATGCAGCCTCCTCGCCCACCAAGAGGCCGGCCTCCGCCGCCACTTGGGCGGGAGGCCGATTGGCGGCGCCACCACGATCAAAAAATTCCTTTTTTTTTTTTTAATTTATTTATTTATTTATTTTTTAATATTTTTTTTTTATTTTGATTTTGATTTTTTTTTTTTTTATTTTTTTTTTTTTTAATTTTTTTTTTTAATTTAAAATTATTTTTTTTAATTCAAATTTTATGTTTTAAATATATATATATATATATATATATATATATATATATATATATATATATATTTTTTTTTTTTTTCACGAGGAGAAAGCTCACGGGAAACCCGGGCGTACTTCCCCAGAATTTCTGGATGGTACGTGCGGTAAACCGTTCGGCGGACTTTCGGCGCCTGACCCCAAAGGACTCAAGGATCGAACCCATGACCTCACTCAACGGAGAGGCCCACGTATTGGCTCACTACCACTTGAGCTAACCCTTGGGGCTTATATATATATATATATATATATATATATATATATATATATATATATATTAATTTAATATTTTACATTAATTATTTTTTAAAATTTAAAATTTATTTATTAAATTTATTAAATTTTAATTAATTTTTTTTTTTTTTTAATCTTTTAGTTATTTAGTTTTTTATTTTTAAATTTTATAAATTGTTTCATTTATAAAAATAAAAAAAATAAAAAAAAAACACTAAATTTACGGATATTTGTTTTTTAATTATTTGCACATGGTTTTTTTCATTTTTTTTGTTTTTTAATGATAGTTTTTTTGTTTTTTTTGTTTTTTTGTTTGTTTGTTTGTTTGTTTGTTTTTTTCTTTTTCTTTTTTAATTTTCTTTTTCAATTTTAAATTTTGTTTTTTTTTAATTTGTTTTTTTTTTTTTTTTTTTTTTTTTAATTTCTATTTTTTTTCTTATTATTATTATTTTTTTAATTTAAATTTTTAAATTTAATTTTTTATTTTTTGTATTTTATTTTTTTATCTAAATTTTGATTTTGTAATTTTAATTATTTTTAAATTTTCCATTTTTTTTTTTTTAATTATATGGTTTTTTTAATAACTTAGAAAAAAATGTTTTTGATGTTCTTTTTTTAAATTTTTTTGGTTAATTTTTGTTTTTTTTCTTTAAATTATGTTTTTTTTTTCAAATTTTGTCATTTCTTTTGATATAATTTTCTAATATTTTTGTTTTTTTTTGTTTATTTATTTATTTATTTTTGTTTAAATTTTTTTTTACGAGTTTTTTTTTTTATAACATTTTTATTGGTTTTTTTATTGTTTATATATATATATATATATAAGTTTTGTGTTTTATTACCAACATGAAAATCACCACTCTAAAAAAAAAAAAAAGGTTGATGCTGCATCAATACGTTTCAAAATTAGCATGAAAATCACTAACATTTTAAAACAAATATTCATACTTCATAAATAAAAATATTAGAGTGTCAAAAATGTGCACAAAAAAAGGGGTGATTCTACATCACCACTTTTCAAAATCGGGTGCTTTTTATGCTACCAAAAAAAAGTAGGTAACAGTGTGGTTACCTATTTTATCGGTAACAATGTTCTTGATGGAACTCGTGTAATGATTGTGTCGGCAGCGCAGTGATGTTCATACAAAAATTTTCCCATCCTTCCGCACGCTCTCTATCTTCTACCGCTTCAAACTTTAGTGCTCCTCCTGGTACTTGCAAAAATTTTAAACCAAATTTTGTCTCGATGTGGCACTCTGGTTGCGCTAGTTGACTCGTCTGTTCCTATGGCCTAGTTGTCTACTTTGGTTGTCTGATTGTCTATGCCAATACTTTTAGTTCTACCATTATTTCCTCAACACTGATTAGGAGCGTGTTGTATCAATCCTCGATCCTGTTCCATGACTCTTCTGCCACTGCTTGAAATTTATCCCCAATATTGTAGATGTCCCCCTCAATGAGGAAAAGTGGTGTTTCTCCTCTTTACTTGGTTGTTTTCTGCTTCTTTCTTGGGCTCGCCGAAGTCACTGTACGTACTATTTTCCAGACGATGAATGGTAAATCCTCCAATTATACGTCATTAGGAGGGTCTTGACCACCTTGGTCATGCTCTAATTCTGTTCCTTCATTCTCTCTTTATGTGTCTTTCTCTGTCTCTTCCTCGGTTTCCTTTCTGGTATCTTTCCCACTTATACATGCATGTTGCGCAATGTCTCTTTTTTCTTCAGTGCCTCCTATGGGTGGAGTCATCCACTCCACTCACCAATGCTTTATTTCACTTAGAAGGTCATCTTCGATGACCAGATATGACAGAGGATGTCATTTCACCATCAGATCCTTTTTGGCTTTGATGTACACCCTGTGAAAATCAACCTTGAATCGGTGATCTTTTGGTACTTCTCATACAAAATAGGTGGTAACCTGGGACATTGATTCACCACCGTGCGCAAGTCCATCTCCATCCATACCCAAAAAGTATTTTTTTCCATTGCACATGTCGGCTCCTTGGAAAAACTAGAGCGAGGCGTACTGCGCAGCTTCGCAAACACCTAGTTCGACTATAGGAAATTGTGACTCTTTTGGTTCCTTCCATGTCAATAACACGATGATCAATAACAACCATGCGTAGTGAAAAGTCTTGCCTTCCTCTTGTGCTTCACGAAAATCCTCCAAAAACTCATTGATAATTATCCGACCCAGTTGAACTGAACCCCTTTATTGCACTATGCAGTTAAGGATACTATGGCGATGGGAACTTTGTTGGCTCTGAATTTTCTCATTATCTTCCCTACTAAAATGTGTGCGGAGAAGCACACTGCTTTATCATTGGTAGAGTTTACATCATAGCCTCTGGAATTATTTAGTAACCCATACTTCTTTTTCATCTCATCGGTGATTGCCTTTTCCTGACTTTTTCCAACAAATTCTTCAGCAGGGTCCTTTCCCTGATATGGCAGCACAATGATCCTTCATATTAGCATATCGTCCATCAGGACCCTCTCTCCCAGCCAGAGGTACCCGTCATGCACTAAAGAAAGAAGTTTTCAAACACAGACCGTGTTGATGACACTTCGACCAAAATGTGGCACATTCAACATATTAAGCAATCCTGCCCTTTGCAATCCTTCATCCCACTGGTGTGGCTCCAACCTGGTGACTTCACTCTTCGGGTAGTACACTTGGTGTAAGTACCTGCTTGGCTCAAATTGTGGGTACTTGCTTCGATCGTTGAAATCCCAATCTTCCATTTTCAGCTACGGGATTTTCCCAAACATTTATCCTTCAAACGAGACCTTCTTGGGCAGTAACGGGGTGAAGATGTCAAACTTCACATTTTCAGGATACTTGACAGGTTTAGCACCTGACTTCCTTGGTGGGAAGTATGGTGGCAGCACAGAGGGAATATTTGTGCCCTCTGTCTCCATCTGTTCCAGCTCAATTTCTTCTTCATTGTCGTCGACCTCCACCAGTTTCTTCCCCTTCTGTCAAGGTTTCTTGTCAGCTGCTTCTTCAACTGGTGCTCCTTGGCTACTTTCTTCCAAGGGGATTATCTAGCTCTACATGTCATAGCTACTCTCTTCTCTTGTTTCTTCTTCGATTCTTATTTTGTGGTTGTGTACCTTTGCGGTAACCTTTGGCACCTTGGTGACACCGGTACACTTGGTGTTGTAGCTTCCATAATTCCTGCTAAGACATTCTTCACAAATTATCTGGCAAGTTCTTCAAAACTCCTCTCATACATGCACCAAGATGCTCAGTTCTCACCTAGTCGCAAATTCACAATTTGAATTTTCATAAAGCAAAGTGTAAAAATGTGGAGCGAGATAGAGCTTTTATAACGATTTTGAATTTCAAACCTCATGATATCTTAGATCTTGTTCATTTAATCCAGATATGGCAGCATAGTTGATCAACTATGTTTCATAAATTCATTTCCCCCGTTCCTTTTAACGACAATTTTCATTTTAACTACAACTTTCTCCTTCCAACGGTCATATTTTCAGATATCTTCAATGGACCTTCACTTGCGTCACAATAATCCTTCCTTCGTCAGGGTTCTGTCGAACTTCGACATACTCCTGAATATCATGTTGTAATCTTTCTTTGGCATGGTTCTTTCAGACTTCGACATTGTTGTCACTCCTAGAGACAGTCTTGAGTTGCAGGAGACTAGTGCTTAGGACATCTTAAAAGCAGGAGGTCACCTAGGTTCTCTTCATATTCTTTGGCAAGGACCTCCTGGGTATTAACTGGATGAAATTTTTTGATCTGTGGTTCTGGATCACAAGGGAAGCAGATTAATAATTGTGAACTTTGATTGCAAGGAAAAGGCTTACTCAGAATTGGCCTGTGGCTGCAATGAAATTCGATTTTGCTGCAAATAGGGTCGGATGTGGAACCAACTAACAATCCTTAAAGTTAATCGGAATAGAAACCATGAAGAATTAAGATGATAAGTCAGAGTGAGGCAGGCTTACAAAGGCATAAGAATGCACCATTCAAATACTTAAGAAGAAAGCGGTTGAGATAAGAACTTTGGAACATAAATCATGCACCGATTCTAATTAAGGTAGTATTATAGACCACTGTACGAGTATCATTCAAGATAAATTCATTAATAACCTATAGACCACCCGCATTCTGAAAGCATGATAACAGGAAGGAAAATATGACGGAACAGAGCAACAAATGAAACCAAACATAACAGAGGCATACTTATTGTTCATAAGTCCAGTAGGAATCCATTCTTACAACAAACAATCGTTATATTATTTCTTCAAAACAACTCTTCAAATATACATTAAGAGCAAATATCAAAACTAAAAAATATGTTACGTAGACTATGCAATTCAAACTTCTAGATAATTCAGAACCTTTACTTTGTCTACGAGTTGGCCTTTTATAGCTGTTACATGGGTAGCGTGGCGAGACATTTCTTCAAACAAAATATTCCCTACAGATCTTATAGTTTCCCATCTAAATAAAAAATGATGCAGCGTAACAGCATCGCATCTAAATCAGTATTGTCTAACACAAACTATAAAAAAAACATAATAGAAACATAAAATATAGATAGTGCATAGGGTGAAATCGAGATTTCACCCAATTTTACATTACATGGAAATTGAAAATAAAAAATAAAAACAAAGGTCGCATGGGCCCGATCATGATGTCCATTCGTTGGTACAACGAGGAGTGCCCGAAACTTCTAAGTGGTGTTATCAGAATGATGACGTGGAGAAGCCATGCTGACGAGTTGGCAGGGGTGGCAGTGGTTGTGAAGTAGAGGAAACTAGAGGATTCACATATTCATAGGGATTTTGCCATATAATTGCTCCGGGTACAGTGTGTTGCGGTGTAGGATTCAAACATAGACTGCATTTGTGTAAGCTCTGTATAATCCAGGCAGACAACAAAGAATTTCTTGACCTGGGCGAGAAGGAAGAATTCCTTACGCAGTGCAGTTACTAAGGTATCTGCGTTTAGCCGGGAGGTCTTCTCTAGTGTTATGTCTGCCCTGCACTTGATTTCTGACATTTTCTGATCATAAGTGGTTAGGGGAAGCAGTGCGCCTAACTTCTGGTCCCAGCATGGCGGGAGGCCAGCTTCTACCAACTTGCGTCATTGTTGGTCGAATCTCTTCACTCCCTTTGACACCAGTGCTAAGAACCCCAATGTTTTCACGTGTGCATCCTCTTTCTCGATCATCTTACTGACCCCCATGATAGTCCTGAAATGGTCGACCACTCCCTGGGTGCTCAATTCCTCATACGAAAGCTCGTTGAGATTCCTGACATATTTCTTTTTTGTTGCTGCCTTCTCTTCTCCTTCCTTGCGACCAACCTCCAGTTGTGCCTTATACTCGTGAATAGAAATCTTCTTGTCGTTGGTCAGCACAAGGAGCTACCAATGTTGCTTGACCTCTGTTATGATCTCTCCCCAGACCATTTTGCCTTGCTTCTATCAATGGCATGTTACCTTTAAGTTGGGCTTTCAAGTCTTTGATAGAATTCTCATGTCCCTGGGCTTCCTTGCGGAGGTTCTCTACCTCTTTCTGTATGGATGAGACCATATTTTGATTCTCTGCGTATGCAGCCTTGGCCTTGTCTAGGAGCCGGCGAGTAGTGCGTGTTTCATCTTCTGACATTCTCAGTTCTTCCAGAGCCTTAGTTAGCTATTCCAGAGCACTTTGTGGATCTTCTAGTACAAGAACTACACATTTATGCTCACCCCACTTAAGTTGTAGCTTTGAAAACCTATTATTTAGCCCAACAATTTCCTTATCCTTTTAAGCAATCTCTTCCTCTCTTTGAGCGAGGGAATTAGCGAGGACTGTTTTTTTCCTTTCTACCTGGGCAAGTTCCTCAGTCTGAATATGTTCAGAACGAGGGATATTCAACTTTCGCCTCAACTCTTATACCTCCAAATATAATTTGGTGAGAAGGGACTACAATGCTGAATTGGCATCAACTCCCTTCCCTCTTATCATTTTTCTGCAATTCTCTAACTGAGTAGCAAGAGCTTTAGTGCTAGCCTTTCCCTTTTTTTGGTGATCTTATTTTGAGTCAATTTCCTTTCGGTCCTCTGTAGGGCAACTGTATGTTTTACTACCTCAATTTGTAGCATGTCCCTGATACACTGGTGCATATCCAACTTATCGGGTAGGCGAATGGAGCCCAGATTTAGAATTATTTCCAAAGCCCTATATTGGGATCCCGGAGATACGGGATGCATGGATAAATGTTGGACGACCAATATGAGTTGATCTTTATCCATATCCAGGACTGAGGAGAGCCTGGTATCAAGTTTATCTACGAATTGAGAAAGTTCAACCCTCATCCTCTCTCTCTCGGATTTGTTCTTGGTCTCAATCTACTCATTTGCATCATATTTTCCCAATGTGACCACCTGTGAAAGCTCTGAGGGGGCTGAAGATGAGGCAGAATCAAAAGAGAGTAGGAATCCTAGTTTGTCTTTTTCAAGACCTCTGAGAAAGGAGACCTCGTCGTCGGATAATTCGGTTTCTAGGTCCTCTGGCCCTTCAGTACTCTTCTTTTTACTCGGGTGTGTTTCCTCATCAACCTCCATGAACCCTTGACTACATGGTGAAAGGGCCTACAGAGTTTTGGAGTTTGAATATGTATCCCTTTTTCGCGGGCACGAAGTGGGCTTGGTCGGCACTTAAGACCTGACGGATGAACTCGAGGGCGAAAATCCTCATGGATGGGAATATTGGCAGGTGATAAGGAGGTACTTCAGTACCTTATAACTTGATCTCGGTGTGGTCTTCGAACAGGTACTAATCACCTGTGCAATCTTTTTCACTGAACTGGAGCCATTCCTTTTGCTCGGGAAAGATTCTGGGCGAGTAATTGTCGTGTATGATAGCATAGGATATGGACATGAAATCGGTAATGAATTTCACATACCCCTTCCCCTCTGGATGCTAGCGAACTGCCAGAGTCCACTCGAAAACAAATTTGGGCTTAGCGTTTCTCCTGGAGAACCTGTTCAGGCCTAGACCTTCAAACTTATCTGCATGCTCAAATAGGAATAAGTGGAAAACTAAGGAGAAATATTTTAAAGAACAGAAGGAAGACATATCTTGGAACTAGGCTTTGATAGCTGAGGCTAGAAAGGTGGGGATATCCAAAAGGATATCAGCCTGCATCATGAGCCATAAAAACCCTAAACCCGCCTTAGTCACCATCTCGGCATCCTCAAATCGCAGCATTCCCGAGATGACCACTAGAATAGGCTATATGGTGTTATGGAATGATGACATCGGAATAGACTCTATGTGAGGGAAAGATAATAGGTGTGAGTCGAAGATGATATCGAGGAAACCACTCTGTTTTTCCAAGGGTTGATTCGAGAAATGGCAGGAGAGAGTGACTTCGGAGAACTCGACACAGTCTTAGGTTGGAGGATAACATAGGGCTTGTCTGATGAGTTGGGGATTAATCTCAAGAATCTTGGTTCCTCGAGTGGAAAGGAAGATTTCCTTACACTTGAAGTAGGCCTCCCTAAGCCAGAAAAATAAACTCCAGGAACAGATGGGTCATCGAGGCAATTTGGTAGTAAAGCCCTGACTCGACGACTCTAAACACGTTTTCATTCCTTCGCTGAAAATCGAAGAGCTCGGCTCTGGTACGGGCTACATTGAAGGGATAGAAAAGGTTGTGGAGTTGGGCATGAGCATCAGTGAGGGGTTCGAGTCTAGGAGCAGTCATGACCTCGCGAGCTTGGGGGGTTTCGAGTGTAGAGAATTTCATTTTTTCCATGATAATTTGAATAAATAGTAAAAGGGAAAAACAAAAGGGACATGACCAAATACCTGAAATAGCAGTGAGGTAGTAGGGGAAAGTGACGCGAGAGTGGAGAGAAGCCAATAATCGAGTTTTTACCTGAATTACTGGTAAATAACCAGTAAAATCACACATACGAGAGTGAAACTCACTACGGAAACAAGGTTTTACGAATTACCATGGCAGGGTGACACATGTAGGGTTGGCTTCATGAGGACGTCGATAATGGGACACGTGGCACATGGTGGTTGGCTGACAGCGGCCCGGAAGGTGGGAGCCACATTCCAGACAAGAGGGGTACCGGCCTTCGTACCCCCTATAGGACTTACCTTACCGTAGAACATACCTGCTCCAGCTGCCCAGCTTGGTGGGACCCTTTGCTCTTCGATGGGGTGGACGAAGGCCTCCGTCCCTTTTCCTCCCCCCCACGGAAGCGCTCTGATTGGCCAGGAGGAGGGATGACGTCACCTCCTCCAACGAGTCAGCTTTGGCAACCTTTAATCCCTTTAATCGGCTACTGGTACTTGGTGGGTGGTTCTACCATGAACCTGTGCATGCGATGGCTTTAGGCAGAGGATTAATCAACTTCGGCCTCCTATTCATCCCATACACTCACCTGATCATCACACTTGCTTTTGAAAGCTCTTCTGTTAACTTTTTTGTTCCCCATCCTTTGAGCCTGCTTTTTTATTTTTCTTTTCGCAGCAGCTTCTTTTCTTTTATCAGTGATATCACAAGCCAATAGACATACTCCTAAATATCTCACAGTGACCTTCCTTCGGCGAAGTCCCTTTCTGCATATTAGTTTATAATCCAGTGCCCACTTTCAATTGAAGAAGGCTCTAACACTTTCATCCCTTCGTCTTTCAATGCGTAGCTCCAGGGATTCATCCCTATAAACCTTCAGTCTACTACCATTCACTCATCTTGGAATCAACTGACCATCCAACTTTGCGCGCTGAACGTTGAACAACACCACCATCAGAGATGTGCTTGATGATGTACGGTCCCAACCAATGTGTTTTGAACTTTCCTAGGAACTTCGCGAATTTTCTATCATACAATAGGAAAAGACCTCCTTCCTTGAATGTATTCTGCTTGATGTGCATGTCATGTTAGGCTTTCTCCCTTGATTTTTACACTTGCTAATGAAAACCTGCGATAAACTTGTCTTCTTCTAGAGCAATCAATTGTGCCATCCTTTCTTCCATGATATAGAGGTATTCCATGTATGTGAATGTTGCAATTATTAAACTTGGCACAATGTACTCCATAGGCATGATTGCTTCTTGTCCATATACCAGCCTAAAAGGTGTATGGCATGTCAATTTATTGCATGTTGTCCTATATGCCCATAACACCACTGGAATTCTTAGATCCCAGTCATTTTTGTTTACATTGCACACTTTTGTGAGTGCGTTCTCCAGAATCTTATTGAAAGCTTCAATTTTCCCATTCGCCTATGGATGATATGGTGTACTCTTCTAATGATGTACTTGAAATTATTTAGTCAGCGCCTCAATAATATTATGCAAGAAATGTGAACCCCTGTCACTCATCAAGATCTTTGGACACCCAGATCTGGACAAAATATACTCAAATATGAACTTCGCGGTGGTATCTACAATACAATATTTCATTGGCTTTTCCTCGGCCCACCTTGTCAAATAATCAATTGTAATGATTATGTATCTCGCGTCGGTCTTCTTCCCTGGTGGGTTAATAGGTCCAACAAAGTCAATTGCCCATTTTTCAAATGCTTACAATCTCACCTAAAGATTTAATGGAATATCATCACTTATAGATGTTTTTCTCGTTCTCTGGCATGCATCACATGCTTGATAAATATACCTTACTTCCTTATGCATTGTGGGCCACCATAACCCAGCTCTCAATATCTTCTGCATGGTTTCCTTTCCTGCATAATGCCCGGGCATGCAACTCCTCCATGAGATTCTGCCAAAATATTTTTTCTTTCATGCTTGGGACGTATCTACACAATGTTTCATCTGGTCCCATTTTGTACAGATGTCCTGCAATCAATGAGAAATCGGTTGCTTTGAATACTAGCTCCTTTTGATGCGTAGTGTACTCCGAAGGCGCCATTCATATGGCCATAAACTGAATAATATCCGCAAAGTGATCATTTGTGACCCTGATTGCGAATAACTGCGCATCAGGAAAGTTATCCTTGATACTTGTGGGTTCTTCACCTCTTTCTATCATTGACACATGATCATGCCCGACATTCAATCATCCTAGTATGACTACAACTTCGAAATCATACTCCTTGAAAAACAACAACCATCAACATATTTTTCTTCCTAAAACAAGCGTATTCACCAAATACTTTAGTGTGGAGTGATCAATGAACATATTGAAGTGTGGTCCCAAAAAATAATGCTTGAACTTCTATAATGCATAAGCCATATCTAACCCTTCTCTTTCTATCATATAATACTTCTTCTCTTCCTTGGACAATTTTTTTCTTACAAAATCTATGGGGTGATCAATTTCTCCTGCTCCTTGTTGAGCCACTAATGTACCCAACACTATGCAAGATGCATCAACATGTACATAAAATTACTTATTCCAGTTTGGGAAAAACATAATAGGTGCAGTTACCATATTCTCCTTTAGTATGTCAAGGCTTTTCTGGCATTCTTCATCCCATTGAAAACTGACATATTTCTTCAATAACTTCTTCGTTGACATGGTTATTTGCGCATACCCCTGTATAAACTTTATCTAATAACTAGCGTGTCCAAGTGTCGTGCAGAACTCTTTCAATGACTTAAATGGATCTAGGTTTACAATAGTAGCAATATTCGTAAGGTCCACCATGAGTCCCTTCTTACAAAAAACATGTCCCAACAATATACCAGAAGGTACACAAAAAATACACTTCTTCAAATTCAATGATATTTTATATTGCCTACATGTATCAAACATTAGCCTCAAGCTTGCAACATGCTTTTTCAACAACCCAAAGACAATCCAATCATCAAAGTAAACCTCCAAAAAAAATTATATACTCCTTGAACGTTGTGACTACAATTCTAGAAAATATGGTAGGAGCATTCTTCAAACCAAAAGCCATCACCGTGTACTGGTAAGAACCCAACTCTGTAGAAAAAGTTTCCTTATGTCTATCTTCTGGCGCAATTATGATCTGACAGTAACCAAAAAATCCATCTGTAAAAGAATAGGCCTCATGTCCTCCTACGTTCTCTAATAATTCATCTGTGAATGGTGTGGGAAAGGGGTCATGCAAGCATGCATCATTCACTTTCCTTAGTTCCACACATATTTTGATCTCATCCTTTGCCTTCATTTCCTAAACTACCTATTGAGAATTTGGAGGGCTAGTGATTAATTCAAAATTATCTTCTTGATACTTACTTGTGAGGTCACTTGAGTTACTTATGTCTTCTCTTCATTAGCTTATTAAATCTTTCATCAAGTGATTATCAAAATACACGAGACACAAGAATTAGGCTCCTAGAGCAAGGGAAAAACCTCTCCCTCTTGGAGAGGAAAACCCATGAGATTTTCAGATGACAAGTACCATGACCAAGATTTAGACCCTTGACCTATATATGCATCCAAGACCTTGTCCTTTCTTCTTTGATGTCCTTCAATGTTGATCCTTCTTTCTTTCACCAAATTGCACTGTTTTGCACCAACACTTCAATCAAATATAGTTGAGACTTTAGATACTTGAGATATATATATGTTGTGGTAAGGAAAGTAAATCACGGAGTTACTTTCCTACCTTCTGTCACTTTCTCACTGCTCCTCTTTGGATTATCTTCAAGATTTTCCCAATTGCTCCAACTTTTCATGAACTGGAAATCACCCTTTTAACAATGGTTACACTTTAGGATAGTCCGCAGATAGTCTCTAGACAGATCCTCACTTCTGTTTCAGTACACCGCATCACATATAATACTTAGATGCCACAAGCATGTTTGTACCTTAATCGTACCTGAAACACATCAGGATTCCACACTGAAACTTGTCCTTTAATCCACAATTTAGTATGCACTTAAATTCGCACCAAAGTTTGCACTTAAATCCTCACTTCATTCTGCACTCAAATCCGCACTAAAGTCTACACTTAAATCCACACTGAAGTCTGTACTCAAATCCACACTTCAACTTGCAGATGGCCAAAAATCTTGTGGCTAATGAAATGCAGAACAAGGGTATATATAGCAACAGGTTCATGGACTTTAGGAAGACCATCCTATTGCTTGTAGTCTGCCTAGTCATGATGTTGGAAGGCTGACATTAACACTTCTTATTAGATGATATTTCATCGTAGATTGGGGGCTGATAATAGTCATTCTTCCACATTTTCTTGGACTATGTATTGGAGCATTTCATTAGACTAGATCATTGATATATATATGACACTAAATTACATTTTTACCCAGAAGACAAAACCATAGATAAACATCAAGAAGAAGACTATTTAACCTATAATAAAATATTGTTCATGAAACCCATGAAGCAAGTACAAAATACATTTTATTATCTTTGTATTCTTCTTTTCATAATTACATAGTCAATATGAAGACAGATCCTAGTTACACTTTTCAACACTCCCTCTTAACTAGGGAGGTATTCTTACAGGTACATGGTCACTTCAAACTGAAGAACCTCATAAAAAGAATCAGATTGGTAATCGCATATGTATAGCATCATATCAACCATAATTGTCCTAGTGCAAGGCCTTGACTAACAACCCCATCTCTCAACGAGACAATGGGCTACAATGCTGGCAAGACACATGACTTATAGACACCATATTCATTGTCTCTCCAAGGTACATACTCCACCCAGGTGTTCCTAGAGTATGACCTTCTTGGACTATTCTTCTCTTGGGTAGCCAGCCCTCAAAGAATATCGGCCATCGAATACTCTTATCTTGAATGCCCTATCTCATTCTCAAAGAGTATCGAATGCCATATGATTACCCAATCCTCCATTCTATCTTCCAAGTGAAGACCAGAATAATGTGTCTATCCATTCTCTCCAGATGGCCTTCACTAATACTTACAGTTGTTAGTCCTGGTCTAGTGCATGACACATGTATTAGAGAATCACATATGTCACTCCCTCTCAACTCAGGAAGGACATACTTCAAGTTTCTTCCAAGTAAGAAACTTACCACCAGACTCCCTCTCAGCGAGGGTCTTGTGGCAGCAATGGTGAGACACCCAGCTACTCATGAAGAATTCCTCCCCTCGATGTCATGGATTTCGATATTGATGAATCTTCAACTTTTGGCTTCATAGGGCATAGATCATCCATCACTTTCAGTAATGAGTCATGTCCATTATCAGAAAGTGATTCAATAGTCTTTCTCATATGGTCCATCGTTATGCCATGATGCTTTTAAAACAAAATTTACCTTAGTGATGATCTTTCACCATAACATCTTTCTATAGGCACTACCATCCTTTATTCAGATTCACACATCTCCAAATGATATGTTTTTTCAAGGGTATTCTTCTTTACCAGACTTCTGTCAGAGTCTACATATCCTCCCGGGAGATCTCCTAGTCACATCTTCTTGGCTTCCAGATGATAATTGCGTCTTGACATGGTTGCATTTTAGAATCTCTTCCTTTCTGCACATTCTTCATTCCTGGGAACTTACAAATTTTCTAGTTTCTCGTTCATATACAACCACCTCATATTCCATGAGGATATATTATGTTGATTTCATCTGTCAGTGCACCGAGAGATCCTCCTTCATAGATCATACTTGTAAATATGGAAGTCTATTACCTGCAACCATATGAAATTACTTCACATCTTCCAGTGTCAGCATAAAAATATATACATACATCATACCTTTATCATGTAATTCATTCTGTAGTAGTTTTACTAGAATCAAGAGCTTCATTCCCTTGGCCTGTTTCATCAATATGTCATCACATCCCATAATTAGTTTCCATGATGACTGCCTTCCATTAGTAATGTTATAAGATAGTTTTTCCTGGAGCTACTTCACCAAGAGCTCCTACCATGCTTTTATCAAGATGCTATAATATACATTGCTTCCTATCATACTATTTTACAATCAACATAAATCACTTAAAGGAGAAGGTGATCGCAATCATATTGGAGATCCCTCGCTTTTTCTTTCTTAGATTTCTTTGCATCAGATTCTTCTCTTATATCTGATACATGGGCTTCTTCCTTTTTCCTCTTGTCCTTTCTAAATTTAGGACAATATTGTTTATAATGCCCAAGCTCATTACATCCCAAGCATCATGCTTTGTCCACATTTCTTTTCTTATTCTGAGGAAAAAATTTACCGAATCTTCCTTTCTTCCTGGACATGGCGGAAAAGGCTTGATACTCTACACTTTATCCTGCTTTCAATCTTGATTCTTCTATATTATCTAGACTTTGGAATGGCATAGCTTCTTCTCTCCCATATAGATGGAAGTGGAACCTCTCCATTCTTTCGGTAAAATATTTTGTACCATAGTGAGTATTTATTTATCAGGCATTACTTCTCCCAACTTTAGTATTTGATCTCATATTTTGAAAATCTCCATCAGATATGGAATTATTCCTTCCTTTGACATTCTCAAATTGTATAGTTTTTGTCTCAGGGATATTATTTCCTTTGTAGAACCTCTCGAGAATATTTCCACCAATTTATCATATATTTATTTTTAGGATTCTAGCTTTTATACATAGGGAATGAGAGAATCTTTTATGGATTCTATAAGAATCCTTCGAGCTCTTATGTCTCCCTTCATGTATTTTATATATGCTAGGATATATCCTTTTGGAGGTTTAATTTTAGTTCCTTCTATGAAGCTCATAAATTCATTTCCAAATAGCTTCAGATCTTTCCTTTTCTTCCATGCATTGAAGTTTGATAACCCAACCAATTTTTTGCTCTCTATACAATAAGTCATTTTGACATATTTAGATAAAGTCATAGATACTCACTTGAGTGAGTGACTTTCTCCTTCGGCAGCTTCCTTGATGATGGAGAAGAGGTTAGGAACTTCTTCTATGATAGAAATCTTCAATATAGGTGATCTTGGACCCTTGATGGTAAAGGATGTCTTCAAAATATGATGTCCTCTTCTAACAATGTCTTGAATCTAAATATTTGATGGTAAAGATTATTTTCTTGAAAGGTTGATATTTTGATTGAGATGAATATATTTCTCGAGAATAACTTGAGAGTCTTCCTTGCAAATAGATTTGACTTTTCACCCAAGCTTTGATTTTTGTTTCCTTGAGTGTCTCTATGTCAAGTAGCCCTTGAGTTTAGCACCTTATCTCTGATCCCATGTTGAGAATTTGGAGGGCTAGTGATTAATTCAAAATTATCTTCTTAATAATTACTTGTGAGGTTACTTGAGTTACTTATGTCTTCTCTTCATTAGCTTATTAAATATTTCATCAAGTCAATTATCAAAAGACACGAGACACAAGAATTAGGCTCCTAGAGCCAAGGAAAAACCTCTCCCTCCTATAGAAGAAAACCCATGAAAAATTCTTCTTATAGATTTTCAGATGACAAGTACCATGACCAAGATTTAGACCCTTGACCTATATATGCATCCAAGACCTTGTCCTTTCTTCTTTGATGTCCTTCAATGTCGATCCTTCTTTCTTTCACCAACTTGCATTGTTCTGCACCAACACTTCATTTGAATATAGTTGAGACTTCAGATACTTGAGATATATATATGTTGTGGTAAGGAAAGTAAATCACAAATTTAATTTCCTATCTTCTGTCACTTTCTCACTGCTCCTTCTCTTTGGAGTATCTTCAAGATTTTCCCAACTGCTCCAACTTTTTATGAACTTGAAATCATCCTTTTAACAATGGTTACACTTCAGGATAGTCCGCAGACAAACTCTAGACAAATCCTCACTTTTGTTTCAGTACACCGCAACACATATAATAATTAGATGCCACAAGCATGTGTGTACCTTAACCAGACCTAAAACACATTAGAAATATGCACTGAAACTTGTCCTTTAATCTGCACTTAAGCTTGTCCTTTAATCCTCACTTTAGTCTGCACTTAAATCTACACTGAATTCTGCACTTAAATCCGCACTTTAGTTTTCACTCAAATCCACACTGAAGTCTGCACTTCAGTTTGCACTCAAATCGCACTTCAACTCAAAGATGGACGAAAATATTGTGGCTAATGAACTGCAAAACAAGGTTATATATAGGAACAGGTTCATGGACTTTAGGCCAGGCATCCTATTGCTTGTAGGCCGACTAGTCATGTTGTTGGAAGGCCGACATTAACACTTCTTGTTAGCTAATATTTCATCGTAGATTGAGGGCTGATAATAGCCATTCTTCCACAGTTTATTGGACTAGGTCTTGGATCATTTCATTAGACTATATCCTTTATCTATTTATCCATTCTTGGGCTGATAATAGCCATTCTTCCATAGTTTATTAGACTAGGTCTTGGAGCATTTCAAAGATAAATGTTAGTATGGACCCTTCAACCAAATTTTTCTAGTTTGTAGTTCCATGTTGCAGTTCTGTCTCAAGATACCAATTCAGAGGTATCATTTGCAATATTTGGAAAAAGACATGTACCCACTCTTGTTCTGGAAATTCTCCCCAAACTGAAGTGAAACGAAAAATATGCTCCCGGGGGTCAACCTTTCCATCATATTTTACTTCAATTTTGGTACCTAATAGCCCAAATTTAACCTTCATCAACCTTCGATGCTCTTCCCAAATCCCTATATTCTCTTTATGAGTACCTCACCATCTAGCAGGTGTAGACCTCAGGGATACATCTAAATCTTGGAACCTCTATTCTTCTCGTATTTTTCTTTCAAATTTGTCTACAAAAAGGCTTACATCTCCTATCCCATCATAATAAGGCAGATCACATATCTACGAAGTTATGCAGCAAACTGGTATTGTGACTCTGGCACATCGTCTTGTAGACACTTCATGCAACATGTTCTGCCAATTTTCCAATTCTTCGTGAGAATCTGAAGTACAAGAATTGTACTGTTCCCAGCTTAGTTTACCTTCTGCAGTGGGATTAATCAAATATTTCTCCTTAGTTTTTATCTTGTAAATGTTTTCAACACCGGTGTCGCAATACTCATTGCATACAGGCTTTTTATAGCGCACTAATTTTGATGGGTCTAGAGGAACAATGACCCTTAGATCATCCTTTTCGAACACCATTTGTCTCTTCTTCAAATTGATTATCGCCACAGTATAGAAAGCCCAATCCAATCCAAGAAGAACCGAATATAGATTGATATCATCTACAATTTCAGTCACTTCAAAATCTGCAATAGCACGCACTCCTTCAATCTCTACTACAACGTAAAATAACCTTCCCATAGGGATGATCTTTTGTTGGTTGGCAATCCTCAACTGCAACGGCAACCATTGCAACTTTGGACTTCCCATTCTCTCCCAAGAATTCTTAGGAAACACATTGGCATCATATCCAAAATACAGGATTACCTGATCCATATCATATTCCCTGATCTGCACTAGTTAATATCATTTCCTTTCCTGTTCTGTTCTTATGTCGATGTAAATTGTTGATTGCACGTTGATCGCTTTTTGACACTTATTTATCAACGCAGGAATCTAGCAACTCCTGAAGTTCTTCGACAACCTTCTGATTCCTCAAAAAGTCCATGCAATTTTGTAAGAACGATCTTAAAATACTTGGATCTAATTCTTTCAATTGAGTATTTACTTTAGGGATGTCCTTATTCGGTATTAACTTCAACATCGACTACTCTTTAGATGTCGAAGCTCTAGGATCCATGAAGCTTCGCTTTGCCTCCATGAATGTTTATTTTTCCTCTTAAATACTGAATCCAGGAGATCTTTATGTGGCCTTTCTTACCCATTTATGTTCCAACGACTTATTACCTTCTTCATTATCATCTCCTATCATTACTCCACTCCTTGTTACAATATTGATGTGTTGTTCATCCTCCCTTCGTTCAGCAGTCATCATCTACAGATTTTGTATGGGTTGTTGGTTCCTTTTCTCCTGCATATTTTCCATAAGGAATGTACATTCTTCTATTATATGATCCAAATACTTGCAGTAATTACAGGTGGAAGTAGGATTATGAAAATCTCTTGCATAGTGTCCTATATGTCCATAGTTGTAACAAATAGTTTATTCATGCCCTCAACCAGTTCCTCATCCTCGTGCTCATTCTCATCCTTGGAAACCTCCTCGACCAACATGTTGTCCTTGATCATCATGTGTATATCCTTTAGCTTGCATTCTATAAGCATCAGCAGTGTGTTCCATCATCAAGTCATAACTTTGACAATTTTTCTCATCATGCCCTACTGATTTAAAAAGGTTGCAAAACAAGTGCCTTGGAGTCTGCACATACTTCTGCAATAAATAACATTGTTCTCAAAGATGTTGCCTACATTTCTGCATATCTCAAACCATAGGCTTGATCTTGGATTTAATGTATTAGGTGCTCCACTATCCAAGTAATCTCTGAACACAAGGTGTTGTTCCTTAAAATGGCCTTCATCTTTGCACTTTATAGACCAAACTTCTATTCTAGCTTCTGGTCTAACTTCCTTACCTTTCTTCAGATCTTGCAGTTCCAAGGTCAGATGCGCTAACTGTACCTGAATCTGTTGTAATCCTGCATGAGTATCTCCCACTGGTTAAGCTTCCAACTTTATTGCAATTTCCAGAGCTTCAGCTTGAATTTCTATTTTTGTTGCCTCAAGGGTAACCTGATATGTGGCAGCAACGCAGCTATAAACCATTCCTTATGTTTCTCTTTGGGAATGCTAAATCTTACTTGTCCCATTAACATCTTGAAATTTTTATCCAACTCCCAAACATATTCATTTGTCATCTGTTTGATCTCCTTCAGTTCAGTAATACATTGCAACTACGATTTTGGCTTCTTAAATTCTGAAGTCAACGCTTTCTTTTTATCATCCAGTGAAGCAACCTGATGAGTCGTGGAATACTTGATGTACCATGTCAGCACTCTTTCCTGCAGTCCTATGAAAATTTGCACCTTCTTTACATCTTCATTAGTAATATGTCTTACTTTCCATACTGCCTCAGCTACAAACCAAAATTCCTCAGTATCCTTTTATCTGAGTCCTCTAAAGATAGGTAGCTCGATATAATCAACCTTGTTTCTCGGGGTGTAAGGGGGAGGGGGAGGGGGCGTAGGGAAACTATGGTGAGGGGGATGGGGTTTAAGGGGAGTAGCGGGATGGGGAATCCTAGAGGTGCCTTGATTATTCCCATCTCCTAGTTGCAATGCACCTCTAGGGGTTGCGGGGTTACTTCTTTCTTCTTCGCTCTCAGATTCACCCAACGAGGGACTATAGTCAGTCTTAATAAATTTTTCGCGATCTAACCTGTATCGCTTTCCACTTCGCATAAATATATCTCCACACTTGAGCCAAAAAATCAATTTGGTTGCATTTGTAGTACACCATTTTCACATAAAATCATTTTAATCCACAGCTTCAAAGAATTTAGATAATTACCTCGTGGTCCCTTGAAAAATCTTCTCTAAGCTTCACTATAAGATACATACATGTCTATGGCGAATGCAATGATAAATCCTCCCAAGAACTATCGATCCAAAAATAAAAAACTCTTGAGATGTTATTACTGGTATCCTTGTGTCGTTGTACCAATTCAGGGTTCCATGGAGTTGGTTCGTTGTTTTTAAAGAAAGTCTTGTACTCATTAAACCTTGACAACCATTCATGCATTTCATTAGAAAATGACGTGAAGAAAATCTCGTGTTTTTCTGTGAAAATATACCTCTACAACCAAGCTTCAGTCGTTAATCACGGATTCTATTTTCCTGAGCTACGAACTCTCGTTCTTCAGATATACCCAATCTTGTATTTCCTTCTTTGATGGATGCCACATCCACATGTCCCTCAAACAGATCCTGGTCCCTTCAACGGAACCAGTTTTTGGTTTAGTTGGGCTTGACCAAGGTTTGACTTGTATTTCGCACCAACAAAACCCTTAGACACTCGCCCTTTCAGAAATGATCTGCAAGCAAATCACAGTCTCACCTGAGGTGGAAATGGGTGGTTGTAGAACTAGCTTTCTGCAACCGTGATGGAATATTCGAGGTGGATTTACTTCGCTTCTCTACACTTAACCAATCTTCTAACATGTATATTATTACTGCACGGTAGAACTTGATCATTACTTCGCATAACCATATAGAAAGAAAACACAACAAAGGTAAACATAAAATATTCCCAACACTTACTCTTATTTATTAATATGGATTTGTTCAATGCATACAACTTATTCCACCCTTGCACACAGCTACAAAATCTTCAAGGTCTCCACGTACTCTACCATGGAGCCTTCCCTTAAGACGCAAAAACAGATTAAAGACACAAATTACAACAGTTTGTATTCATCAACTATTACCATCTCTGATTTCAACAAATCCTTAAATCGCTTTATATATCTTTGCCTCATTACAAAACCATGGTCCATATACCATGGGCTCCGACAAAATAATCAACTAAAAAGCCCGAAACCCATTACAAAATGAGGGGCTTTGACCCACACCAAAGCCCCTTGACACTACATAGAATATCTAACTTCACGGTACTGCGCACTCCGCTCCTTAAGATGCAGAGTCTTTGACCAAAAATTAACAAAGTTGGGTTGCGTCCAACAAATTGCAACCATTACTTCGCATCAACAGATAATTAGCAACACAACACAGATAAACACATAATATGCCCAAAACTTCTTCTTCTTTATTAAGATGGATATTTTCAATACATTCAGCTTCTCGACCTACGCACACAGATGTAGGTGGTTTGCGCACTAAGCTGCAGAATCTTCCAAGGTCTTTGTGCACTCAGTCGTGGAGCCTTCCTTTAAGGCCCAAAAACAGACTAAAGACAAAATATACAACAGTTCGGGCTCATTAGCTATCAACTTATGACTTCGACACAATCATTAAATCCCTTTATATATCTTTGCATCGCTACAAAACCATGGTCCATATATCATGGGATGGACAAAATAACTAGCTAAAATCCTGAAACCCATTACAAAATGAGGGGCTTTAACCGACCCCAAAGCCCCTACACTTTGTGGTACTGCGCACTCAGCTCCTCAAAATGCAGATTCTTTGACAAAAATTGGACCAATTTGGGTTGCACCCAATAGGCCACCAACACTCACATGTGACTCGTCTCGAATCACTCGACTATTGTGCCCTGAATCTTGTCCGCGATGCTCATGTAGGCGACATTATACTGCCAAAGTATTTATGGGCCCTGCTTTTCCTCGTTGCGCACTTCCTCCAATAGCGCCTCCATTGTTGGTTCGACTATCTTCTGTAGCACTTCTTGCCTCTGTTGCATCTCCTTGAGATTTCCATCTACTATCCATGAAATATAGAGGGCCACATCATGACATGGCTGAATTTTCGCTATTATAATTTTCTCTTTCCCCCAAAAATCTTCGATCTGAATCTGGATATTATTCCCTTCTTTGAACCTAGTGAGCCTCTGCGCAACTGCTAAGGTTCTCGTAGTTGCCCGAATTTCTTCCAGCTTCTTATGCTTCATCTATATCTCTTCTTCAATCCACTGAATGTTTGGATCCTTGTGTAGTGAGGTCCAAATTTCCAAAGTATCATCTAGAAATTTTCCAAAATTTTCCATTGTGTCAGAGATGCCTTTCACTATAGCTTTGAGGTCCATCTCCATCTGTTGTTGTAGTTCTGGTGGTGTGGTTAGCTGTAGCCACATTTACAGCTCAACAATCTTCACATCATACTCAAACTTCATCTCTACGAACTTATTCTTTGAATCCTTGATAGCAAGACCGAGCTTCGCGACCTTCTATGTTGGTGCTTCTTCCTTGCGGACCTAGACATCCAACACTTCACTACAAGCCTTCCCAATTGCTTCTTATACTTGTTTTTATTGTTTGCGTGCCTCATCTCTTTCGTTGATCATCCAGTTGAGCTCCTTCTTCATCGTAGTTATTTCATTTTCCACCTACATTCTTATCAATGAATGGAATTGTTCTCGCCCTTTTAACTCTTTTGTGATGCCTTGGTGGAACACGTGCAGTGTTTGTGTCGGAAACGTGGTGATGTTCATGCTGACATTTTCCCATCCTTTCGTGCATTGTCTATCTTCCGTGTCTTCAAAATGAAATTCTCCTCATGGCACCTACAAAATTCTTACTCCAAATGCTGTCTCTAATTGCAGCATTAGATGCGCCAGTTAACTCGTCTGCTCTTGTGGTCTAGTTGTTTGCTTCCGTTGTCTAAATATCTGCACTAGTACCTTCAATTCTTCCATTCTTTCCTCTACACCGGTTAGGAGTATGTTGTAGTGATCCTAGATCATGTCCCATGACCCCGCTATCACTTCTTAGACTTTATCCCCTATTTCGTTGATGTCCCCCTTGGTGAGCACAAGTGGTGTTACACCCCTAGATCTGTCTGCCTTATGCTTCTTCCTTGCACTCGTCGTAGTTACTATAGGGACCCTCTTCCAGATGATTAATGGTGAATATTTTTAGTGTCAGCATTTTCATCCTGCCATCTGTGATCAAAATCCTCTTTTCATATCATTTTAGGAGTCCCACTCAGAAATTTTTTATCATTCCACTAGGTCATGCAAAAAATTAGCCACTAATGGTAGCCCCAAGTCCAAAAATCATCACTCTTCGACAAATTTGATTACTTGCTGGCATATCTTCATACCTTGTTGATTGTACATCATCCATAAAATCAATATCAGTCATGTCATCTTGAAATTCAGTCTTTCAAGGTCTCATTAGGTATTTTAGGGTTTTTCAAGGTTTCACTAGGTCATTAGGTTTCCAAGGTCCAATAAAGCTTCATTTCCAATGCATAATACCAGCAAGTAAAGGTTGATCCAATAACATCTCTTCACCTGTGAAGATGATGTGTAAAGAGAAATTCTTATTTCATCATGTAATTTTGAGTTCAAATGTAATTTTTTATATTTTCATTATGTAATTTTATGTTTTAAAAATGTAATAATTTCACTATCCCAAGATGCTAACTCAGTGTTCCAAATATTCCAAACCACCAAAAAGTGAAATTCAAAGAGTTCTGAAAGGTCATCAGAATATCAAATTGTCAAAGGAAAGAGTCAAGTAAAAGTTAAAGTTTCAAAAGGTTAAGTGAATAAAAAAGGAATAAAGTGGGTCCCAAGGCCAAAATCATCAATTTCATGAATTATAAGACCACCAAGGCATCCCATTCAAGCTCATTTTTATATCCAAAGGTCGAGTTTGCACCCCCTCAGCCCAAAGAAGTCAATTTGACACTTTTCTATACTAGGCCTGTGTTTTTCCCTTTTGGAACACTTACCCTCACTCAATCCTTGAAATTCCACTTTACCATAATTCCTAACATCCATGCCTACCTCCAAAAAGTTTCCTAAGAATTTAGAAGCTCCCTATCCCCTTTCCCAAATCCCATGTTTTGCCTACACCAAACCCCAATTTCCTCTCCCACTGAGCTAGGGTTTGCTATGGAATTAGAGACATATGAGTAGAGGAGGCATAAAGGAGGTCATTTCATCAAGTATCAGATTATTTCAGCTCATAAACATCATGTCTCCATCATTTTCCATGAAGTCATTCCAAGGGACAAATCATTTGCCACACATAGGGCCAATTTTTATTCAAACTATGTTTCTGACCAAATGGTGATGAATTTTACAAAACTAAAAGAGGTTTTCGTCCAACACAGGTCATGGAAGAAAAACCTTATTCTGTTTTTAAACAGGTGTCATTTTTTTGGAGAAATGTCAAAAATACAGTTTCTACAAGAGAGTTGATGCACTTCTGGAGTAACCTTGAGAAAATCCATTTTTATCCCTTATGGATTGTCCAAATAAATTCCTTGATAATTCAAATGATAACTCGATAGAGAGAGATTTCCAATGAGCTATCATGAGCTCCATTTGGAGTTGCGGAAGACCTCCAAACGTTGCTTGCAAAATCACACTACATTTTTGCACTCCCATTCTGCACTTTTTGACTAGTCTTGGGAGAATTAATTTTTGAGGGCTATACTTGATCATTTTAAGTGCTTGATAGGTCGATTGTGTAGCCAAGAGAGATATATTTAAAACGAGATATCATGAGCTTAATTTTGAGTTCAGGAAGGCCTCCAAAAGTTTCCTGCAACATGGAGGGTGCACCTGGCACTAGGAGGGCACACCTGGCATTTTGAGGGCACACTGAGCAGTATTGAGAGAATCACTCTTTGACATGGAAAATAAAATCCATTCTGAAAACTAAAGACATATATGGAAATAAAACTGGATAGGATTTCCAACAAGCAATCCTAAGCCCATTTTTCACATCTGCAACCCATCCAAAATGAAGCTGCATGGAGGATGCACCTGACACTGTGAGGGCGCACCTAACTAATGTTTGATATTTTTCAATTTTCACTGCATTTTTTACTTTTATCTTGGGAAATTATGATTTTACCTATGTAATTGATGAAGGTAAATGTAAATATCCTGTGGATTATTTACCTAGGGGTAAATTCATTGTGTAAATGTTATCATCAAGTCAAATGAATCAGTTTCATTGTAATTAGGGAGGAGTCACTTGGACCTCCCTACACTCCAGCTATCAGTTTAGATTTTTGTGGATCTCTTCCTCAACTCAGGGATTCGACCCCTCAGGATGAGAGAAAGTGGTTTTGATGTCTATATCATTCCCTTATTCACTTTTGGGAATCAATTGGATGTTGTTGTATTAATCAAGGACTATAGCGTAATCAGTTTTGGCCAGAAATTAAAGAAGAGTTGCAGCTATTTATTTGGGATACCTATGGCATGGATGTTTAGTATGGTTTCTTCTCTTATTTCATTTGTATTATTGTTTTGTAAGCTCATAAGCAATTTCATGTATATTATATGATGATTTTCAAGTTAATAGGCAGAATACATGTTATTTCATGCTCTGTTTTGGGAAAGTCTTCATAATTTGTCCATTTTCTTCAGTTTAGGAAGAATACATCCTTCGTGCTCTTCCTAGATCCTCACCTGTATGAATCACTCCATCCCAATAAACCTAATGTGCTAGCCTTCCTACCTACCTTTCCCCATTGAATGGACTCTAACCCTAATCTTATTTTCACTGACCTATCCTCTTTGACCTAATATCCTCATCCAGCAACCCAATCAAATAAAATAAAAACCCCTGAACTCATACCTAGCCTAAAAACCTAATATATCTAGCCCTCTTGGTTGTAAACTTATGGAGAGAACCCTCTCCGGTTTGGTAGGGCTAGATACCAAGCCAAACGATTGGTCTGTGGTTACCTCTATTAGGATTTCTTCATTAGTCTTCGAGATCTGGCAAAGTGATAACATATTGGCGCCATTGTCGGAGAGTCTAAAAGACAAATCTTCCCTAAGAAAGAACAAAAAATATCAGATCTGAATGGTGATGTTGAACAAAAATTAGGCACAAGAAGGATGTACATTATTCACCTAGTGACTCCAGTGTCGAAGAATCCAAAGGTTTAGAATTTCATGGCGACTCCAATTTTCAATAACTGGTAATTTGAATAGACTTCTTGGTGACTTCATTGTTGTCGAGATGAGTTCTACTGCAAGAAAAAATCTGAGGTATGCTCCTATGGATCGATCTCAAATCCCTGAATTTCCAAATCTTATGCCTTATGTTGATTGGTTTGCACATCTTCCCATATTCAAAAATGAAGAGAAGGATGACGTCGATATGCATTTAGTAAAGTTTCATGTACATGTATGTAGACTGAGAGTTGATTTTCCTGATGTCTCATGAAAGTTTTATGGCTACTCTTGAAGATAAATCTAGGGTATGGTATAAAGGGTTACCATAAGGAAGTTTATGTTCTCTTAAATATTTCCATAAGATGTTCTCCAACATTATGTGAAGTCTTATCTTTCTTTATCTCTCTTACAAAGATGTTGTGATAATAGTGAAGGTTTTATTGCGTATCTTGAGAGTATTGAGGATATCAAATGCATGAATGATGAAGAGATCATTGAAGTCTTCTATGATTTCTCCCTTCAACAACAATCTAAAGAAGCTATTCACTTTGATACACAAGATCATATTCAGCATACAGTAGCTTCCCCTTTCCTTGAAGATGAAAGAATTTTGCATCTTGATAGTCAAATGAAACAACATGAAATAAATCAAGATTCTGATGAAAATTTAGATGCTTCCTCTCTTGAGATTAAAGAAGATATTCAACATCCTTGTGAATATTTAGGAGGGAAAGAACACAAGTATTGTTTCATCCAAAGAAAACAAAGAGTACTTCCTCCTTTGACTAAAGATGAGATAGATCAGCTCTTGAAAAGGCATGTTACAACCCAAGCTAATGCAGGTTTGCAGTGTTCACATAGTCAAGAAGGTGTTAGTAAAACTGCTCCCACCATTGAAAATGAAAATCCAAGTTTAAATGAGGACAATCCTGAAACTAGTTTTATAGATCAACATGAAGAAAGACAATCTCCTTTTTCAATGTTCATATTTGATGAAGTTTCTCCTAAACCTAATTTGCCTAAGTACAATAAATATGAAGATAATTTCGATGAGGAGTTTGATGAAACTATACAAGAAATTATTGTGAGTAAACCAATTTATGATGATGATTTCCTGCAAGGAGATCAACTAACAGATATTTTTTTCTTTCATGAAGATGATAGGGTTGTCATGTTTGATAATCTTGAAGAATTTTATATGTTTAAGGATGACTTAGAATATGAATTTCATGAGTATGAGCCTGAGAGAGACATTATGCCAAAGATTGAGTCAGAATTTCTCATGCTTGCGGAATTTACAGCCAACACTCAGATAAGAGAAGGTTATACTTCCCTATGCCTTCCTATCGATCAACAACCAAGTGTTCTTTCATATCATAATGAAGAGTGTGCTTGTGATTTTGATGGATCTCGAGACAAGGTAACATTTCAGATTTTTGAAGATCATTTTACTGATTTGCTACAGTTAGCATGAAAGATGTATTTTCTTGTTTTCATGGACCAGAAGCACATGTTCAGTGGACACTTGGAGTGGCCTAGTTTTTTGTTTTTTCTGCCTGCTTGAGGAAAATGAGAGCAGAATTTCAGTAAGTAGCCATCTACTGGATTGGTTACAATGGAAGGATCACTTCACATGATTGTACATATTTATTCAGTAGGCAGGTGGTTTTCATCAGGATTTGAAGCCCTCAAGTCACTGTGATATGTTGCCATCAATAAGTTTAGTAATTTTTTATTTCATTCAGTCCAGTTTTAAGTCTATTTCATCTTAGTTATTAGTTTTTAGTCATTTTTATTAGTTTGATTTTTTTTACCATATTGGCCCAATGGATAAAGCACTGGTCTTCAAAATCTAGATTGTTGTGGTTCTTGACACCTCTTTTAGAGTTATCATCCCCAATAAGGCCAATCTTAGTGTCAGTATTTGAGTCCTTCCATCAGTGATCAAAATCCTCTTTTCATATCATTTTAGGAGTCCCACTCAGAATTTTTTTATCATTCCACTAGGGCATGAAAAAAATTAGTCACTGATGGTAGCCCCAAGTCAAAAAATCATCACTCTTCCACAAATTTGATTACTTTTTGACATATATTCATACCTTGCTGACTATACATCATCCATAAAATCAATATCAGTCATGTCATCTTGAAATTCAGTCTTTCAAGGTCTCATTAGGTGTTTTAGGGGTTTTTCAAGATTTCACTAAGTCATTAGGGTTTCCAAGGTCCAATAAAGATTCATTTACAATGCATAAGACCAGCAAGTAAAGGGTTATCCAATAACATCTCTTCACTATGTGAAGATGATTTGTAAAGAGAAATGCTTATTTCATCATGTAATTTTGAGTTCAAATGTAATTTTTTATATTTTCATTATGTAATTTTATGTTTTTCAAAATGTAATAATTTCACCATCCCGAGCTACTAACTCAGTGTTCCAAAGATTCCAAACCACCAAAATTTTAAATTCAAAGAGTTCTCAAAGGTCATGAGAAGATCAAATTGTCAAAGGAAAGAGTCAAGTAAAAGGTAAAGTTTCAAAAGGTTAAGTGAATAACAAAGGAAGAAAGTGGGTTCCAAGGCTCAAATAATCAATTTCATGAAGCATAAGACCACCAAGACATCCCATTCAAGCTCATTTTCATATCCAAAGGTCGAGTTTTCACTCCCTCTGCCCAAAGAAGTCAATTTGACACTTTTCTAGACTAGGCCTTTGTTTTTCCTTTTTGGACCCCTTCCCCTCACTCGATCCTTGAAATTCCACTTTCCCCTACTTCCTAACATCCCTCCCTACCTCCAAAAATTTCCCTAAGAATTTAGAAGCCCCCTATCCCCCTTATTTCCCTTCATTCCTATAAATCTCCCAAATCCCCTGTTTTTCCTACACCAAACCTTTCCTCTCCCACTGAGCAAGGGTTTGCTATGGAATCAAAGACATATAAGTACAGGAGGCATAAGGGAGGTCATTTCAGAAAGTATGAGGCCATTTCAGCTCATAAAAATCATGTATCCATAATTTTCCAAGAATTCATTCCAAGGGACAAATCGTTTGCCACACATAGGGCCATATTTTCTTCAAAATATGTTTCTTACCAAATGGTGATGAATTTTACAAAAATGAAATATTTTTGTCCATCATATGTAGAGGAAGAAAAATCTCCTTCGGGTTTTATACAGCTGTCATGGTTTTGGAGAAATTTCAAAAATACAGTTGCTACAAGAGAGTTGTCACACTTCTGGAGTAACCTTCGGAAAATCAATATTTCTCCATAATGGAGTGTCCAAATGACTTGCTTGATAAGTCAGATAGTAACTAGACAAATATATATTTCCAATGAGCCATCATGACCTCAATTTTGAGTTGAGGAAGGCCTCCAAAAGTTTCCTGCAAGAGCACACTGCATTTTTGCACCCCCATTTTGCACGTTTTGACTAGTCCTGGGAGAATTGATTTTTGAGGGGCTATACATAATCATTTTCAGTGCTTGATAGGTCCCTTGTGTATCAAAGAGAGATATATTTCCAATGAGATATCATGATCTCAATTTTGAGTTTGGGAAGGCCTCCAAAAGTTTCCTCCAAGATGGAGGGCGCACCTGGCACTCGGGGGGCGCACCTGGCATTTTGAGGGTGCACTGAGCAGTCTTGGGAGAATAACATTTTGACAGGGAAAATCAAGTCCATTTAAAAAAAAAAAGACATATCTGGAAATTATATTGGATAGGATTTCCAACAAGCCATCCTGAGCCCAGTTTGGACACATGCAACCCATCCAAAATCAAGCTACATAATGGAGGACGCACCTGGCACTGTGAGGGCGCACTTGGCACAAAAATGGCGCACTTGACCAATGTTTAATATTTTTCAATTTTCACTGCATTTTTTACTTTTTCCTTGGGAAATGATGATTTTACGTATGTAATTGATGACGGTAAATGTAAATATCATGTTGATGAGTTACCTAGAGGTAAATTCATTGTGTAAATGTTATAATCAAGTCAAATGAATCAGTTTCATTGTAATTAGGGAGGAGTCACTTGGACCTCCCTACACTCCAACTATCAATTCATATTTTTGTGGATCTCTTCCTCAACTCAGGGATTTGACCCCTGAGGATGAGAGAAAGTGGTTTTTATTTCTATACCATTCCCTTCTTCACTTTTGGGAATTAGTTGGATGTTGTTGTATTGATAAAGGAATATAGTGTAATCATTTTTGGCCAGAAATTAATGAAGGGTTACAACTATTTCTTTGGAATACATGTGATATGGATATTTATCATTGTGTCTTCTCTTCTTTCATTTATATGAATGTTTTGTACGCTCATAAACCATTTCATGTCTATTATATGATGATTTTCAATTTGATAGTCAGAATAAATGTTCTTTCATGCTATGTTTTGGGAAAGTCTTCATAATTTGTCCATTTTCTTCAGTTTAGGAAGAATACATATTTCATGTTATTCCTAGCTCCTCACCTGTCTGAATCATTCCATCCCAAGAAACTTAATGTGCTAGCCTTCCTACCTACCTTTCCCCATTGAATGGACTGTAACCCTAATCTTATTTTCCCTCACCTAGCCTCTTTAACCTAATATCATCATCCAGCAACCCAATCAAATCAAATCAAAACCCCTGAACTCATACGTAGCCTAATACCCTAATTTATCCATCCCTCTTAGCTGTGAAATTATGGAGAGATCCCTCTCCTATTTGGTAGGGCCAGATACCAAGCCAAAATATTGGTTTGTGGTTACCTCTGTTGGGATTGCTTCTTCAACCTTAGAGATCTGGCAAAGTGATAACATACTGGCACCATTGTCGAGGAGGCAAAAAGACAAATATTCCCTAGGAAAGAATGAAAAATATCAAATATGATTGCTAATCGTGAACAAGGATTAGGCACAAGAAGGCTATGCATTATTCACCTGGCGACTCTAGTGTCGAAGAATCCAAAGGTTCAGAATTTTCATGGCAACTCCACTTTTCAAGAACTAGTAATTTGAATAGACTTTTTGTTGACTTCATTGTTGTCGATATGAGTTCTACTACAAGAAAAAATCCCAGGTATGATCCTGTGGATCGATCTCAAATCCCTGTATTTCCAAATCATATGCCTTGTGCTGATTGGTTTGCACATATTCCCATATTCAAAGATTAAGAGAAATATGATGATGATATGCATTTAGTAAAGTTTCATGTACATGTATGTAGACTGAGAGTTGAGTTTCCTGAAGATTGTCTCGTGAAAGTTTTTATGGCTACTCTTGATGATAAGACTAGGGTATGGTATGAAGGGTTACCAGAAGGAAGTTTATGTTCTCTTAAATATTTCCATAATATGTTCTCCAAACATTATGTGAAGTCTTATCTTTATTTATCTCTCTTACAAAGATGTTGTGATTATAGCGAAGGTTTTATTTCGTATCTTGAGAGTATTGATGATATAAAATGCATGAATTATGAGGATATCATTGAAGCCTTCTAATGTTTCTCCCTTCAACAACAATTTGAAGAAGCTAGTCACTTTGATACACAAGATCATATTCAGCATATAGTAGCTTCCCCTTTGCTTGAATATGAAAGAATTTTGCATCTTGATCGTCAAATGAAACCACATGAAATAAATCAACAGTCTGATGAAAATTTATATGCTTCTTCTATTGAGATTAAAGAATATATTCAGCATCCTTGTGAATCTTTAGGAGGGAAAGAACACAATTACTATTTCACCAAATAAAACAAAGAGTACTTCCTCATTTGACTGAAGATGAGATAGATCAGCTCCTGAAAATTCATGTTACAACCCAAGCTAATGCAGGTTTGTAGTGTTCACATTGTCAAGAAGGTATTAGTAAAACTTATTCCACTTTTGAAAATGAAAATCTAAGTTTAAATGAGGACAGTCCTGAAACTAGATTTATAGATCAGCATGAAGAAAGACAATCTCCTTTTTCAATGTTCGTATTTGATGAAGTTTCTCCTAAACCTTATTTGCCTAAGTACGATAAATATGAAGATAATTTTGATGAGGAGATTGATGAAACTATACAGGAAATTGTTGTGAGTAAACCAATTTATGATGATGATTTCTTACAAGGAGATCAACTAACAGATATTGTTTTCTTTCATGAAGATGATAGGGCTTTCATGTTTGATAATCTTGAATGATGTTTTCTGTTTAAGGATGACTTAAAATATGAATTTGAGGAGTATGAGCCCGAGAGAGACAATATTCCAGATATTTGAGTTAGAATTTTTCATGCTTGAGGAATTTACAGCCAACACTCAGATAGCAGAAGGTTATACTTCCCTATGCTTTCATATCGATCAACAACCAAGTGTTCTTTCAGATTAGAATCAAGAGTGTGCTTGTGTTTTTGCTGGATCTCGAGACAAGGTAACATTTAAAATTTTTGAAGATCCTTTTACTTATGTGCTACAGTTATCAGGAGATATGTATTTTATTGTTTTCATGGACCAGAAGCACATGTTCGATGGACACTTGGAGTGGCCCTTTTTTTTTTTCTTTTTTTTTTTCTTTTTTCTTTTTTCTTTTTCTGCTTGCTTGAGGAAAATGAGAGCACAATTTCAATAAGTAGCCATCTATTGGACATATATCTTTAGTAGGCAGGATATCTAGTAGGCATGATAAGTAGCCATCTGCTACTTATTGAATATTGGACATTCATCGGTTTCAATAGTTTTTTTTTTTTTTTTTTTTTTTTTTTTTTTTCCTGCTTGCTTGGGCAAAATGATAGCAGAATTTAAACCGATGAATGTTTTGATTCATGTAGGTGTAAATTTTTCTGTTGAACAGTGTCCCAAGACACAAGAAGAAGAGGAGGATATGTCCTGTTTTCCATATGCAAGTGTAGTGGGTAGCCTGATGTACGAAATGGTCTATACTAGACCAGACATTGCACATGCAATGGGATTATTGAGCAGGTTTATGTCAAACCCAGGGAGGGAGCATTGGAAAACAATGAATCGATTTTTCAGATATTTGCGTGGCACTAGTGATTATGGCTTGTGCTACCAGGGAAGACCAAGATTGGAAAGAGTGTTGGACATTCATGGTTTTGTTGATGCAGACTGGGCTGGAGTTCTGGACCAAATAATATCTACACGTGGGCATGTGTTTAGCCTATTTTGAGGTGCAGTTAGTTGGATGAGTAAAAGACAGTCTGTAGTGGCTCTTTCAACTACAGAGGCAGAATACATGGCAGCCACTCATGCAAGCAAGGAAGCAGTTTGGTTGCAAATATTGTGTTCAAGTATGGGGTTGGTGCAACAACATATAAGGATATACTGTGATAGCCAAAGTGAAATTTTCTTTGCTAAGAACCCTGCTGATCATTCAAAGACAAAGCACATTGATGTTCAATATCACTTTGTGAGAGATATGGTTGAGGCTAAAAGGGTGTTGCTCGTAAAGGTCGGCACTTTGAAAAATGTTGCAGATGCATTGACGAAGTCTGTGAGCACTCAGAAGTTCTCTGGATTTAGAGAAACAATAGGTGTTGCAGAGCTGGGCTAATGACTAAGCTCTCCTATGGCCCCCTACGGAAAGAAAACAACAAGTGGGAGAATGTTGGGTATGTGTTGTATTCTTTCCATGACTAGTCTTGCACAGGGGGGCGGATAACACCCTTGTACATTGCAATGGGCACAGCAAGGGGGTCATAGGGGGGGTGGTAGGCCCCCCTGTTCAGGGTCTGGGGCAACGCCCTAGGAAAAAAAATTTGGACCTTATTTTTCGGTGGGCAGACCCGCCCATGGTTTTGTGCATGGGTTTGCACATGGTTTTGGGGCATGATGGTTTTCGACCCCTGGTATTTTGTAGATCCGGTCAAGAGAACTACGGTTATGTTCTAATCCAGGGTTAATGTATTGGGGTTTATGTATGCTTCGACATGTATATATATGTGTTGTGACACTAAAAGGAATATAACGAAAAATCAAGTTGGTCATCCCGATTTGGGATGCAGGGAAAATATCTGTGTATATCTGTTTTATGTTTTATGCTCTCGCTATTGTTTATTTTCTGTTTTTAAGATTCGTTTGCAGATAATTTCTGTACAAGGTTAAAACCTAAACTTGTGCGAGCGTCAATTCCTTGGAATGCCAAAGCGAGGCATACCACGCGGCTTCGCATACATCTGGCTCAACTGTTGGAAATTGTTAATCCGTTGGTTCCTTCCATGCCAGTAGTTCAATAGAAAATTTGGCGGAAATTCCGACGGCCAATTCGTTGCTATTTCGACACATAGTCGTCGCAAGAGCGACAGTTCGAGGGCGGACAAAACGTGGTTTGTCATGCCGTCGCAGTTCCGACGCACCTAAAAAGTGTCACACTATCGACACTTCTTCCGTCGCTTCCGAACAAGCGTCACTCTTCCAACGTCTCACGAACCGTCGCGCTTCCAACGTTTGTAAACGATCGCACTTCCGACGAAATGTGGTCCGACGTTTTGAACGTCGCTCTTCCGACGTTTGTAAACGGTCGCAATTCCGACGCAGTGTGGTCCGACATTTTGGACGTCGCTCTTCCGACGTTTGTAAGATGTCGCAATTCCGATGAAATGTGGTCCAACGTTTTGAACGTTGCTCTTCCAACGTTTGTAAGCTATCGCAATTCCGACGAAATGTGGTCCGACATTTTTATACTGTCGCTCTTCTGACGTTTCTGAGTTGTTGCAAGTCCGACGTCTACAAGGCGTCGGTATACCGACAGCGGGTTCAATTTTTTTTTAAAAATGAAACTTTAAAAGATGAGAAACGTTGTTTTGAATATATTATATGAAGTAAAACAGTCCATGAAGTCATTACATTTTCACATCTGAAGATTGGAACCCAAATATCCATCCAGAAAAGTGGAAGTCCCACCCCAGACAATGATAGAAAAATACCCCATGTCACATACAGGGACTTGATATAAAACCCAGCAACGGTCCACATGGAGATTATCGACAATCTGAGAAAGCATCCAAATATGCCCGAGGCATCTATAAGAAAGTGAAATAGCAGTATGTAGAATAGTAAAGCAACAGATAGAGTACCGACGTCCATTGTTCCAAATACAAATTAAAGTACCCAAAACCCTGCAACAGAGAAAAACGCGAATCATGTGAGGAGTGTGATATGTCCAAAATATAAAAAGACCATCAGACCATATCAATAAACCAGCAACATAGACCAGCATCGCTAGTTTTGAAGGCAGAGTGATAAACATTAATCATTTTTTTTTCACAAGAGAAAAAACGTTGTTTTGAATGTATTATATGAAGTAAAACATTCCATCAATTCATTACATTTTCACATCTGAAGATTGGAACCCAAATATCCATCCAAAAAAGTGGAAGTCCCACCCCAGACAGTGATAGAAAAATACCCCATGTCACATACAGGGACTTGATATAAAACCCAGTAACGGTCCACATGGAGATTATCGACAAATCTGAGAAAGCATCCAAATATGTCCGAGGCATCTATAAGAAAGTGAAATAGCAGTATGTAGAATAGTAAAACAACAAATAGAATACTGACGTGCATTGTTCCAAATACAAATTAAAGTACCCAAAATCCTCGAACAGAGAAAAAAGCTAATCATGTGAGTGTGATATGCCCAAAATATAAAAATACCATCAGACCATATCAATAAACCAGCAACATAGACCAGCATCGCTAGTTTTGAAGGCAGAGTGATAAACATTAATCATTTTTTTTCACAAGAGAAAAACGTTGTTTTGAATATATTATATGAAGTAAAACAGTCCATGAAGTCATTACATTTTCACATCTGAAGATTGGAACCCAAATATCCATCCAGAAATGTGGAAGTCCCACCCCAGACAGTGATAGAAAAATACCCTATGTCACATACAGGGACTTGATATATAACCCAGTAACGGTCCACATGGAGATTATCGAAAATCTGAGAAAGCATCCAAATATGCCCGAGGCATCTATAAGAAAGTGAAATAGCAATATGTAGAATAGTAAAACAACAGATAGGGTACCGACGTCCATTGTTCCAAATACAAATTAAAGTACCCAAAATCCTTGAACAGAAAAAACGCTAATCATGTGAGGAGTGTGATATGTCCAAAATATAAAAAGACCATCAGACCATATCAATAAACCAGCAACATAGACCAGCATCGCTAGTTTTGAAGGCAGAGTGATAAACATTAATCATTTTTTTTTCACAAGAGAAAAAAAATTGTTTTGAATATATTATATGAAGTAAAACAGTCCATGAAGTTATTAGATTTCCACATCTGAAGACTGGAACCCAAATATCCATCCAGAAAAGTGGAAGTCCCACCCCAGTCAGTGATAGAAAAATACCACATGTCACATACAGGGACTTGATATGAAACCCAGTAACGGTCCACATGGAGATTATCAACAATCTGAGAAAGCATCCAAATATGCTCGAGGCATCTATAAGAAAGTAAAATAGCAGTATGTAGAATAGTAAAGCAACAGATAGAGTACCGACGTCCATTGTTCCAAATACAAATGAAAGTACCCAAAATCCTGCAACAGAGAAAAACGTTAATCATTTGAGGAGTGTGATATGTCAAAAATATAAAAAGACCATCATACCATATCAATAAACCATCAACATAGACCAGCATCGCTAGTTTTGAAGGCAGAGTGATAAACATTAATCATTTTTTTTTTCACAAGAGAAAAAACGTTGTTTTGAATATATTATATGAAGTAAAACAGTCCATGAAATCATTACATTTTCACATCTAAATATTGGAACCCAAATATACATCCAGAAAAGTGGAAGTCCCACCCCAGACAGTGATAGAAAAATACCCCATGTCACATACAGGGACTTGATATAAAACACAGTAACGATCCACATGGAGATTATCGACAATCTGAGAAAGCATCCAAATATGCCCGAGGCATCTATAAGAAAGTGAAATAGCAGTATGTAGAATAGTAAAGCAACATATAGAGTACGTACCGACGTCCATTGTTCCAAATAAAAATTAAAGTACCCAAAATCCTTGAACAGAGAAAAACGCTAATCATGTGAGGAGTGTGATATGTCCAAAATATAAAAATACCATCAAACCATATCAATAAACCACAACATAGACCAACATCGCTAGTTTTGAAGGCAGAGTGATAAACATTAATCATTTTTTTTTCACAAGAGAAAAAACGTTGTTTTGAATATATTATATGAAGTAAAACAGTCCATGAAGTCATTACATTTTCACATCTGAAGATTGGAACCCAAATATCCATCCAGAAAAGTGGAAGTCCCACCCCAAACAATGATAGAAAAATACCCCATGTCACATACAGCGACTTGATATAAAACCCAGTAACGGTCCACATGGAGATTATCGACAATCCGAGAAAGCATCCAAATAGGCCCGAGGCATCTATAAGAAAGTGAAATAGCAGTATGTAGAATAGTAAAGCAACAGATAGAGTACCGACGTCCATTGTTCCAAATACAAATTAAAGTACCCAAAATCCTTGAAAAAATCAAGAAAAACGCTAATCATGTGAGAATTCTAAGTAAAGTTAATCTATTAACATTGCGAATAAAATTACACCGAAGTCAAAAACATTGCCTGGCCAAACTCATGGCAAATTTGTCATCAAAAAATCAAAAAATTAAGAATACTGCCCTCATACGGGGAAACCAGTCTTGAACGTTTAATTTACATAATTCAAAAATATTACAAAGGTCCAGCATAGTAAAATAATCTAAAAGCAGCCCAATTAAGTGGGCCTGCTAAGCAAGAAAAACAAATTAACCAAACTACTCCTCCGGTGGTTCCTCCATGATTCGGCACCATCCTTCGGAAGCTCCAGGATCGCTAGGTGCTACCTCCACATGCATGCCATGGCTCCCCTCCTGAAGGCCTGAATGCTGGCCAGCTTTTTCCGAGCTCAGACCCACCGGACGGGTGCATTCTTCCTCCGTTTGGGCCTCCTCGCTTAAGACCACAGTGACTAAAGTCGTGACTCGTGGGCGGTTGAGAGAGAAATTAAAGGAAAATTGTGCAGTGCGCGTCGTCAGAGAAGGTGAACTAGCGGTGGGGAAGCGAGGAGCAGGGGAATCCATACGGTGGCCAGATCCTACAACCCGACCCCGCCCACTCCTAGTATTTGGATATCGACCTGCGTAATAATCACTGGACTGGCCAGAAGTCGACTCGATTGAGGGGCTGGAGGGAGCGTGCAAGGGTTGACCTCTAGTGCCCCCCCTACGGCAACGCATCCTTTGACGCAGGCGAGGCATGGGTGCGCCTCAAGCGCAGCGGGGTACCAAGGGTGGTGACCAGTAGCTGTAATTCCATTTAATGAGAAGACAAGATGTAGAGGAACCGAGAGAAATGCGTATATGTTGTAAGGTTCAGGCAGCAATTCCGGGCCTTCGGCTACTTCTCCTCATCGGCCAGCCACAGCAAGGTAATCCAAAGAACTAGCTCGTCCAAAACCATAGCTAAACGCCATTTTGTCGACCCGACTGCAATGCAATCAAAGGACGCCCGTCATAATTAATCTCTGATCATTAATAATGAGAGTCGAAGGCCGGATCATATTGGAGCGTGCGGAATCGCTAAGAGGAGTGGAGGTCCGATCTTGAACAGTGTTAAAAATTAATTAATGCATATTTGATGAGAAAACTTAATTGAACAACGTTAAATGTTAATGCGATTGATATGAAATCGCCATATCCATGTCCCATTGCCTTAAACGCCATCGAATGCACTCGCAGCCGGGAGCAGGGCAAGTTTTTATTGAGGACACGTGGTAGAAATTGATTGGAGCGGATCTTTGTTTGGGCCACTCGCGCAGTGGAAATCCGGATCCGAAAAATATTAGGGCGAATTTGATAAGAAATTCGCGTCACAACTCTCCCTCCGTACGCCAGCCCAACTTCGGACCCGAAAAAGATTAGGGCGGAATTCATTTGGTTTTCGCGTCACAAAATTGGCCGACATCAGCAGGCTATTTTGGAACGCGAATTTGGTTTGAATTATGGTTTATCGCCGTTTGAAGTCCGGCGGACTCGACTTAAGAACAATTTTGTTTGATCCCATCTTATAAAATTTATAATAAATCATGGGAATACCACACTAAACATGTGGAAAAGTTATATAAATAATTATTGAGAACAATCATTTTTATGTAAAAATATCCAAATGTGCTTTTGGGAAATAAGAATTCGAGTATTTGGTTCATATTGTTTTAAAGGAAGGAGTGAAGTTGGAGCCTCAAAAGATGCAAGCTTTTACAAAATGACCTATTCCTAAGAAAATCAAGGTTCTTAGAAGATTTTTTATACTTACATGATATTATTGATAATTTGTTAAGAATTATGCATGCATTTCAAGTCCACTCACATATATCTTGAAGAAAATATCATTTATATGGAATGATGAGGCTACTTTGGCATTCTCTCTTTCAATGGATGCCATGTCTTCTACACCAACATCGGTTGCACCTACTTTTGGTAAAACATTCATAGTGGAGTGTGAGGCACTAGGACAAGGAATTTGCGTAACATTAACACAATAAGGGATATCATTGGCTTTTAAAAGCAAGGAATTCAAAGAAAATATTTGGTGAAATTCAAGGAATTCACTTTTGTTAATAGGTTTATGTCACACGATGATGCAAGGGCATTAGGCACTAGCCAGCAATGTAGGAGGTTTTTTCCACATGTTGTGGCTAGGAGGGTTCGAAAACATTTGAGTTGTAACAGCTAGGTGTCAATACCTCAGCTGACTGTATTACTTAGACTAGTTAGAGTTGTAGGAGTCGAACAGTTTCAGTTAGTTGAATTATTATAATTAGATCTTTTGATTTCTAGAACGGTCCTCTCAGAGGAACCGAAGAGCCATATGTTATGTATATAAATTGTAATTCCTCGGATGAATAAAAGTAGAGAGGGAAGAGGAGATTAGCGAGCGTGATAAAATATAACAAGCGAGCCTGCTCCACTAGACATCAAGCGAGCCTGCATAGATCAACTTTCTATCTCCTAAAATCGACAGGCAGCCCTGCCTACCTATCTACGGACACATTTCTCTAGCTTTTATAGATAACCATCTTTTATATTCGGCTGTAGTCTAGATACTAGCTTACAAGACCAATATTAATCTAAAACTGTGTTTTGGTTGTTTGTGAGAATCCTTTCAGGAATGTACAGTGTCATTGAGAAGGGGTTGATTAATTTCCCCCTGATTGTTTTGCAGAACATACTCTTACTTGCTTTTTCATCTCATGAATTTGGAGTTACAGTATGTCGATGCAATGCTGATTTTCTCACTGATTTACTCATCTGAGAATGTATTTTGAAATGTACTGGTATATCTAATATACGCAGCGTTTTTTTTCTTCTGAAAAAGAGAGGGGATTTCTGCAATAAACCTCTGTGTGTGAACAATTGTTTCCAGTTAACAGATTTCCAAGCTTAGTTGCCATTGAATTATCTTGAACTGCTAATTGTGAAGAATTGTTTAACTGTGAGGCGATTGGGTACTGATAATTCCATTCTTCTGTCTTTGAATTCCCGTAAATTGTTGGATAACCCTGTGAACTCACACCACCCGAAGGCGAGGTCTGTGTAGAGAACCGGGGTCGTGAAAACTGTTCAAATATAAAAATCTCGCTTAATAAAGAGACAAAATTGTTTTGCTTTCGGAACCTGACCCGAGGATTGGACATGAGTTAACAAACAAAAGGATAGCGGAACCAGACTTGCACCCGTGGTCAAGCCCTCTACCAAAACCACGAGCGGAATCACAAAAGCGGGTTGCCCATATCGAACCGCTTTTGCGGAGTAGGCGGTATTTCCTATTCGCGAGCGATTCCATAGGGAATGCGACACGTGGCGAAGTGACCCTCGGAAAACCACCGTTTAACCCCACCATCGCACGTTAAAGCCCGACGTTGGAAGCCGAGTGAAATTGCCAAGAGTCGTTGATTTGGAGAAGGGCCATCGGACGGTGGTCGCACGTTGAACTTGCCCGGAGGTTAACTAAGGTGTGCGGAGGATAGCCAGGTACGATACGAGTGTTTTATTGGTTATTGATATATATAGGTGGGGCCGGAGTATAATGAAATTGTTTAATTAAATGATTGGCGTATAATTAGCATAAGTCTGGAGCGTGATTGTTGTAAGGCTGGGTGGTGAAATATAGAGCCGAAAGTTCATTACAAGTTATTTATTTAAAAAGAAACGTGGAGTATAAATACAAAGTGTTGAAAGTTAAACATTGGTTATAAGGCTTGGAGATAATACAAAGTCGGGAATATAAATTAAAGTCCAACCATTGTGGATAGTATTTATTTATCAAATTCTACGAATTTGATAAATAAACCCGAAGAAATAAGAAGCCAATTAAGACTCAGGCTGGAGGAAAAGAATGGGGTAAACCAAGGGAAAATGCTTACAGAGCGATTGTAGACACACCAGCTCTCCTTGGGGGTCCAATTTCAGTTTTGTTGCATCACACGATGATCTCTCTTCTCTGGCATTTACTTGTATTGAAGATCACTATTCTAGGAATAAGGAGTTATTTTCTCCAAAAATAACCCTAGCCAAACATTGACAATGCATCAAGGATATATTTCTATGCTTCATAAGTACATATGTTCTACTTCTAAATCATGTCTTGGAAGTGGTTGTTTGCTGGAAATTATTCACCAGTTGGTTTCATACCAAAGTCTTTTTCACATTTTCAGCATCCAATACATGAAAAAGATAATGGTTTAAAACAACATAAATATTTGAAATTTTGCAAGAATTGTGTGGCACACTTTGAATATGAATTTTGAAGTCAAGTGCATGATGCTGTATAGGATCAAGTGTCATTTTGAATACCAAATGTTTCACAAGAAACTTCTCAACATGCTACCCTGCAGTAAGGATTAAATGACAATATTGCATCAACTATTTCCATAATAAAAATGCACCTCGGCCATAAGACTAAACAACTACAAATGTTGTAGATCTAACAAGACCACACAATCAAATGTATTCCACAAGGCCAATATTGTATGAAAAATGAAAAGGAGTTTGCAACCAAAAATACCTTAGGCAACTAATTCAATTAGATACACCAAACCATCAGCAAAAAGGAAAACCGGCCTACTCAAAAGGCAAGCGTTTACCTCCTTTGACAAAATTTTGAGTTCCGAAACAAGGGCCTTTATTGTCTTGTCAATGCCCCTAGTAATTTGAACGGGGTTTGCACCTGCTGCAACAACCTAAATAAAAAGGTTTCATTTCAAATTATTTTCCACAAATTTAACATACAACCATTGTCAGTTTTGTATTTCCTAACAAGTTCATAAATTTTGACAAAAGAACCAAATTTTTTTAATACCTGATAGCAATTTTCTCACTCAAAAACTATCTTAGACTCAATAAGCCCAACCCAAAACTAAAAAACCAAACACCATAAGACCCTACAAAAATGAATAGATGATCTTAATCCAGTACTATCGACAAAAAGTTACCTTTACAACCTCACTTATTAAACCCTGTGCTGTTGAATTTTAACTTCAACTGCTGCAGCAGAAGGACGGATGCAGCAGCAACATTTTTTTTTGGAGGTTGCTTGCATGCCATCCAGAAATTTAATTCAGCATTTAAAATTCCTGCAAGTTTTTTTTGTAGACGGCCGCAGCCATATTTCTGTATAGGATTGTATTTAAACACAACAACCAACATTAACGCAATTCACCAACCAGAAATCAAACAAACAGAAATTTACTCGACAGTTTTGTAAATTCAAAAAGAAGACATGTGGAGCATTAATATTGGATCGCATGAAATTGAAGGGAATCTGAAAACCTGAAAACCGGACCCGAATTTTTTATAGGGCACATTGGATTGAGAATTCGAGTTAAAATTAGGCAAACGTCAGCATCCCATTTTAGAACGTGAATTTGGTTTGAAATTCAATCTATTCAGACTTTTGAAGTCCGACGGAAAGGGTTCTTTAATGTTTTGATAGTTTAATATATACATATGTTTTAAACATATGTTATATATATATATCATATGCGAAATGAAAGGTGGGCCATAGAATTTAGTTTTAATTTTATTTTTTTTAAACGAGGGTTTATTATAATATGTTTGATATGTTACGGCATATAAAAATAAAAAGGACGAAAAAGCTTGGTAGTTTTTTTTATAGACAGTACGTAAATTTTTTATTACACAGCAATGTGTAAAAAGTGAAAGACTGAGTGTAACTTTTTAAGTGTGTATGCACAACAGTGCGAAAGGGAAAAACACAACAGAGTGTTTTAGAGACAGAGTATGTTTGTTTTGAACAGACAGTGAGTTGGTTTTATGCACTACGTTTTGTAGCAGTCATAATTTTGTAATCCCTCTTAGTGAGGAAGAAGTGTAATAGTTTTTTTTTGAGTTATTGAAGGGAATAGAAGTTTGTTTTCAAAGTATATTGAAACTCTGTCTCTTGTCAAAGAAATTTTTATTTTCTCTGTGTTAGAGGAAGGGAGATTTATTCTCCATTCATTGTTCTGGAATTTTTCAATATTCCAACATGTGCAAGAACAACAGATGTTGTGGTTCCATCCCCAGCTAGATAATTTGTCTTTGTCGCAGCTTGCCTTACCAACTTGGCCCCAATATTTTCAACTGGGTCCTCTAATTCAACCAATAAAAAGGCCAAAACCATAGCATTGAGATACATTTCATTACACTATCAATAACAATAAAATTTGACTCAGCCATAACCCTTTCCTTTTATTGTTGTGAAAAGCTTTATGCATTACTCTATTGTGGCTAGTCCATAGGCCAAGTAGACCACTGGGTAACAAATATGTTTCCTTTCACCTTTAAGTTTTCAAATTATGCCTACCAAATCTAAGACATTTAAGAGGGGGAACTAATACAACGTTAAAAAGAAAACCAGAGCACACATCTACAAATTACCTCCTTAGCTATTGTCACACCATCATTAACTATTTTTGGAGAACCATGCTTGCTCTCCAAGACAACATTTTTCCCTTCGCCCCAAGGGTGACTCCAACAAGATCAGCAAGTTTGTTCACACCGCCTGCAAGAAAAATTGACAATGCTTTCGGTAAGTGTGCAATTGAATGCTAGACCATATGCCAAAACAACCCTCCATGAAAAATTAAAATAACACATTAAAATCGAATATAAGTGGACAAGGAAAGATCCACCGCAGTGAAGTTTCACGTGCGGGTGACCTTCCTTTAAACATAATTTTTTCTCTGACCTGCAATTTTTTTGTCACTGAGCCATCCTTGTTGAAGTACAACTCCTTTTCCATAGCTCTTGTATTAACTACCTTCTCTCTGTCACGTAATCTCAGAGTCCCTCTTTTGCTTGAGCGATTAAAGGAAATGGGTGAAAAAACTGAAAGAGAAGACAATTGTTTGCCATAATTATCAAACATTTCACCCAACTTCTTCCCCTTTCCATTGTTACCCAATGAGGTAGATGTGGCAATTGTTGTCATACTGCCCAAAGCAGAGGCCATCTTCTCTTATGCTGAATATAAAATTACAAGATCTTCATATTAGTATGAACCTTAAAAAACATGACTCCCATTGCTAAAAACCACTTTTAAGTTGTAACAGGCAAACTAAACAACTATCGCAACTTTTGGCAACTTCCGGAGCATTAAGAGAGAAACAACCAAAGAGAAATACAACCACAATCCTCATTTTAATGAGACCGGACTATATATTTGCATTAAGATAATAGAAAGAAATCACAACTATATTAAGGCTAGCACAAAACAATCTTTAACTAGTGTCTCTCGCGGCCTTCAGGTTGCCATGCTAGAGGTTGCATATTTTTAATTTAAATTCTTGACCTCTCGTGCCATCTATGAATGCATCCAATGGGATATCTACATCAAATTCTCCTTTATATCCCCAAAAACAAATTCCCTACTACAAGAGCACCAATATTGATGGATCACCCCACACCATCCCACCCACTAGAAACGGTGAAAAAGGAAACCCGAGAAAACTTCTGAAATATCTCAAGATGACTATATGGGTGGTTCTTATGAATCAACCAACCATTAAGAACATGCTCATCAATCCAAACCATGAGTATTATGTGACAATATTCAAGCAGGCACTGAATCGGATTTCTGAAGCTATGTTAGAGAAACCCTAAACTCTCATTGAAAATAGGTGAAATGTGGCACCACTCAGGGATTGACATGTGCCAATTGGTACAAGTGGTAGAAAATTGGCATGCTCAAACAACGGGGTGATGCAGGAATGACATGAGGGAGAAAATATCAGAAAAGCCCCAAATCTGGAGAACTAAAGCTCATCACCAACCTGAGATTGACAACTTTACATGATGTAACCTATGAAATCGTAAATGGAGAAATCATGGTAACAATAAAGTAACCTATGTAAAAATAAAGTCGGATTCATCCTGGGAGTGGTAATGGGAGAAATCATAGTGAACAACAGGAAACATGCAGAGTTTCTTACAATCAAATAGATGAAAAAACACATACAAAAAACCTAGATAATAATCACGAACAAGCTTAATATTGAATTATGAACTGTAAAGGAACTTACAAAATGTGACATTACGAACCTGGTCAAGCGCACAAGCAAAAATATCTTGGACATGACCCTGGTTGACAAGTTGTATTGCTCATGATGCAAGAGGATTTGTACCTGCACTTCCAAGTCAATCAAAATCCATCATTATCTATACAATAAATACAAGTAATTGATGTAGTATTTTTTACTCTAAGATGCATTCTTATGATAATGTTAGAACATATGTTGAAAATGTCAAAACATACATGAATAAGCTCCTCTTCATTTCAAGAACAATTTATTGGAGTCGTATGAACTTGGAACAAGCCTCCCACGATCTGAAAGAGTAGCAACTAAGTCAACGGTGACTTTTTTGTTGCTACGCTGGATCGAGGGAGGTTTGCTCCAAGATTAAATCGCTCCAATAAATTATTCTCTACTAAACAGGGCCAACCACGTGAAGGTGGAAGCTCTTATGGCCTCTCCCCCCCCTCACATCACTCTCAATTCCCCAATACCCAATCTATATTTCATTTTTTACTTTCATGAGCATAAAAAAATATATTCAATAACTAATAAAAAAACAATTCAACAAAAAGTACACAAGGAAACATTGCAATTAATGCTTGACATAAAAATAGTATGATAAATGAGTTTTTTATATAACGCAAAAAAATGTTCCAAGTATGGTAACGTTTGTCTTATAATAATACAATATTTTACATTGTCAAATTTTCTTTTTCTTCTTCCTATTTTAAAGCTCCTAATTACATCATCAATATCATCGTGCTCTGCTCCTGTTTCGTGCCTTTCAACCCGCACTGCTGACCTAGTTGCGTATTCACGATGTCTGGGCTCATGCAGTGACGGGGCATCGCCTACAAAAACAGATAATATTAAATTTTAATTGTCAGTTTTTAAATATCATTGAACTAGTTCGGTAATATTAATAAAAAAAATTGCAATGAGATTATTTACCTGGTGCACCAGTTGTCGCCGCTAACCTAGTTGCGTTGTCACGATGTCTGGTCTCATCCAGTGACGGGGCATCGCCTACAAAAACAGATAATATTAAATTTTAATTGTCAGTTTTTAAATATCATTGAACTAGTTCGGTAATATTAATATAAAAAAATTGCAATGAGATTATTTACCTGGTGCACCAGTTTTCGTCGCTGACCTAGTTGCATTGTCACGATGTCTGGTCTCATCCAGTGACGGGGCATCGCCTCCAAAAACAGATAATAATTAAATTTTAATTATCAGTTTTTAAATATCATTGAACTAGTTCGGTAATATTAATAAAAAAAATTGCAATGAGATTATTTACATGGTGCACCAGTTGTCGCCGCTGACCTAGTTGCGTTGTCACGATGTCTGGTCTCATCCAGTGACGGGGCATCGCCTACAAAAACAGATAATATTAAATTTTAATTGTCAGTTTTTAAATATCATTGAACTAGTTCGGTAATATTAATAATAAAAAAATTGCAATGAGATTATTTACCTGGTGCACCAGTTGTCGCCGTTGGGACTGTTGCCCTGTCTTCCTCTCTGGTGGTAAGATCCTCAAGGGAAACATTCTTTGTCATTTAAACAAAAAACGTTATAAGGACAACCATAAAGGTATAATTAGAAAAAATTATAAGTGGAAATTAATTACCGTCACGACCCTCACTGATAGTAGCATTGTCGGCCTGGTCCCCACTACAATGATCAGGTTGCACGTGAGGATCATCTACATCTAGCTCTAAAACTGGGTTATTTTCCTCGTCGGTAGTGCTGCTCCCCTGATTTAAACAAAGTTTTTAGACATTAAATTTATGGACGAAAACAAACATATTGAAAGGTTAATGTTTTACCTTATCAGGCATTCTGGATCTTGGGACCTGCCCCAAGCTTCTGCGACGTTCAACTACGGCTTGATAGCCGAAATGGAAAGCGATATTTTTATCTTCCTCTGTAGTTTATGTTTCGAAGTCATCACCCTACATTACATATGATTGTGTATTTTTAATCATATTTGATAGGATTACAAAAACGTTGGAAGGCGATACAATTAATTATAAGATGTTTAGCTACTTAATTACAATTCTTGCAGCTAATTTCAAGTAGCCACCCTGGCCGAGCTTGTGATGGCCCTTTTTCTCTATCCTAGCTTTGGTTGCCTTTGAGGTGTCGGGCAACCTAGCATCAAAAGATTGAAGTCAGATATGACGTAGCACACTTTTATTTTAGACATAAAGAAAATTAAAGCTATTGAATTAAAGTTGTAATTTACCTTGCGGGTCCAGTTGGCATTTTTCCTTCTTTCTTTGCCTTTTTCTCTTTTCCGTCATGGATGAGTGCTCTCCACTCACTCTCTGGAACTGTGAGAGGACGCTCATATCTAGGGTTAAATTGCAATTGCGTCCTATAGGTGTCCTTGGTATATTTCAAATATTTGCCGGCTACCCGAGCCACCGCTGTTCTGTCAAATGTGCCGACCCCAAAAAGGGCTTCTAGATAATCTAGAAGTTCTTTTTTCAGGTTGGAATTCTGGGAATTCCACCCTGTGCGTATGGTTGGGCCAAAAATTACCAACGCATGGCTCTCCAGAATTTTGTAGAACTCATTGTTTCCTACACAGAATAAAACCAAAAAAAAAAAAAAGATATTATCATTAATTTAAAAATAAAAAACATGATAAATATGTTTTAGATGAAGTACATGAAATAGTTAAAATATTAAAATTTACCTGGGAGTTGTACATGCTTTATAGGGACACCCTCATCGTTCACCAACAACGTGCCATTAATGGTCCCTGTGGAGCTAACACGTGTAGCTCCAGGAAACGCAATAATGTAGTTGGCCATATCAGCCTCATCATTGCCAACACTTTCAGCGGTTGGCTGGGTGTCTACTTGGGCAGGGTGTGTTTCTTGGATGGCACCTAAAGGAGTAGAAAGTGTACGAGAGGGTTTTTGGGCAATCTCTTGCCCTTGTGTCCCACTACCACCAACACCGGGTTCAGCAAATGCCAGAAAACGCTACATACAAAAGAACTTATTGTTAGTTTAGTCAATGTAAAAATTAAAAATCAAACTATCACAATTCATCTCATGCAGAACAAAAAAAATATCCTTTTGACTTTTTATTATTACCTGATATCTTTCTAGTTGCCTCATAAGATGTTGTATCCTCTCTTCTGTTTCAGGTGTTTTAGGAGCGTCTATCAAAGCATTAAATTCCGACCTTGCATCTCATGCCTTTTTTTGCAACAAGAGCACTGCAGATAGGAATGAAGAAAGCTCTTCCTCAAAGAGGGAATCATCAGGCGTACCATGGCTAGGTGTCTGCATATTTGAACAAAATTAATATTATTTCAATTATGTAAATAACTAAAATACCTAAAGATAGAGCAATGCTGGCACTTTACATGTTCTTCCGCTGGCCTCGTTTCGCGATCATCCTGTCTCGGGGTTGTTCCTGCACTGCTCTGATCAGTCTGCCACATTGCAATAAAATTATAAATGTAAAAACTTGAAAACAATATCTAACTTTAAAACACAAAATGAAAACTGAAATAATTTCTAATAAGACACCGGAAGACAGAGTTAGAGTTTCAAATATGCCTTGCATTGAATTCAGTCCTGGAAGCATGTCATTGCACATTAAGGCACCCAAACATTCAATCCACAAATGATATATTTAAGTAGGCTTCTCCTATTCTGGGAAAACACCATACCTATAATGCATTCACTTGCATGTATAAAAGGAAAGGAAAACATGTTTTCATACAACGGTGACAAAGGCATCTTGGGGAAAGGTATCTTCATTTTTTATTTATGTTGTTCACCCACACCACTCTCGTGTTTTCACTAATCTTGTTTTGTCATTTTTGGATTCAAATTAAGTTAAGGCCTTAAGTATTTTTTGACCTTTCGGTGTAGTTTTTATAAGTGGCATGTATGGATTTTCCATTAATTATGCACTTTTTCTCTTCATGCGCATGTTTCCCTGGAAATCAAATGCATGATTTAGTCCCATACATTTAACAAGTTGTTGGATCAACTCCATTGGCAATATCATGTTTCCTATTCAATCAAAATTTATCTCAGTTAGGGTAGGTAGCAAGGTTTTCCCTTTGTATTAATAGGGCACTTCTAGCTTGCATTTGTATTATATCTTTCAAATTTAGTGTCGTTTCAATTAGGGCATGAATTTTTGCAAATTTCAAGGTGAGAATGAACAAAGACAAATTTTTGTCACGAATGACTGTATATGACTCCATGGCCAGAGGAAAAGGCACTAATATACTTCTTCAAATATCTATAGTTCTCATTCACCTCATACGGAGATGGTCCCTGATTTTGAGCCAAATGTTGCAGCAAAAAGTTCCCCCCCTCCATAATTTGATATTCAATGGAAATTTATTAAATTGATGATGGGGCATGATTATGGAACATTGGCACATACATATGTAATGGAATTACAAGATCATGATATATGTTTGCAAATGTTTATGGAGATGGTGGAGAAAAAAAGAGCTCAAATAGAGCTGAAATTTTTCACATAAAAAGGATTGTGGGCTTGACTAATGGTTCCATTTAAAAAATGATATCTAGACAGAGAATAAGTGTAGCATGAAAACATGCATTGAAAATCCATCTGAGTTTGCATTGTATTACTTATGATGGATTCAAATTTGGGTTTCAAAATGCCAGTTTATGGCATGATTTTGTCGAGAAACCCTTAGTTGGATTCTCATGTTGGTTTAATTTATATTTTAAGTTTGTTTTGCAATCTTTGGGTGATAGTAACTTATGAACTAGGTTACCAATGTGTAACAATCATATTTCAAGAATAAAGTTGTGATTTTTTTATATTATTATTATTATCTATTAGCTACGAGTATTGACACCTAATGCCTGGAATTTTGACATCTTGATAGCATGGATAATTTCGAAAATGTTTCTAGTAATGTTAACATAATAACTATCATTACGTGTCCTCACTTTTGTCACCATAATAGACCTGTGATATGGACTCATCACACAACTTCATATGCTATGTCCCAACAGGTTCAAACTGGTTGAACCTACCTCATAGTGTGGTTATTAAGGACAAGTTGCTTGGTATATAACTCGATAGCATAGACCGCGTTGCAGTTCTAAAAAGAATCCTCAAGTGTCAAAAAAATTCACAATATGTTCTACTATAAAGCCTTTTGGGATACCTGAAATAATATATGTATCATTGATGACTTTTAAAGTATGACAAGATCCAGAGGGGAAGGAAATCAATGGAAGAGTGATCCACCAATGAGAACCTAGAATTTAGCATCAGATGAGTTAGAGTCTAGGAAATTGAAACCCTATAATTTTAATTAGTGATGAAGGACATCACATAGGTAATTATATTTTCATGTAGAATAATCTGTTAATTCAAATATAAACTACATAATATGAAAGGCATACCATAAATTTTTCCACGTAAGTCCAAACAACCTATAAAAAGGGAAAACCTTCTTTTTCCATGGGAAATAATTTACCTTTCCTTTTCAAGATAATCTAAATCACAAAAAATATGAACTATACTGCACACATTCTTGGATAATGTGAAAGTGGAAAAGGAATACCCTACACAAGTGATGCACACATGTACATTTGAACACTAATAGATTTTTGTAGTTGAAATGCAATGCTTGTTTCATTTAAATGTAGGGTTTTTAAAGCAGGGAGAAATAATGGCTGCCAAATTAATAAGCGTTTCTTTGGGAAAAATTTAAATCTTGTATTGGGTGATGAAGATAATAGAGGGTATTGAATCTTTATTCTTGACATCTAGAGAGAGCCCTACAGCCTAACACAATCCAATGGAATTGACCAAAAAAACCCAAATAGAGTCAACCCTACTATAGGAGGAAGGGCCTGCAGTAAGAACTTACCATTTTGCAAGAGCTGAGGGCGAATGTTGTTCTGCAAGAGCTGAAGGCGAACGCTTAGGGCGAATGCTGAGGGCAAATGATGTTCTGCAAGAGCTGAGGGCGAATGCAGGGTGAATGTTGTTCTGTAAGAGCTGAGGACGAATGCAGGGCGAATGCTGTTCTGCAAGAGCTCAGGGCGAATGCTGAGTGCGAATGCTGTTCTGCAAGAGCTGAGGGCGAATGTTGTTCTGCAAGAGAGGAGGGTGAATGCGCACGTGATATCAGACGTTAATGTAGCACACATGTACATTTGAACACTAATATATTTTTTTAGTTGAAATGCAATGCTTGTTTTCATTTAAATGTAGGGTTTTTAAAGCAAGGAGAAATAATGGCTGCCAAATTAATAAGCGTTTCTTTGGGAAAAATTTAAATCTTGTATTGGGTGATGAAGATAATAGAGGGTATTGAATCTTGACTCTTGACATCTACAGAGAACCCTACAGCCTAACAAAATCCAATGGAATTGACCAAAAAACCCAAATAGAGTCAACCCTACTATAGGAGGAAGGCCTGCAGTAAGAACTTACCATTTTGCAAGAGCTGAGGGCGAATGCTGTTCTGCAAGAGCTGAGGGCGAACGGTGAGGGAATGTCGAGGGAAAATGTTATTCCTCAAGAGCCGTGCTTAATGATGTTCTCAAGTAAATATGCGAGGGCGAATGCGCGCTGGATATCAGACGTTAATGAAGCTATTGCGACGGATACGAAACAATAAAATCATTTTTATGTAGCGCGCATATAAGTTTCGAATTTTTATGTAGCGCGCATATAAGTTTCGTATTTTTATGTAGCGCGCATATAAGTGTCGTTATATCGACGGCGGAAAAAAGCGTCACTATTGCGACAGGTGCCTCCAAACGTCGCAATGGAAACACTTAGACATTGTGTCGCACTTGCGACGTTTGGAGTCGTCTCAATAGCGACGCTTTGGGCCATGGTGTCGCAATTGCGACGTCTTCCTCAAAACGTCGCAATTGCGAAACTTTTCTAAGTGTCGGTATTGCGACACTGTTCTATAAACGTCGGTATAGCGATGGTTTCGGGCGGGATGGAAAAAATTTGGAGAAATTTCCGACATTTGGTCAAAAGCGTTGGAACCAAGTGTCGGAATTTGCACCAAATGTAGTAGTGCCATTTAAATTGAACCCCTTTACTACATTGCATGGCTAAGGAAACCATGGTCGTAGTGACTTCATTCGCTCTGCATTTACTCACGATCTTCCTTGCTAGAATGGGCGCAGAGAAGTGCACCCTTTGGTCACTGATCGAGTTCATATCATAGCCTCTAGATTTCTTTATTAACCCATACTACTTTTTCATATTGTCTATGACTTCCTTGTCCTGAATTTTTCTGATGAACTCTTTGGCAGGGCCCTTTCCCTAATATGGCAATGTGGTGATCCTTTTGATCAACATCTTGTTAATCGGGATCCTCTCTCCCAACAAGAGGCACCCGTCATGCACTAAAACAATCAATTGTCGAACATAGACCATGTTGACTGTACTTGTACTGAAGTGCATAACATTGAGCATTTTTATCAGTCCTGCACTCCGCAATCCTTCATCCCACTGGTGTGGCTCCAACCTGGTAACATCGCTCTCTAGATAATACACCTAATGGAGATACCTTCTCAGATCGAACTGTGGGTACTTATTGTGGTCGTTGAAATCCCAATATTTCATTTTCAACTACAGGATTTTCCCCAACATGTCTCCTTCAAACGAGCCCTTATTTGGAAGAAATGGTGTGAAGGTGCTTAAATTCACATTTTTAGGGTCTTTAACTGGCTTAGCACCCGACCTCCTTGGTGGAAAATATGGTGGCAACACAGAGGGAATCTTTGCACCCGCTGTCTCCATCTGTTGCATCTCAATTTCCTCCTCACTGTCGTGGATATGTTTTGGTTCTTTCTACTTCAGTGGTTTCTTTGGCTTTGTTGTATATTTCTTGTCTTGTTTGTTCTTTGTCCGTTGTTCTTTTTCTACCTTCTTCCTTGGGCATTTCCTTACTCCAGAGGCTTCAATTGGCCTCTTTTCCTGTCTTTTCTTTGGTCCTGATTTTGTGGTTATTTGTTTTCGCGACGACCTCACGTGCATTGGGGACATAGGTACATTTGGTGTTGCAACTTCCATGATGCCTACTAGCCCTTTCTTCACAAACACTCTGGCAAGCTCTTCAAAACTTCTCTCAGACATACAACAAGATGTTTGGTTCTCACTTGGTCGCAAATTCATAATTTGAATTTTCCAGAGCGCAAAGTGTAAAATATGGAGCGGGATGTAGCTTTTATAATGAATTTTAATTTAAAACCTCATGATAGATTAGATCTTTCTCATTTAATTCAAATATGGCACTAGATCTGACCATTTGTGCTTCATAAATGTGATTCTCCCACGCCCCTTAACGAAAAATTTCTTTTAACGACAACTTTTTCCTTCCAATGGTCATATTTCTGGTTATATTTGGCACATCCCCTTCTTTGTCGTAGGAATCCATCCTTCATCGCAGTTCTTTCAGACTTTGATATACTCCTAAATATCACGCAGTAATATTCCTTTAGCGAAGTCCCTTTTGCAGAGTAGTTTATATTCTAGTGCCCACTTTCAACTGTAAGTGGCACTAAGACTTTTTCCCTTTCGTTCTTCAGTGTGAAGCTCTAGGGACAGAGTCATCCCTATATACCTTCAATCTGCTACCATTCACTCGTACTGGAATCAACTGACCATCTAACGTTGCGAGCTGAACTGTGCCACCATCAGAAATATGCTTGATAATATACGGTCCTAACCAATGTGTTTTAAATTTTCTTGGGAACTTTGTGAATTTGCTATCATATAAAAGTACAATATATCCTTCCCGAAATGTCTTCTACTTGATGTGCCTATCATGTCAAGCCTTCTCCCTTGATTTTTTCACTTGCTTATGAAATCCTGTGATGAACCTGTCTTCTTCCAGAGAAAGCAACTATGCCATCCTTTCTTCTATTATATCAGAGTTTTCCATGTCTATGAATGCTACAATTATTAAACTTGGCACATTGTATTCCATAGGCATATCTGCTTCTTGTCCATATATCAACCTAAAAGGTGTTTGGTTTGTCAGTTTCTTGCATGTTGTCCTATATGCCCATAAAACTATTGGAATCCTTAAATCCCAAATGTTTTTGTTCAAATTGCACACCTTTGTGAGTGTGTTCTCCAGAATCTTATTGAAGGCTTTGATTGTCCCATTCGCCTGTGGATGATATGTGGTACTTTTCTGATGGTATACTTGGAATTCTGCAGTCAACGCCTTAATAGTATTATAAAAGAAATGTGAACCCCTGTCACTCATCAATATATTTGGACACCTAAATCTAGACAAAATATATTCAAATATGAACTTCGCAGCGGTATCTACACTAAAATCCTTTACAGATTGTTCCTTGACCCACCGTGTCAAATAATCAATTGTAGTGATTATGTATCTTGCATTGGTCTTCTTTCCCCGTGGGTTAATAGGTCCAACAAATTCAACATCACATTTGTTGAATGCTTGCAATGTCACCTGTGGATTTAATGGCATTTCATCTCTTCTAGATTGTTTTCCTGTTCTTTGGCATCCATCACATGGTCGAAAAAACTCCTTTGCTTCCTTATGCATTGTGGGCCACCATAACCCAGCTCTCAAGATTTTTTACGCAGTGGATTTCCCTACATAATGTGCTCCTGCTACTCCTCCATTAGCTTCTGCCAATATATTATGCCTTTCATGTTTAGGGATGTATCTACGCAGTATGTCATCTAGTCCCATTTTGTACAAGTGTCCTACAATAAACAAGAAATAAGCTTCTTTGACTACTAGGTCCTTATTTTTCAGCGTAGTATACTCCGTGGGTGCCATTCCTGTAGCTAAAAACTGAATAATATCCATTAAGTGATCATCTGCGACCCTGATTGTGAATAACTACGCGTTGAGAAAACTATATTCGAGACTAGTAGGTTCTTCTCCCGTATCTATCCTTGACAGATGATTAGGCCTGACATTCAATATTCCTAGTTTGACTGCAAATTTGAAGTCGTACTCCTTGAACAAAACAACCATCAACAAATTTTTCCTCCTAAAACAGGCTTATTCACCAAATACTTCAGCGCTCCCAACATCTTGAAGTGCGCTCCCAACAAATAATGCATGAAATTCTATAATGCATTATAGTTCTCCCTTCAACCCTTCTCTTTCTGTCGTAAAATAGTTCTTCTCTACCGTGGAAATTTTTCTGCTTGCAAAAGCTATGGGGTGATCAATTTCTCCTGCTCCTGGTTATGTCAGTATTATACCCAACACTATGCAAGATGCATTGACATGTACATGAAAATCCTTATTCTAGTCCGGAAAAACCAAAATAGGCGCAGTTACCATCTTCTCCTTAAGTATGTTGAGGCTCTTCTGGAAGTCTTCATCCCATTGAAAAGTGATATCTTTCTTCAACAACTTCTCTATTGGCGCAGTTATCTATGCATGCCCCTTTATAAAAAATTTGTAATAGCCAGTGTGTCCAAGTGTCATGCGCAGTTTTTTCACTGTCTTATGTGGATCCAGGTTTACAATAGCAACAATATTCGCATGGTCCACCATGAGTCCTTGCTTACAAACAACATGTCCCAATAATATACCAAAAGGTACACAAAAGATACACTTCCTCAATTTCAATGATATTTGATATCATCTACATGTATGCAGCATCAACCTTAAGCTCGCAACATGCTTTTTAAACAACCGAAAGGTTGTCCAGTCATCAACTCTAGAAAGTATGGCAGAAGCATTCTTCAAGCCAAAAGGCATCACCATGTACTGGTAAGAACCCCATTCTTTAGCAAAAGTTGTCTTATGTCTATCTTCTGGCGCAATTCTAATCTCATGGTAACCCAAAAATCCATCTCTGAAAGAATAGGCCTCATGTCCTCCTAGATTGTCCAATAATTGACCTGTAAATGGTGTGGGAAAGGGGTCATGCAAGCATGCATCATTCACTTTCCTTAGGTCCACACATATTCTAATCTCATCCTTTGCCTTGTTTTATTAAACTACTAATGGGCTTACCCATTCAGACTCTTCGACCGATTCAATGATCCCAACTTTGATCATTTTATCTAAATCCACCTTCACTTTTTACTTGTATTTCAAATTCAACCTATAAAGTCTTTTCTTTACTAGCTTCACGTCAGGTTTTAGAGGAATCCTCATAACTCCTAGCCCCCTACTATGTCCTTCAATTCGGAAAAATTTGTGGCGAATAGATATTGATACTCATGCAATATTTCTACAACTTTTCTAACTGTGTCTTCATCCCAAAAATATCCAATCATTGCAAATTTTGGTTCTTCTTCTGATCCGATATTCACCTTATTCATTTTTGTAGGCTTTGCTATATCAAGTATTTCAAGTTCTGGTCTAGAAACTTTGCGATGTCCTTCTGATTATGGGATATTAATATTGCGAGGATCCACGTCATCCTCTTCCGCAGTCACATTATAGCATTCCAGTACGTCCTCCAATTGCACGGTCCAATCTTGCATCCTTCATGTGAGCAAAGTTGTCGTCTTAAAAACCTTTTCTATGCCTTTCTGAAGGGATTCATCTATGCACAAACAATCATATTCAAAACTAAATTTTAGTATGAACCCTTCAACCAAATCTTTCCAGTTCAAAGTTCCATGTGCAGTTTTGTATCAAGATACCAATTCATAGGTATCGTTTCCAATGTGTGAAAAAACACATTTACCCACTCTTGTTCTGGAACTTCTCCCCAAAATTAAGTGTAGCGATATGCTCCCAGGGGTCAACTTTACCATCATATTTTACTTTGATTCTAGGTCTACTGGCCCAAATATGACCCTCATCGGCCTTTGATACTCCTCCCAACTCCATATATTTTCTTTATGCGTACCCCACACTATAGCTGGTGTAGATCTCAGGGCTACATCCAAATCTTGGAACATATGTACTTCTGGTATTTTTCTTTCAAATTTATCAATAAAAAGACTTACATCTCCTATCCCATCATAATAAGGTAGATCATATACCTATGAAGCTATGCAGCGAAGTGATCTTGTGATTTTGGCACATCGTCTTGTAGATACTTCATGTAATCGGTTCTGCCAATTTTCCAGTTCTTCGTCGGAATCTGAAGTATAGGAGTTGTCTTTTTCCCAGCTTAGTTGAAATTTCATAGTGGGATTAATCCAATATTTCTCCTTATTTTTCATCTTGTAAATGTTGTCGACATCTGTCACAGAACTCATCCCAAACAGGATTTGTATAATGCACTCCTTCTTATGGGTCTAGAGGAACAATAACCCTCATATTTTCCTTTTCGAACACCATTTTATGTTTCTTCAAATTAATTATTGCCATTGTATCAAAATCCCAATCCAATCCAAGCAACGTTGGATATGTGTTGCTATAATCTACAATTTCAATTACTTCGAAATTTTCAACAACGCACACTCCTTCAATATCTACTACAACACCAGATAACCTTCCCATAGGGAGAATCTTATGTTGGTTGGCCATCCTCAACTGGATCGATGACCACTGCGACTTTGTACTTCCCATTAGTTCCCAAGTTTTCTTAGGAAACACATTGGAACTAGATCCTAAATCTAGGATTACCTCCTCCATATCATATTCTCTGATCTCCGTAGTTAGTCTCATTTCCTTCCCTGTTCTCTTCTTATGTCGATGTAATTTTTTTACTGCATGTTGATTGCTTTGTGACACTTCTTTATCAGCGCGTGAGTCTAGCAACTCTTGAAGTGCTTCGAAAGCCTTCTGGTTCCTCAACAACTTCATGCAAATCTGTAAAAATGACCTCAAGATACTTGGATCAAATTATTTTTTCTGAGTAATTACTTTAGCGCTATCCTTATTTGGTATTGGTATTACCTTTGGCATTAATTGCGCTTTAGATGTTAAAGCTCCACTTTACCTCCATGAATGTTTATTTTTTATGTTGAATACTGAACCCGGGGGATTTTTCCGCGGTCTTTCTCATCCATGCATATTCCATCGTCTTCTTACCTTCTGATTTATCATCTCCCTTCCCAGCTCCACTCCTCATTACAATGTGGATGCACGGTTCATCCTCCCTTGGTTCAACGGTCATCATTTATAGATTTTTGGTGGGCTTCTGGTTTCTTTTCTCCTACATCTTTTCCATAAGGACCAAACATTCTTCCATCACATGATCAAAAAATTTGCAGAAATTACAAGTTGTAGTAGTATTCTGACGCTCTCTTGCATAGTTTCCTATCTTTCCTCAGTTGTAACAGATCGTTTGGCCATGTCCTCGACCAAATCCTCCTCCTCGTCCTGGATGTTGTCCTTGATCCTTGTGTGCATATCCTTCAACTTGCATTCTATAAGCATCAAAAATGTGTTCAATCATCAAATCATAACTTCGATATTTTTTCTCATCATGCCCTATTGATTTATAAAGGTTTCAAAAAATATTCCTTGGGGTCTGCACATAATTTTGTAATAAATAACATTGTTATGGTCAGTGTTTTCCTATAGTTTTTCATATCTCAAACCACAGGTTTGATCCTGTATTTAATGGATTAAGTGCTCCACTAGCCAAGTAATATCTGAACACAGGGCATTGTTCCTTAGAATGCCCTTGAGCTTTGCACTTTATCCACCACACTTCCTGTCTAACTTATTTTCCTTTCTTGATATCTTTCAATTCCAAGTTTAAATTCACTAGCTGACTCTAAATTTTTTTTACTCTCGTATGAGTATCTCCAACTGGCGAAGCTTCCAACTTCATTGTAATTTCTAGAGCTTCACTTTGAGTTGTTATTTTCCACTGTGTCAAGGGAAACCTAATATGTGGCATCAATGCAACTATAAACCACTCCTTATATTTCTCTTTGGGAACGATAAAGCTTACTTGTCCCATTAACATTTTGAACCTTTGATCCAACTCCCAAACAGATTCATTTGTCATATATTTGATCTCCTTCAATTTAGTAATACATTGTGACTACGATTTTGGCTTCTTGGACTCTGATACCAACGCTTTCTTAACATCATCCAATGAAGCAGCTTTAGTATTCATAGAATACTTCATATACCAGGTCAACGCTCTTTCGTGGTCCCTTGAAAAATCTTCACTCAGATTCGTTGTAAGATACAAACGTTTCTATGGTGAACTTACTGATAAATCCTCCCATAATATTGTTAATAAAAAAATCACAGCCCTTGAGATGTTGTTACTGGTATCCTTGAGTCGATGTACCAATTCAGGGCTCCATGCAACAGGCTCATCGTTTTTAAGGAAAGTATTGTTCTTAGTCAACCTCGACAACCATTCATGTGGTTCATTAGCAAACAATGTGAATAAAATATACCTCTGCAACCAGGCTTTAGTCGTCAATCTTAGATTTCTGTTTTTTTGAGCTATGAACTCTCGTTCTTTCTGATCTACCCAATATTTTATTTCCTTCTTCGATGGATGCCATATCCACATGTACCTCAAAAAGTGTTGAGCAGGTAAATCCCCTCTGCGGACAGAGGTGATCCCTCTAGACCTAGGGTGGGTCTAGCAACTACATGAACACACTAACATCTACCTTCCTAGATTGTAAATGAAATTCAAAGTAAGGAAGATGACCTACCTTGTTCTGATGCTATGTTGTCGTCTTCCGTCAAAGCTTCTTGATCTGTCGCTCTTCTCAAGCTCGATACACACTGCTACCAACGTTCGATTACCAGTAGAGACAGTCAAGACACCATGACAAGCACAAAATCGCGACAAACATAAAACAATTACAACCTATCTAACTGATCAAGGAATGCTAGAAATCTCATTATAAATGTAAAAAAGAGTGGAAGATAAACATCAGTTGCATTTTATTATGATAAAGACAAGGGGAGTTTACAACCAAGCCTTGATGTTGAGGCTCTCCTTCGACAGGTACATATCCAAGCATGTTTGCGACACCCTTATACACAAAGGTCTAAGATCTCACTATGTTCTTAAAACACAAAAACAATCACACTCTACACTATTCTCCCAAAGCTATAATTGCTTCTCCTCTCTAGTTAACTAAGGAAGAAGAGGTGAAAGAGGTCTCCTTATATAACAATGGAGGAGGAGGATATGGGCCCTCAAATAATGGGAAAAGAGATTATCCTTTGGAGTAGTTCCCATTTCTTGGGAACAAGAATCCCAAAGGGGAATTGCTTGGCCATATCCTCAAAACAAACTTCTAGCTCGTCGCTTCGTGAAGCTTATAGTCATGGAAACTTTTTTTCTATTTTTAAAAATTTCCAAGAGAGGATCGGCATGAGTTCGACATTAAGACAGAGCGCTAATCGGCGTGGGTCAGACACTGGGACAAAGCGTCGACCTTGAAAACCAAGTTTTTATAGGGATCTTCCAGAAAAGTTGTAAAGGGAGATGAATTAGCAGACAAAGTATGGTTCAGGGGTATGTATTCCATGCTTGGAAAGTACACAAGGGTCATTGTATGGGTCCTCCAGGATCAAGGAATGGGGAGTACATGGATAGTGACAAATTGATGTGTAACAGATGCCCCTTAAAGCATGAAGTATGAACCCGAGTGAGGGGTGAAATTCTTTGCAAGTACCTGCAAGGAACCAAACGTTATTGTCAAGAGACCTACAAATAAAGCATAGATATATATACATAACTAGAATATCTGATGAAAATACATGAATCAAGGTATGGATGCAGCCATCCGTAAAAGAGACCATGGTATGGTCACAGCCATCCATCTGAGAAGGATCACATATAGACTCGTGGTATGATTGCAGCCATCCATCTGAGAAGGATCACATATAGACTCATGGTATGGTCGCAACCATCCATCTGAAAGAAACATGTATCCAATCATGGAAAATTATATCGCCTCACAACCTTGACTCTAGAGAATAAAATCCAGGGTCTTGCGCTCCGTCAGGACTTAATCAAGTACAATTTCAAGCATGCAAATAAATGAGCTAAAGTCAAACATGCAGGAAAATCACCTGATTACCAGCCAATGATGAAAGTTGTTAGAAGGCGCGAGAGATACCACCAATAATGACAATGGATCTCAAGTTACAACTAGTACAATCCGTGAAATGTGAATAGTGAGCTGGAGTCAAACACCCGCAAAATCACTCGATCGAAGGCCAATGATGAGGACATGTTGTTGAATTCGAAGAACTTGCCGTTGAGGCATGCAAGCTCTAAGGTACTAGATAGGACTCTCTAGATCGACTTCCCGGATAATAAGCTGAAGTCAAGAGGAAGCGATCCATTGAAGGAGGGTCATAATGAATCCCACGTCACCGACATGAAACAGAGAATGTAATATGAGTGTTAATCAAGACTGAAATAGTGGATCAAGGAATGTACAAACTGCAGAAGGATTTTCTCTTGAACATATCGGCGACACGACTCTGGAATTTGGCAGCATTTGACTCAAATAGGATCAAAGGTCATGTTGAAAATATTGGTAATCTAATGAGAGGCAAACGAATTTCCCAAACCCATGGAGGCAAAGTGATAGAGTGAAGATATCCCAACTCGACACGACATGCAAATAAGTGTCATTTTCAAGAGTGACATACTGCCAACACAACTAACGAATGACTTCCATTTTCCCTCACCATTTCTGGTGAGTACCTCTTTATTTTTACATAAGATTAAAGAGGATAGCATATGCTTGTCATATAAGTTTGTCCTTCGGACAAATCCATCCTAGTACATTTTACGAGCCCTAGGAAGGAGGAAGGAGGTAACGTCATGGTGACAATTTCCGATGTCATTTAGGTTTAACAAGTCTGAAAAAGGAAGAACTCAGCGTCTTTTCATGTTTATAGAGTTTGAAAAGAAGTGGAAAAGAAAACTCCAACAAGGTCCCTTTTCGTAAATAGTCCCTCATACCCGAATAGGTAGAAAATAAAATATGAGAGAACCTCTTAGTCGCGATTGGCTAAGGTATTCCTTTTTCATAAAAAAAAATTCCCAACCCAAAAAAGGGGTAAACTTATATTGGTTAGATTTTCGCAGCCTTTAACGAGTTCAAAACGACAAGAGTCTCAGCAATATTTTCAATTTTCGAGAGTCAGAAAAGAGTTGAAATTTGACTCCTCCTGGAGGAACGAGTGGTATTAAGGGTAGCAACTGGCTCCTGTGATGGTGGAACTACTCAGAACAAATAAAATTCAAGAGGTTGGCTAACAAGACCACTCATTGCAGTTGTTCCTCAACAATGGGTAAAACAATCAAGTGAGGGCATATGGTCGGTAAAGCAGATGGTGACGATGGAATGAGAAAACCAAGGTTGATCTTGCAAAACAGGCTGATAAAATGGCAATCACAAGAGGTAAAATAAAAATGGTTTCATTTTTACACAAGCTTGAAATTAGGAAACTCTGCTTGAAGTTGGTTTTATTTTTACACAAGCTTGAAAATTTTTAGAAAACTATGCTTGAAACAGGTTTCATTTTTACACAAGCTTGAAACAGAAACAAACTATGCTTGAAATAAGTTCGCATGCCCCCGCCATGATGACTCAATTCAAGGTAAATTCCTCCCAGCTTCATGGCATTCACTTAAGTAGACTATTGGTTACTAATAAGTGGATGGAATGAAGGTTCAATTACGAGATTAGGAAAAAGACTTGACTTGGATTTTACAAGATCTAATCAAAGATTCGAATTGAAAAGGGAACTGGTTTCATTTTTTAACGAGGTTGACACAGTAAAAGAGCTATACTCATGACCTAATGCATTTTTTAATGAGGTTGACATAGTAAATCCTCATAAGATCTTGTTTCATTTTTTAAGGATCTTGACACAAGAAAACGAAATCTTCTCCGACGAGCTTGTTTCATTTTTTAAGGAGCTTGACACAAGAAAACAAACTCTACTCCATCGATCTGCAATGACTTTTAATAGGTCATGGCTTCCACGAGGTTCTCATTCGATGGGAGAAGAACACCCTTGAAATGGGAATCCAATGCCCCCAGTACATAATTCACAACATCACTGACGATATTGTCACTGGATGCGAGCAAGGGACAGGTAGCCACATAATTAACCTGTGGTGGGGAAGATACCACTGGTACATAAGGACCATTAAGGGATGACGGTAGACTATATGTCATATCAAGACCAAAGAATGAAAGTTGATCAATGGTCATGATCCTACCTTCATGTGGAAAACAGATCACACGAAAGCGGGAAGAGACAAGCACGCCCATGGCATAAGCATAGTCGCGCCCCAAGAGTAAATTAAAATCCAAGGGGCCTTGGACAATCATCACGTATATATAGATGGTTTTCCCTCCCAAAGTAATAGGAAACTTCAGAAGGATCCCTAATGGTTTAATTGTTCCTCTGTTAAAATCCAACAGATTCTGAGTAACAGGCACAAGTTGTGGGGAACCCAAAGCTTGCCAGGTAGTTGAAGAAAAAATACTAACCGAGGTGCCTTCATCTATAATTTTTCCTAGGACGACCATATTGCAGGCCTGTACAGTGATCTCAAAGGGCACATAAGAAGGAAGACAATATCTCGTAAAACAACTCCAATCAAAGGAAGTGACCAAACTACATGGAGGGGGTGCCATAGGAATAAGAGGATTATCCCCTTACGATACGGGAGTGAACAAACCATCCTTCTGAATTCTAGGAACAAGAGAAAGAGGATCACTTTCCGGGGCTGTGGCAATGGGAGTCGAAGGTTCACCCTCCTAGATCAAGGAAATTGGAGGATCGGCCTCCGATCCCAGGGAATCAGAGGAAACAAAAAGAACCTGACTCGGATGAGACCCACTCTTGACGGAAAATACCTGACGAACTGTGGGTAAAATCAGGTCGATATTTTTCTCAACAATTGATTGGTCAGAAATGGACTTAGGAGACTGACTTTCAGAGAGAGGAGAATTGACCAAAGATGAATCTTAATCAATGGGTTGATCAACTATGGGAGGACTCGAAGAAAACTTCTGATAACTGACAGGAAGACAGGACTCAGAAGCCGAAAGGGTATCCAATAATTTAGAAGCTTCATCCATATAAGGACAAAGGTGAATGGGATGGTTCCCTTCACACAACCTACAGGGAAAATTTGATCTTACCCTGTTTCTTACGAGTCTCATTATCTTTAGTTGAAGGCTCATCATCAGCATGATGTCTAGAGGTTGATGATGAAGGATGAATCGGGCCAAAGGACTACACTTCTAACACCTTGGGAATACCAAGGAAATCACAAAGAAGGTGTTCACCCTCACATAGCTTGCAAGATAATTTGACTCTGGGAGACAGAGTGGGAGGTTTCTCGATATTAATTGGATGGGTAGCAATAGTTTTTGATTTTCCCCTAACTTATTTTCCTTCTTCTTCTTCGACTTCTTCTTCTTCTTCTTAGCCACCCGGTTACTAGAATCCAGACTTTCACCAGGCGAAGGGGAAAAATGAGGTGAAGGAATAGGCGAAGAAGGTGAGGGGTCAACCATAAGATCAACATGGGGTTGACATGGTTCAGGCGGAGGAGAACTCGGTTGAGAGACAGTCGGTATATTCGAAACCACAGGGGTTGAAAAAAACCAAACCAGAAGACCAATGGTTAATCCCGGGCAGGACAACGTTGCCATATGCGGGGCACCAACATTCCTAAATGAAGGAAAAGGACCAGGATTCCCATCTGAGGGGATTCCTTGATTGATGGACTCTGGAAACGTCTCCATTGGAATCAACCTTATAGAATCACTAAGGAATATAGCGTTAACCAGGAATATTTCGTGGGCAGTCAATGTTAAGTCACTGAAACAAAACTTTGCCTTTTCATGTTTTAAGATTCAAGAAAATGAAAAAAGGGGACTCTAGTCGCTTTCAGTTTGAACGAGCTCGAAAGGAAAAGTGCTCGATGATCTTTTAAAATTTTAGACAGTCATGGAAAGATCAAAATGGCTACTCAGGAAATCTAAGCAAGAGGGTGTACCAAGCTTCCGTGAACTACAATATACACCTTGGTGATCAAATGAAAGAAAAATGCCCAAGGACTTAATGTACGTGTAGGCAGTTTCCCCGAATGTTGTGTTCGATGTATCACGGTTACAAGACGGCAAACTTAGCTTCCTATGGATAAAGTATTGCAACCGATGAGGGTCTCCCTTTATATACTAGACGGTACGGGGAGCACAAGTTCTGTAGGTTTTAACCCTGTACAGAAATTATCTACGAACGAATTTTTAAAATAGAAAATAAACAATAGCGAGAGCATAAAAAATAAAACAGATAAACACAGAAATTTTCCCCTGGATCCCAAATCGGGATGACCAACTTGATTTTTCATTAAATTCCTTTTAGTGTTACAACACATATATATACATGCCGAAGCATACATAAACCCCAATCCATTAACCCTGGAGTAGAACATAACCGTAGTTCCCTTGAACGTATCTACAAAATACCAGGGCCGAAAACCATCATGCCCCAAAACCATGTGCAAACCCATGCACAAAACCATGGGCAGGTCCGCCCACCGGAAAATAAGGACCAAATTTTTTTTCCCGGGGCGCTACCCCGAACCCTGACAGGGGGGGCTATCGCCCCCCCTTGTTACCTCCCCGCGCGTGACTAGTCATGGAAATAATATAACACAAACACAACATTCTCCCACTTGTTGTTTTCTTTCCGCAGGGGGCCACAGGAGAGCTGAGTCATTAGCCCAGCTTTGTAACACCCATTGTTTCTCTACACCAAGAGAACTTCTGAGTGCTCACAGACTTTGTCAATGCATCTGAAACATTCTTCAAAGTGTCCACCTTTACCAACGACACCCTTTTAGCTTCAACCATGTATCTCACAAAGTGATATTGAACATCAATGTGCTTTGTCTTTGAATGATAAGCAGGGTTCTTAGCCAAGAAAATTGCACTTTGGCTATCACAATCTATCCTTATAGCTTGCTGCACCGACCCCATACTTGAACACAATCTCTGCAACCAAACTGATTCCTTGCTTGCATGAGTTGCTGCCATGTATTCTGCCTCTGTAGTTGAAAGAGCCACTACAAACTGTCTTTTACTCATCCAACTGATTGCACCTCCAAATAGGCTAAACACATACCCACTTGTAGACCTTCTTTGGTCTAGATCTCCAGCCCAGTCTGCATCAACAAAACCACAAATGTCCAACACTCTTTCCAATCCTAGTCTTCCCTGGTAGCATAAGCCATAATCACTGGTGCCACGCAAATATCTGAAAACCCGCTTCATTGTTGTCCAATGCTCCTTCCCTGGGTTTGACATAAACCTACTCAATACTCCTACTACATGTGAAGTGTCTGGTCTAGTACATACCATTGCATACATTAGGCTACCCACTGCACTTGCATATGGAACACGGGACATATCCTCCTCTTCTTCTTGTGTCTTGGGACACTGTTCAGCATACAGCTTTGTACCTACTGGAATCAGAACATTCAACGGTTTACTATCCTGCATATTGAACCTCTGCAATATAGTCTTGACATACTTCCTCTGGTTTAACCAGAGCTTTCTCTTTGCCCAATCTCTCTTAATTTCCATGCCCAAAATATAGTTTGCAACACCAAGATCCTTCATGTCGAATTTGGAGAACAGTTGGGTCTTCAAATCTTGGATAATTTCTTTATCATTTCCAATCAACAACATATCATCCACATACAAGACCAAATAAATAACATGGTCACCAATTAATTTAAAATAAACACAATGATCCTCCTTGCTTATGGTGAAGCCAAGTCCCCGTATATAGGTATCAAATTTCTGATACCACATCCTTGGTGACTGTTTTAACCCATACAGAGACTTCTTTAACCTACATACCAACTCTTTCTTCCCCTTCACCATAAAGCCTTCAGGTTGTTTCATGTAGATCTCTTCTTCCAGATCCCCGTGAAGAAATGTTGTCTTCACATCCATCTGTTCTACCTAAAAATCAAATGCAGTAGCAACAGATAAAAATAATCTAATAGAAGTAACTTTGGCAACAGGAGAAAAATTATCACCAAAATCAATTCTCGGCAACTGGGAATAACCTTTTTCTACCAACCAAACTTTGTATTTCTCCACCTTACCTTCTACATTCATCTTCTTCTTAAACACCCATTTGCTCCCGATGGGCTTCCTTCCAGCCGACAACTCCACCAGATCCCATGCCTCATTTTTATGCAAGGATGTCATTTCATCAACCATGGCCTCCTTCCAAATTTTTCCATCCTCTGAATCTAGTGCCTCCTTGATGGTTCAGGGATCATCATCAGTGATAGTTAAAGAAAAATTTGAACAAAAAGCAGATGGACTATACTTTTCTGATTGTCTGCTTTCCCGAACTGATCTTTTAACAGTTGGAGTTTGTGGCTCTTCCTCTTCTGAGTCTTCTTCTATTGTAGAGTCTGATTCATCCTCCTTTAGATCAAACTCTATCTTCTCAGGTTCCTTTGGTAGGACTTCATGTTTAACAATATCTTTCACCTCTTTAAACACCACATCTCGGTTGTACACAACCTTCCTTGTTTCCAGGTTCCAAAGCTTGTAACCCTTTAAACCATCCTTATACCCAATAAATATGCACCGTTCAGATTTATTATCCAACTTGGTCCTTTTCTCCTTTAGAACATGTACATATGCATCACATCCAAATACCCTCATATGTGAAAGAGATGGTTTCTTACCAGTCCATACCTCATGTGGAGTATTATCCTCCAACGCTGATGAAGGTGATCTGTTAGCCAAGTAACATGCAGTCTCCACTGCCTCTACCCAGAATTCTTGTCCTAACCCAGTACCACTGATCATGCTTCTTGCATTTTCCATCAACATTCTATTCATTCTTTCTACAACTCCGTTTTGTTGAGGTGTGTATGGAGTAGTCTTCTGTCGTGCTATACCACACTTATTACGGAACTCTTCAAATTCCTTCTTGCAGAACTCCCCACCATTATCTGTCCTCAGCACCTTTATCTTCTTCTCTGTCTGGTTTTCCACCAGAGCCTTAAATTCTTTAAATTTTTCAAAGACTTCAGATTTCTTCCTCAAGAAATATATCCATGTATTTCTTAAGAAGTCGTCTATGAATGAAACATAGTACACAGACTTACCCAGTGATGGAACCGACACAGGTCCAAACTCATCACTGTGCACAAGCTCTAATATCTTGCTCGCCCTCTTAGCACCAGAAGGAAAACTCACCCGATTCTGCTTCCCATATACATAATGTTCACAAAAATCAAAATCTATAGAGCTATTAGACATACCTTCTACCATTCCATTTCCATGCAGTATCTGAAGGCCCTTCTCTCCAATATGTCCAAGCCTTTGATGCCATAGCATGGTCTTTTCTCCAGAGACTGCTAGGCTTTTCGCTCCACTTTCGAGAACCACAGAACTGTTGCACCCATCAATAAAAGTGTTGCCCTGAAGCTTTTACAGAGTTCCAATGCAAACTCCCCGCATTAATACCAGTTCTCCCCGAACCATCTTACAGGTATCTTTCTTGAACACTATTTTTACACCTGCATCATCCATCTTGCTTACATAAATCAAATTTCTGGTCAATGCAGGAATGTGCAGAACACCAGGAAGTGTTCTAATCCTTCCACGTTGCAGCTTCAACTTGACTTTTCCACGTCTGACCATTCTGGCCTTCCTATCATCACCGCCATCATATTTCTCATACTCGTAGAACCACTCTCTATGGGGAGTGAAGTGAAAGGATGCACCCGAGTCAATCAACCATGACTCATGATCTACATGTGTATTTGAAGAAGAAGCCAAATACACATCCCCACCTTCATCCGAGGTAGTTTTTTCCTCTGCAGAAGGAGCATCATCAGATCCCTTTCCTTTCTCAGGAGCTTTAGATCTATAGTCCTTTTTGTAGTGCCCTTCCTTTCCGCATTTCCAGCACAACTTTACAAACTTTCCAGGAGATTTAGATCGCCCTTTAGATTTAGATCTCCCACTCGAAACCTTATTCTTGTTTCTGTTTTGGGACCTTCCTCGTACAGATAAGGCATCTCCATTCTGACCCTCCATATTTCACCGTCTCATTTCCTTCGACAACAAGGCTGAGACAATGACATCAAGATTCAAGGTAGTTGTATTGCTACTTATTGCAATAACCAAACTGTCCCACGAATCTGGTAGAGAACATAACAAACTAATGCACTTATCTTCATCTGAGATTTTAATATCAACAGATGACAGCTGACTTACCATAGTATTGAAGGCGTTCAAATGCTCTATCACCAAGTCTCCGTCCTTCATCCTCAGGTTATACAACTTTTTCTGCAGGAACAATTTATTCACCAGAGACTTAGATTGGTACAAAGTCCCTAGCTTGTCCCACAAGGTCTTCACCATAGCTTCCCCAGATACATTCAATAATACTGAATCTGAGACACACAACCGTATTGTGCTCTTTGTCTTCCCACCCAGTTTCTTCCAATCTTCATCTAACATTGCCATTGGTTTAGTACGTGGATCTACCGTGATCCACTGGTCCTTATCCACCAGTAGATCCTCCATCTTGAGCTTCCACAACTCAAAACTCTGACCATTAAATTTATCGATCTCTATCTTCCCACCGCTCGCCATCTTCTTTCACCGCAAGAATTGATCCCACAAATCTCCCACTGAACAGGGTCTACCTCAGGCCCGAGAAAAAAACCCCTTAGCAGCAAAGGCGTCCCCTTGAAGCCTTTAACCCTGTGCAGAAATTATCTACGAACGAATCTTTAAAACAGAAAATAAACAATAGCGAGAGCATAAAACATAAAACAGATAAACACAGAGATTTTCCCCTAGATCCCAAATCGGGACGACCAGCTTGAAAAATTAAGGTAAGCAACAAACATTAAGAATACAATATTTTTTTTAACACTTTGTAATGAAATCCCTTAAAAAGCTACAAGGCATATGAGTTCAAGCACAAAGAGGACTTCCAAAGCGTGGGCCCAAAACAAGGCATTCATTGCCTTTTACATCAAGCAATCAGAAGAAGACTTTTCAATTGAACAATGAGCAATGTAATCTATGCTCATAAGTGAACACGCAGACCAAATGAACTCAGACAAACACTTGAGACTTGAAAACTCAATCAACCAAAAAGAAAAAGGCAATCAACTAGAGATGGCTCACCAAGCAAGGAGACTAACTCAATCAGCAGGGTGATGTCCTGCGGAGCATGCAACCAGGAAATCAAAGCACAATCCTATAAAAACCTAGGGTATTATGATGCACGTCCCAACAGAAAGGACAACAAAAAAAACAACGAAAAACCAAGTCAACGAGCCAATCAAACCAACTTGAGTGAAAGGGAGAAAAAGTAAGTCATACAGAGAAAAGGACCGGAAGGGCAAGACACACTCGTGAAATACTTAGGGCAAGACCTTAATTTTTCACACACACTGGAATTGGTGTGACTTTAGGGGTTGAAACTAGTGCCAACAGCCCAATGGCGCGGCTTTATAACTGACAAATAGCGCCAATCGACGCGACTGTCAGACAAATAAAAGCGCCAATTCCTAAAAAAGAAAAAAAAAACAAATAATTTCTCATAACCAAGACCAGACTCACCACTTCAAGAAAAATATAAAAGATTGTAATTGATGAAAAAAATAGGAACAAACAGGGAAATGGTTTTTCGACTAAACTCGTCGAATGAATAAGACCTCAAAGAGTGACAAACTCAAAGGAAAATCCCCAGTGGAGTCGCTAATTTGTTGAGCAAGTAAATCCCCTCTGTGGACAGAGGCAATCCATCTAGCTCTAGGGTGGGTCTAGCAACTACATGAACATACTAACATCTACCTTCCTAGATTGTAAATGAAATTCAGAGCAAGGAAGATGACCTACCTTGTTCTGATGCTATGTTGTCGCCTTTCGTCGAAGCTTCTTGATCCGTCGCTCTTCTTAAGCTCGATACATGCTGCTACCAATGTTCGATTACCAGTATAGACAGTCAAGACACCACAACAAGCACAAAATCGCGACAAACATAAAACAATTACAACCTATCTAATTGATCAAGGAATGCTAGAAATCTCATTATAAATGTAAACAAGAGTGGAAGATAAACATCAGTTGCATTTTATTATGATAAAAACAAGGGGAGTTTACAACCAAGACTTGATGTTGAGTCTCTCCTTTGGCAGGTACGTATCTAGGCATGTTTTCGACACCCTCATACACAAAGGTCGAATATCTCACTATTTTCTTAACACACAAAAACAATCACACTCTGCACTATTCTCCCGAAGCTATAATTGCTTCTCCTCTCTAGTTAAATAAGGCAGAAGAGGTGAAAGACGTCTCCTTATATAACAATGGAAGAGGATGATATGGGCCCTCAAATAATGGGAAAAGATCTTATCCTTTGGATTAGTTCCTATTTCTTGCGAACAAGAAGCCCAAAGGGGAATTCCTCGGCCATATCCTAAAAATAAACTTCCAGCTCGCTGCTTCGCGAAGTTTCTAGTCGTGGAAACTTCATTTCTATTTTTAAAAACTTTCCAAAAGAGGATCGGCGTGAGTCCAATATTAAGACAAAGCGCCGATCTGCATGGGTCCTAGTGCAAATCTATGCTATCGGTGCAGGTTAGACACTGGGACAAAGCGTCGACCTTGAAAACTAAGTTTTTAGAGGGATCTTCCAGAAAAGTTGTAAAGGGAGATGAATTGGCAGAAAAAGTGTGGTTTAGAGGTATGTATTCCGTGCTTGGAAAGTACACAAGGGTCACTGTATGGGTCCTCTAGGATCAAGGAATGTGGAGTACAGGGACAGTGAAAAATTGATGTGTAACAACGAGATCCTGGTCCCAACAACGGAACTACTTGTTGGCTAGTTTGGGCTTGACCCAAGTTCGGCTTGGACTTCACACCAACAAAACCCTCAGACACCAACCCTTTCAGCAATGGCCTGCAAGAAAATCGCAGTCTCACCCGAGGTGCCTATTGGTGATTGTAGAACCAGGTTTATACATCCTTGAGGGACTGCACGAGGTGGCTTCTACTTTTCTTTTCTCTATTCACTTAATCTTTATGCACTATATAACTTAACCATTTACTTCATCACATTCAGATAAACATAAACATATCACATAAAAATGTAAACTATTCTATTACAACATATACTTGCAACAATTTCTTCACATAAAAAGATAAATAACAACACAACACAGATAAACATAAAATATGAGCAAAACTTATTCTTCTTTATTAAGATGGATCTATTCAATACATTCATCTTCTTGACCTGTGCACATGGTTGCATGTGGTTTGCGCACTAAGCTGCAGACTCTTCCAAGGTCTCCGCGCACTCAACTGCGGAGCCTTCCTTTAAGGCCCAAAAGTAGACTAAAGACATAAAATACAACAGTTAGTACTCATTAGCTATCAACTTATGACTTCGACACAATCATTACATCCCTTTATATATATTTACATCACTATAAAACCATGTTCCATATACCATGGGTTGGACAAAACAACTAGGTAAAATCCTGAAACCCGTTACAAAATGAGGGGCTTCGACCCACCTCAAAGCCCCTAGGCTTCACGGTACCACGCACTCTGCTCCTCAAAATGCGTAGTATTTGACCAAAATTGGACCAATTTAGGTTGTTCCCAACAAAAACTCACATAATCATTTATGTCACAGGTTGGGAGTTCATGGCCCGAAGCAACAAGGAGGCCTGAGCATTATGTGTCATGTGATCAGGCACCATGACCAAGTGATAGGAAGGTCTCAACATTAGACAGGGAGCAAGTTGTAAAGCGGCAATAATTTCAATGTCCTGAAGGAATTAACCCAAAGAATTTAGAAGGATCCTAGGACGAACCCATTGGTATTAAATTGTTGGTAGACGTGGCATTGTGGGGGCCTCCCAATTTTATCTTTGCAATTGATTTTGGATGTGCTCCCCTTCATTGGATGGACGCCTTCAAAAATTTCTTGAAGGTTCCAAAGGGAAGTTGGGATGAGACTCTCGGGATTTAAGCATAGGGACGACGTGGCGCAATGGGGCTAGTTTCTTGGCATTTAGAGAATTAGTGGAGGACCTCGTATAATATTTTATAACGTGAAATTGTATTTTACCCCAAAATGGAGGGTTGGTGAGACCCACGACCAGTGTGGCATGTGACATGGCCTCTAGGCCACGTGGTGACTAGAAAGAAAAACACATGTCAGTAAGATTTGGGGGTTTTGTATAGCCAAGTGGCTTGTAAATGGGTGACATGTGGTACACCTCAGGGGAGCCACGTGGAGGGTGACCAAGCCCTGGCGGAAATGGTGGTTGTCGTCATCCTGACGCCTTGTCCTCGACAATTTCTTATGGAGTCGAGTGCAATCCCACCCGGATTTAATCCACGGGATGATGTGGCACAATGGATCCCACACACACCACTGTGAGGGAAAGTGACATGAGGCATGGTGGAAGGGGTACACCAAGGAGGTAACCATATGTGATTGGTCTAAATCACTCTCCAATAGAGTTGAGTTGGCAGTATAATGTAGTGACATGACGTGGTATGTCCACGTAACCTTAACGCTTCATCCTCGAAGATTGATTATGGTTGGCTATGCAATCCTACCAAGATTTTATTCCCAGGGTGAGGTGATGTGAGCGGGGACCGCGCAACATTTGGAAGGGTTGAAAGGGGGTTCAACCTTCTATATATATAGTGAACTGTGGAAAAATATTCATGACCTAGTATGAGAGGGTCGACAACTTCCACATGGATATGACATGATGCATGACTTGGATATCCACATGGGCAACACATGGGAGTCATGTGGCCGGTTATATGACGTGGTGAGACCAGAGAAGTCAGATTGAAGGAAATTTTATATCATTGGAAAGTATCGACGAGACAAATGCAATGATGTCATCCATTTTAAGTTTTGAGGAGGTTAAAAAGTTTGAAAAAATTATACCCCATTTACATAAATAAACCTTGGAGGTTGGGTCATCAGAGTAACTGCCTCCTTCTATCCTTAGTAGGGGCTAGGGATAATAGGGGCTATGTTACACTTGCAGTCGCATACCTTCTAAGTTTAGGCATCCCCTTCTCTTCCTCCCTAATACCTCTAGTGATCCATTCCTTAGTAAGGATTGATCACACAAGAAGAGACTTAAGATTTATGGATTCCCACAACCAAGTAATCCCTCTATCTTGCTCTAAATAAAATTTGTCATAACATAACTCATGGTGATCAATGTATGTCATAGGGTTCCAGTGTCACTAAAATGGATTTTTCCCTAGGATTTTCAGCTTCACAACCATCATCTATCCTTCCTGGATATATCATCATCTCACCTTTATCACAAGAATACAATTTCCATGACATTAATCATAATAATTTAAATCAAATACTCTTCCTTTTTCTTTTCTTTCCCAAAATTGCTTCATATAGGAATCACATTTTATAAATATGAGATTCTTCTCATGATGTTTGAATATGGTAGTGTTCAACCTTAATTATCATAACCAAGGCCATTTCAATTGTAATATGTACTTTCAATCATCCAAATAATGTTAAGTGTCCATACATTAAAAAAAAAAAATCATTGCAAGATTTATAAGATCCACTAAAGTGATCTCAAAATTATTATATACATAATAATTAGATTGCTTTCAACTGATTTAAAAATAAATTGAAATGAAGTAATCATTTCATCATTTATTTGCATCACAATCATTCCAATCATTTCATAGTGGACACAAACATTTATTCCAACAATGAAAGGGTCAAAACTGAAAGATATGAATCTTTAAAATCATGAGTAATTAGCTTCCACTTTGCATCTTTGTAGCATCAGAGATTCATGCCACTCATTCCACTACTCAAAAATTCCTAAAAAATTAGAAGTTATTTCTTTTCATGACATTCAATCATGCAATTGATTGTCTTAGAAAAGCATGCATGCACCCAATGCAACAAGCATATGTACCATCATAATTCATAATATGAGTGTTACGACCATATCATGCCATTGTAACTTATGGATGCATCACAAAGATTCTAGCAATATTTACACACTTAAGGCTTATTTCCTTTGTCCTAACCCACTGGGTATTAATACCAAACTTGCTTTCATATATCAAAAATTCTATACAATTTTCACATTAACTAGGGAAAACCAATCCTTCAATTACATGTTCCTTAGCACAAAACTCAACATTATTTGATAAAAAAACTTGTCTCAAGCTTAGAAATTATTGGGCCAATACTCTTGGACCCTTGAACACAATTGCAGTCCCTCATTTGCGTCATATGTCCCACATTTTCATGCATTCTCTCAATGCGTTACCAAAAATATTTTATCTCATGAGTGAAATATTTATTCATTTAAACATTTGTTCAACATGGTACCTCAATGCATGTACACATTATTAATATTTTACCAATATTTTTGTGCTGGCAATTTTTTCCCTTAACCATACCCCTTCTTGGACATCCATGCAATACATGCATTAATTTGAAAAACAAAAGATATCAAATTCAATTGAAAGGAATTCTTACCCAATTCCTTTACCTTTTTATAGATACTTGATGTTGTAACATTCAAAAACCTCTTAAATGATCTCAATCTCATATATTAGTCACAACTCTATCATTTCATCCACTTACACATAAGTTTCAATGGATATTCATAAAGGGAATTTGCAGTTTGTATCCAATTTACACATTCAAATAATGCCTTTAGTTATGCACCTAAACATGTGCATATATATATATATAGTCATGCATGTGACAATATATATATAGTCATGCATGTGACATACTTGCGCATATTCATCCTCTCTTGTTATCAATCATTGACATGACAAGTCTCATAAGAATACACATAAGAATGCTACTTTATTTCATATGGTAGTTAACAATAAGAGATCACTCTTGCACAGTTTCCATATGAACATTCCATTTGACATGGAATTCATTATGTAACCTTACTGTATTACCCAAAAAATAGTAAGTACCAGTGTCTATTTGCTTACCATTCACACATTCATATTTTCATAAATAAAACATATTATCCAAGCATACTTTTTAGTTAAGGGAAACTCCCTTCTGAAGCCATTTTCATAGTTAAGGCTTCACTACCCATCTTGTTCATATTGACCTGGTCAATCCCTCCTTAATCAATCCATTATCCACATCTTCCTTCTAATGTAACTATGCAAAGCAGGCTTCCAAGCTCATTAAGAATTCACACCAAAGATTTTGTTAAACAATTAGAATATGGAGCCCATTTTGCAGGTGGTTTATCAACTTCCCTCTAACAACAAGAAAAAAGTTGGTTTATTAGTTGTACCTACAAAAAGCACTAGGGTGGTTTATTAGTTGTTTCTTAGTAGTAAGCACCATAATGACTCACTCTTTCCCCTAAGTTCATTCACATGGATTCACCCAAGGTAAAAATGGGGTATTGCTCAATCTCAAGATTTGGAATCCATTGTCTAGGTGGTTTATCAACCGTATTTTCATAGCAAGCGCCACAGGGGTCTGATGTTCGTTGTCTATGTGGTTATTAGTTAATCAAAAAGCACCACGATGACCCATAATTCCCTATCTAGATGGTTTATCAACTATACAACAAGAACCACATTGATTTAGTCTTCCACTGAGTCTCCCACTGACCACACAAGCTTAGACAATACATTTTAATGGCCTCACACACAAACACTAGTCCCTGCACTCCTCCCTCCAGGGCTCTAACATTCTAGAATACATCCCAAAGAGAATTGCACTCACAACGCTCTCACAACACACTACTACATTTGGCGCAAATTCCGACACTTGGTTCCGACGCTTTTGACCAAATGTCGGAAATTTCCCCAAATTTTTTCCATCCCGCCCGAAACCGTCGCTACAATTTCATGCTTATAGAAAATTGCTCATGACTGAGACACTTAGAAAAGTGTTTAATTATGTTGTTTGGAGGAAGACGTCGCAATTGCGACACTATGGCGCAAAGCGTCGCTATTGCGACGACTATCTCCAAACGTCGCAAGTGCGACACAATGTCGAAGTGTTGCAATTGCGACGTTTGGAGCCACCTGTCGCAATAGCGACACTTTGTCCGCTGTCGGTATAACGACACTTATATGCATGCTACATAAAAATACGAAACTTATATGCGCGCTTCATAAAAATTCAAACTTATATACATAAAAATGATTTCGCTTGTTTCAGATCCCGTCGTAAATAGCTACATTAAAAGCCTCATATCGCCGGCGATTCACCCTCCTCCGCTTCGTAGACAAGATTTCGCCTCAAGATGCCCCGAGTCTTCCTTGTAATATTTGCCCTCAAAGATTCACTCGCCGTTCACCTCACTTAACAGCACTCACTCCCTACTTCTTGCAACTGTTGCAAAATGGTGTTCTCATCACAGGCCCTTCCTCCCATAGTAGGGTTGACTCTATTTGGGGTTTTTTTGGTCAATTCCATTGGATTGTGTTAGGCCGTAGGGTTCTCTCTAGATGTCAAGAATCAAGATTCAATACCCTCTATTATCTTCATCACCCAATACAAGATTTAAATTTTTCCCAAAGAAACGCTTATTAATTTGGCAGCCATTATTTCTCCCTGCTTTAAAAACCCTACATTTAAATGAAAACAAGCATTGCATTTCAACTACAAAAATCTATTAGTGTTCAAACGTACATGTGTGCTACATTAAAGTCTGATATCACGCGCGCATTCGCCCTCTGCTCTTGCAGAACAGCATTCACCCTCAGCTCTTGCAGAACAACTTTCGCCCTCAGCATTCACCCTGAGCTCTAGCAGAACAACATTCGGCCAACATTCACCTCAATTTTCTCGCAGAATATAAAGAGAGATTTCGGCCTTTGCAATAAAGATTTTCCCTTCAAAGATCGGTCAAAGATTCGGCCTCAAATTTCCTGCAAAATGGTGTGTTCTCACTCATAGTCAAGGCCACCATAGTAGGGTTGGACTTATTGGTGTTTTTTGGTCAATTCATTGATTGTGTTAAAGTCGTAGGGTTCTTCTAGATGTCAAGAATCAAGATTCAATACCCTCTATTATCTTCATCACCCAATACAAGATTTAAATTTTTCCCAAAGAAACGCTTATTAATTTGGCAGCCATTATTTCTCCCTGCTTTAAAAACCCTACATTTAAATGAAAACAAGCATTGCATTTCAACTACAGAAATCTATTAGTGTTCAAATGTACATGTGTGCATCACTTGTGTAGGGTATTCCTTTTCCACTTTCACATTATCCAAGAATGTGTGCAGTATAGTTCATATTTTTTGTGATTTATATTATCTTGAAAAAGGAAAGGTAAATTATTTCCATGGAAAAAGAAGGTTTTCCCTTTTTATAGGTTGTTTGGACTTACGTGGAAAAATTTATGGTATGCCTTTCATATTATGTAGTTTAAATTTGAATTAACAGATTATTCTACATGAAAATATAATTACCTATGGGATGTCCTTCATCACTAATTAAAATTATAGGGTTTCAATTTCCTAGACTCTAACTCATCTGATGCTAAATTCTAGGTTCTCATTGGTGGATCACTCTTCCATTGATTTCCTTTCCCTCTGGATCTTGTCATACTTTAAAAGTCATCAATGATACATATATTATTTCAGGTATCCCAAAAGGCTTTATAGTGGAACATATTGTGAAGTTTTTTGATACTTGAGGATTCTTTTTAGAACTGCAACGCGGTCTATGCTATCGAGTTATATACCAAGCAACTTGTCCTTAATAACCACACTATGAGGTAGGTTCAACCAGTTTGAACTTGTTGGGACATAGCATATGAAGTTGTGTGATGAGTCCATATCACAAGTCTATTATGGTGACAAAAGTGAAGACACATAATGATAGTTATTATGTTAACATTACTAGAAACATTTTCGAAATTATCCATGCTATCAAGATGTCAAAATTCCAGGCATTAGGTGTCAATACTCGTAGCTATTAGATAATAATAATAATATTAAAAAATCACAACTTTATTATTGAAATATGATTGTTACACATTGGTAACCTAGTTCATGAGTTACTATCACCCAAAGACTGCAAAACAAACTTAAAATATAAATTAAACCAACATGAGAACCCAACTAAGGGTTTCTCGACAAAATCATGCCATAACCTGGCATTTTGAAACCCAAATTTGAATCCATCATAAGTAATACAATGCAAACTCAGATGGATTTTCAATGCATGTTTGCATGCTACACTTATTCTCTGTCTAGATATCATTTTTTAAATGGAACCATTAGTCAAGCCCACAGTCCTTTTTATGTGAAAATTTCAGCTCTATTTGAGCTCTTTTTTGCTCCACCACCTCCATAAACATATGCAAACATATATCATGATCTTGGAATTCCATTACATATGTATGTGCCAATGTTCCATAATCATGCCCCATCATCAATTTAAGAAATTTCCATTGAATATCAAATTATGGAGGGGGGGAACTTTTTGCTGCAACATTTGGCTCAAAATCAGTGACCATCTCCGTATGAGGTGAATGAGAACTATAGATATTTGAAGAAGTAGATTAGTGCCTTTTCCTCTGGCCATGGAGTCATATACAGTCATCCATCACAAAAATTTGTCTTTTTTCATTCTCACCTTGAAATTTGCAAAAATTCATGCCCTAATTGAAACGACACTAAATTTGAAAGATATAATAAAAATGCAAGCTAGAAGTGCCCTATTAATACAAAGGGAAAACCTTCCTACCTACCCTAACTGAGATAAATTTTGATTGAATAGGAAACATGATATTGCCAATGGAGTTGATCCAATAACTTGTTAAATGTATGGGACTAAATCATGCATTTGATTTCCAGGGAAACATGCGCATGAAGAGAAAAAGTGCAGAATTAATGGAAAATCCATACATGCCACTTATAAAAACTACACCGAAAGGTCAAAAAATACTTAAGGCCTTAACTTAATTTGAATCCAAAAAATGACAAAACAGGATTAGTGAAAACACGAGAGTGGTGTGGGTGAACAACATAAATAAAAAGTGAAGATACCTTTCCCCAAGATGCCTTTGTCACCGTTGTATGAAAACATGTTTTCTTTTCCCTTTATACATGCAAGTGAATGCATTATAGGTATGGTGTTTTCCCAGAATAGGAGAAGCCTACTTAAATATATCATTCGTGGATTGAATGTTTGGGTGCCTTAATGTGTAATGACATGTTTCCAGGACTGAATTCAATGCAAGGCATATTTGAAACTCTAACTCTGTCTTCCAATGTCTTATTAGAAATTATTTAAGTTTTCATTTTTTGTTTTCAAGTTAGATATTGTTTTCAAGTTTTTTACATTTATAATTTTATTGCAATGTGGCAGACTGATCAGAGCAGTGCAGGAACAACCCCGAGACGGGATGATCGCGGAAAGAGGCCAGCGGAAGAACATGTAAAGTGCCAGCATTGCTCTATCTTCAGGTATTTTAGTTATTTACATATTTGAAATAATATTAATTTTGTTCAAATATGCAGACACCTAGCCATGGTACGCCTGATGATTCCCTCTTTGAGGAAGAGCTTTCTTCATCCCTATCTCCAGTGTTCTTGTTGCAAAAAAAGGCATGAGATGCAAGGTCGGAATTTAATACTTTGATAGACGCGCCTCAAACACCTGAAACAGAAGAGAGGATACAACATCTTATGAGGCAGCTAGAAAGATATCAGGTAATAATAAAAAGTCAAAAGGATATTTTTTTGTTCTGCATGAGATGAATTGTGATAGTTTGATGTTTAATTTTTACATTGACTAAACTAACAAAAAGTTCTTTTGTATGTAGCGTTTCGCATTTTACAAACCTCCAAAGTAATAGTGTAGGGATCACAATGCTGCAGAGATTGCCCACCAACCTCTCAGAGAACTTCTACTCCTAGTGCCAAATGGGCTAGGCAATTACACCATGCCCACAGTACCCAAACAACCCCGTCAATCTGTGCTGGCAATGATGAGCTCATATACAATCCTCTCTCTCTCTCTACATTATTGCGTTTCCTGGAGCTACACGTGTCAGCTCCACAGGGACCATTAATGGCACGTTGTTGGTGAACGATGAGGGTGTCCCTATAAAGCATGTACAACTCCCAGGTAAATTTTAATATTTTAACTATTTAATGTACTTTATCTAAAACATATTTATCATGATTTTTATTTTTAAATTAATGATAATATCTTCTTTTTCTTTTGGTTTTATTCTGTGTAGGAAACAATGAGTTCTACAGGATTCTCGAGAGCCATGCGTTGGTAATTTTTGGCCCAACCATACGTACAGGGTGGAATTCCCAGAATTCCAACCTGAAAAAAGAACTTCTAGATTATCTATAAGCCCTTTTTGGGGCTTCAGACATTTGTGATAATGGAATGTGGCTCCTGTGTAGCCGCAAATATTTGAAATATACCAGGGACACCTATAGGACGCAATTGCAATTTAACCCTAGATATGAGCGTCCTCTCGCAGTTTCAGAGAGTGAGTGGAGAGCACTCATCCATGACGGAAAAGAGAAAAGGGCAAAGAAAGAAGGAAAATGCCAACTGGACCCGCAAGGTAAATTACAACTTTAATTCAATAGCTTTAATTTTCTCTATGTCTAAAATAAAAGTGTGCTACGTCATATCTAACTTCAATCTTTTGATGCTAGGTTGCCTGACACCTCAAAGGAAACCAAAGCTAGGATTGAAAATAAGGGCCATCACAAGCTAGGCCAGGGCAGCTACTTGAAATTAGTTGCAAGAATTGTAATTAAGTAGCTAAACATCTTATAATTAATTGTATCACCTTCCAACGTTTTTGTAATCCTATCAAATATGATTAAAAATACATAATCATATGTAATGTAGGGTGATGACTTCGGAACAGAAACTACAGAGGAAGATAAAAATATCACTTTCCATTTCGGCTATCAAGCCGTAGTTGAACGTCGCAGAAGCTTGGGGAAGGTCCCAAGATCCAGAATGCCTGATAAGGTAAAACATTAACCTTTCAATATGTTTGTTTTCGTCCATAAATTTAATGTCTAACAACTTTGTTTAAATCAGGGGAGCAACACTACCGACGAGGGAAATAACCCAGTTTTAGAGCCAGATGTAGATGATCCTCACGTGCAACCTGATCATTGTAGTGGGGACCAGGCCGACAATGCTACTATCAGTGAGGGTCATGACGGTAATTAATTTCCACTTATAATTTTTTCTAATTATACCTTGATGGTTGTCCTTATAATGTTTTTTGTTTAAATGACAGAGAATGTTTCCCTTGAGGATCTTACCACCAGAGAGGAAGACAGGGCAACAGTCCCAACGACGACAACTGGTGCACCAGGTAAATAATCTCATTGTAATTTTTTTTATTAATATTACCGAACTAGTTCAATGATATTTAAAAACTGATAATTAAAATTTAATATTATCTGTTTTTGGAGGCGATGCCCCGTCACTGGATGAGACCAGACATCGTGACAATGCAACTAGGTCAGCGGCGACATCTGGTGCACCAGGTAAATAATCTCATTGCAATTTTTTTTATTAATATTACCGAACTAGTTCAATGATATTTAAAAACTGACAATTAAAATTTAATATTATCTGTTTTTGTAGGCGATGCCCCGTCACTGGATGAGACCAGACATCGTGACTACGCAACTAGGTCAGCGGCGACAACTAGTGTACCAGGTAAATAATCTCATTGCAATTTTTTTTATTAATATTACTGAACTAGTTCAATGATATTTAAAAACTGAAAATTAAAATTTAATATTATCTTGTGCTGGCGCTCGCCATCGATATGACCAGACGCCGTGGACAATGACAACTAGGTTACGAAATCGTGCAACGTAAATAACTTACTGTACTTCACATATTAATAACCATTAATGATATTTAAAACTCAATTAAAATTTATTATTATCTGCTTTTTTGCATGGTTATGCCCGCCACTAGATGTAGAGCCCGTGACATCATGAATACGAATTAGGTCGTTAGCATGGTCAAAGGTGTCAAACAAAAAGAGCAGCAATGGCGATATCATGATGTAAGTAGGAGCTTTAAAAATAGGAAGAAGAAAAAGAAAATTTGACAATGTAAAATATTGTATTATTATAAGACAAACGTTACCATACTTGGAACATTTTTTTGCGGTATATAAAAAACTCATTTATCATACTATTTTTATGTCAAGCATTAATTGCAATGTTTCCTTGCGTACTTTCTTGAATATCATCACATAATACTCATGGTTTGGATTGATGAGCATGTTCTGAATGGTTGTTTGATTCATAAGAACCACCCATATAGTCATCTTGAGATATTTCAGAAGTTTTCTCGGGTTTCCTTTTTCACCATTTCTAGTGGGTGGGATGGTGTGGGGTGATCCATCAATACTGGTGCTCTTATAGTAGGGAATTTGTTTTTGGGGATATAAAGGAGCATTTGATGTAGATATCCCATTGGATGCATTCATAGATGGGCACGAAAGGTCAAGAATTTAAATTAAAAATATGCAACCTCTAGCATGGCAACCTGAAGGCCGCGAGAGACACTGGTTAAAGATTGTTTTGTGCTGGCCTTAATATAGTTGTGATTTCTTTCTATTATCTTAATGCAAATATATAGTTCGGTCTCATTAAAATGAGGATTGTGGTTGTATTTCTCTTTGGTTGTTTCTCTCTTAATGCTCCAGAAGTTGCCAAAAGTTGCGATAGTTGTTTAGTTTGCCTGTTACAACTTAAAAGTGGTTTTTAACAATGGGAGTCATGTTTTTTAAGGTTCATACTAATATGAAGATATTGTAATTCTATATTCAAGATAAGAGAAGATGGCCTTTGCTTTGGGCAGTATGACAACAATTGCCACATCTACCTCATTGGGTAACAATGGAAAGGGGAAGAAGTTGGGTGCAATGTTTGATAATTATGGCAGACAATTGTCTTCTCTTTCAGTTTTTTCATCCATTTCCTTTAATCGCTCAAGTAGAAGAGGGACTCTGAGATTACGCGACAGAGAGAAGGTAGTTAATACAAGAGCTATGGAAAAGGAGTTGTACTTCAACAAGGATGGCTCAGTGACAAAAAAATTGCAGGTCAGAGAAAAAATTATGTTTAAAGGAAGGCCACCTGCACGTGAAACTTCACTGCGGTGGATCTTTCCTTGTCCACTTATATTCGATTTTAATGTGTTATTTTAATTTTTCATGGAGGGTTGTTTTGGCATATGGTCTGGCATTCAATTGCACACTTACTTAAAGCATTGTCAATTTGTCTTGCAGGCGGTGTGAACAAACTTGCTGATCTTGTTGGAGTCACCCTTGGGGCGAAGGGAAAAATGTTGTCTTGGAGAGTAAGCATGGTTCTCCGAAAATAGTTAATGATGGTGTGACAGTAGCTAAGGAGGTAATTTGTAGATGTGTGCTCTGGTTTTCTTTTTAACGTTGTATTAGTTCCCTCTCTTAAATGTCTTAGATTTGGTAGGCATAATTTGAAAACTCAAAGGTGAAAGGAAACATATTTGTTACCCAGTGGTCTATTTGGCCTATGGACTAGCCACATTAGAGTAATGCATAAAGCTTTTCACAACAATAAAAGGAAAGGGTTATGGCTGAGTCAAATTTTATTGTTATTGAAAGTGTAATGAAATGTATCTCAATGCTATGGTTTTGGCCTTTTTATTGGTTGAATTAGAGGACCCAATTGAAAATATTGGGGCCAAGTTGGTAAGGCAAGCTGCGACAAAGAAAAATGATTTAGCTGGGGATGGAACCACAACATCTGTTGTTCTTGCACATGTTGGAATATTGAAAATTTCCAGAACAATGAATGGAGAATAAATCTCCCTTCCTCTAACACAGAGAAAATAAAAATTTCTTTGACAGGAGACAGAGTTTCAATACTTTGAAAACAAACTTCTATTCCCTTCAATAACTCAAAAAAAAACTATTACACTACTTCCTCACTGAGAGGGATTACAAAATTAAGACTGCTACAAAACGCAGTGCATAAAACCAACTCACTGTCTATTCAAAACAAACATACTCTGTCTCTAAAACACTCTGCTGTGTTTTTCCCTTTCGTGACCATTGTGTATACACACTTTTAAAAAGTTACATCATTTTTCATTTTTTCTTTTTTAAGAAGACTCATTTTGTAATAAAAATTTACATATTGTCTATAAAAACTATCAAGATTTTTCGTTCTTTTTATTTTTATGTAGAAATGTGAACACATAAAACATATTATAATAAACCCTTTTAAAAAAAATTGTAAACCAAATTTAGGCCCACCTTTTCATTTTGTATATATATATATATATATATATATATATATATATATATATATATATAAAAAATATATGGAGTATTAAACTAATTAAAACATTAAAGACCCTTTCCGCCGGACTTCCAAAGTCTGAGTAATTAGATCAATCAAACCAAATTGTATTCCAAAATGGAAAATATCATTAATTTCTTAACTTCTGAATTTCAATCCAATGCGCCCTTATAAAAAATTATCCATTTTCACAAAGTTAAAAAGATTCCCTTCAATTTCATGCGATCCAATATTAATGCTCCACGTGTCCTCCTTTTGAATTTACAAAACTATCGGGTAAATTTCTGTTTGTTTAATTTCTGGTTGGTGAATTGAGTTAATGATGGTTGTTGTGTTTAAATACAATCCTGTACAGAAATATGGCTGCGGCCATCTACAAAAAAAACTTGCAGGAATTTTAAATGCTGAATTAAATTTCTGGATGGCATGCAAGCAACCTCCAAAAAAAAATGTTGCTGCTGCATCCGTCCTTCTGCTGCAGCAGCTGAAGTTAAAATTCAACAGCACAGGGTTTAATAAGTGAGGGTGTAAAGGTAACTTTTTGTCGATGGTACTGGATTAAGATCATCTATTCATTTTTGTAGGGTCTTATGGTGTTTGGTTTTTTAGTTTTGGGTTGGGTTTATTGAGTCTAAGATAGTTTTTGAGTGAAAAATTTGCTATCAGGTATTAAAAAAATTTGGTTCTTTTGTCAAAATTTATGAGCTTGTTAGGAAATACAAAACTGACAATGGTTGTATCTTAAATTTGTGGAAAATAATTTGAAATGAAACCTTTTGTTTAGGTTGTTGCAGCAGGTGCAAACCCCATTCAAATTACTAGGGGCATTGACAAGACAATAAAGGCCCTTGTTTCGGAACTCAAAATTTTGTCAAAGGAGGTAAACGCTTGCCTTTTGAGTAGGCTGGTTTTCCTTTTTGCCGATGGTTTGGTGTATCTAATTGAATTAGTTGCCTAAGGTATTTTTGGTTGCAAACTCCTTTTCATTTTTCATACAGTATTGGCCTTGTGGAATACATTTTATTGTGTGGTCTTGTTAGATCTACAACATTTGTAGTTTTTTAGTCTTATGGTTGAGGTGCACTTTTATTATGGAAATAGTTGATGCAATATTGTCATTTAATCCTTACTGCAGGGTAGCATGTTGAGAAGTTTCTTGTGAAACATTTGGTATTCAAAATGACACTTGATCCTATACAGCATCATGTACTTGACTTCAAAATTCATATTCAAAGTGTGCCAGACAATTCTTGCAAAATTTCAAATATTTAGGTTGTTTTAAACCATTATCTTTTTCATGTATTGGATGCTGAAAATGTGAAAAAGACTTTGGTATGAAACCAACTGGTGAATAATTTCCAGCACAACAACCACTTCCAAGACATGATTTAGAAGTAGAACAAATGTGCTTATGAAGCATAGAAAGATATCCTTGATGCATTGTCAATTTTTGGTTAGGGTTATTTTTGGAGAAAATAACTCCTTATTCCTAGAATAGTGATCTTCAATACAAGTAAATGCCAAAGAAGAGAGATCATCGTGTGACGCAACAAAACTGAAATTGGACCCCTAAGGAGAGCTGGTGTGTCTACAATCGCTCTGTCAGCATTTTCCCCTGGTTTACCCCGTTCTTTTCCTCCAGCCTGGGTCTTAATTGACTTCTTCTTTCTTCGGGTTTATTTATCAAATTCATAGAATTTGATAAATAAATACCATCCACAATGGTTGGACTTTAATTTATATTCCCGACTTTATATTATCTCCAAGCCTTATAACCAATGTTTAACTTTCAACACTTTGTATTTATACTCAACGTTTCTTTTTAAATAAATAACTTGTAATGAACTTTCGGCTCTATATTTCACCACCCAGCCTTACAACAATCACGCTCCAGACTTATGCTAATTATCCGCCAATCGTTAAATTAAACAATTTCATTATACTCCGGCCCCACCTATATATATCAATAACCAATCAAACACTCGTATCGTACCTGTCTATCCTCCGCACACCTTAGTTAACCTCCGGGCAAGTTCAACGTGCGACCACCATCCGATGGCCCTTCTCCAAATCAACAACTCTTGGCAATTTCACTCGGCTTCCAACATCGGGCTTTAACGTGCGATGGCATGGGTTAAAAGGTGGTTTTCCGGGGGTCACTTCACCACGTGTCAAATTCCCTATGGAATCGCTCGCGAATAGGAAATACCGCCTACTCCGCAAAAGCGATGCGATATGGGCAACCCGCTTTTGTGATTCCGCTCATGGTTTTGGTAGAGGGCTTGACCACGGGTACAAGTCTGGTTCCGCTATCCTTTTGTTTGTTAACTCATGTCCAATCCTCGGGTCAGGTTCCGAAAGCACAACAATTTTGTCTCTTTATTAAGAGGGATTTTTATATTTGAACAGTTTTCACGATCCCGGTTCTCTACACAGACCTCGCCTTCGAGTGGGGTGAGTTCACAGGGTTATCCAACAATTTACGGGAATTCAAAGACAGAAGAATGGAATTATCAGTACCCAATCGCCTCACAGCTAAACAATTCTTCACAATTAGCAGTTTGAGATAATTCAATGGCAACTAATCTTGGAAATCATTTAACTGGAAACAATTGTTCACACACAGAAACCTATTAACAAAAGTGAATTCCTTGAATTTCACCAAATATTTTCTTTGAATTCCTTGCTTTTAAAAGCCAATGATATCCCTTATTGTGTTAATGTTACGTAAATTCCTTGTCCTAGTACCTCACACTCTACTATGAATGTTTTACCAAAAGTAGGTGCAACCGATGTTGGTGTAGAAGACATGGCATCCATTAAAAGAGAGAATGCCAAAGTAGCCTCATCATTCCATATAAATGATATTCTCTTCAAGAGATATGTGAGTGGACTTGAAATGCATGCATAATTCTTAACAAATGATCAATAATATCATGTAAGTCTAAAAAATCTTCTAAGAACCTTGATTTTCTTAGGAATAGGTCATTTTGTAATAGCTTGCATCTTTGAGGCTCCAACTTCACTCCTTCCTTTAAAACAATATGAACCAAATACTCGAATTCTTATTTCCCAAAAGCACATTTGGATATTTTTACATAAAAATGATTGTTCTCAATAATTTATATAACTTTTCCATGTGTTTAGTGTGGTATTCCCATGATTTATTATAAATATGTGTATTATCAAAGAAAACCAACACAAATTTTATAAGATGGGATCAAACAAAATTGTTCTTAAGTCGAGCTCGCCGGACTTCAAACGACGATAAACCATAATTCAAACCAAATTCACGTTCCAAAATAGCCTGCTGACGTCGGCCAATTTTGTGACGCGAAAACCAAATGAATTCCGCCCTAATCTTTTTCTGGTCTGAAGTTGGGCTGGCGTACAGAGAGAAGTTGTGACGCGAATTTCTTATCAAATTCGCCCTAATATTTTTTGGGTCTGGATTTCCATTGCGCGAGCGGCCCAAACAAAGATCCACTCCAATCAATTTCTGCCACGTGTACTCAATAAAAACTTGCCCTGCTCCCGGCTGCGGGTGCATTCGATGGCGTTTAAGGCGATGGGACATGGATATGGCAATTTCATATCAATCGCATTAACATTTAACGTTGTTCAATTAAGTTTTCACATCAAATCCGCATTAATTAATTTTTAACACTGTTCAAGATCGGCCTCCACTCCTCTTAGCGATTCTGCACGCTCCAATATGATCCGGCCTTCGGCTCTCATTATTAATGATCAGAGATTAATTATGACGGGCGTCCTTTGATTGCATTGCAGTCAGGTCGAGAAAATGGCTTTTAGCTATGGTTTTTCAGACGAGCCGGTTGCTGGATTACACTGCCTGCTAACTGTGATGATAAGGAGAAATGGCCAGCTGAACTGCTGCCTAGACCTTGCAGCATATTTGCATTTATCTCGGTTCTGTCTCTGTCTGTCTTCCTCTGTTAATTGGAATTATGCTTCTCTGTCTCCTCTTGTGCCCACTGCGCCTGAGACTGCACCCATGCCTCGCGTGTGTCATAGGATGCGTTGTCGCAGGGGGAGCACTAGAGGTCAACCCCTACGGGCTCCCTCCAGCCCCTCAACAGAGTCGACTTTCGGCCAGTCCAGTGATTATTACGCAGGTCGATATCCAAATACTAGGAGTGGGCAGGGTCGGGTTGTAGGATCTGGCCACCGTATGGATTCCCCTGCTCCTTGCTTCCCCATCGCTAGTTCACCTTCTCCCATGACGCGCACTGTGCAATTTTCCTTTAGTTGCTCTCTCAACCGCCCGCGAATCACGGCTTTAGTCACTGTGGTCTTCCGCGAGGAGGCCCAAATGGAGGAAGAATGCACCCGTCCGGCGGGTCTGAGCTCGGAAAAGGCCGGCCAACATTCGGGCCATCAGGAGGGGAGCCGTGGCATGCATGTGGAGGTAGCACCTAGTGATCCTGGACCTTCCGAAGGATGGTTCCGAATCGTGGAGGAACCACCGGAGGAGTAGTTTGGTTAATTTGTTTTTCTTGCTTAGTAGGCCCACTTAATTGGGCTGCTTTTATATTATTTTACTGTGCTGGACCTTTGTAATATTTTTGAATTCTGTAAATTAAACGTTCAAGACTGGTTTCCCCGTATGAGGGCAGTCTTCTTAATTTTTTGATTTTTTGATGACAAATTTGCCACGAGTCTGGCCAGGCAATGTTTTTGACTTCGGTGTAATTTTATTCGCAATGTTAATAGATTAACTTTACTTAGAATTCTCACATGATTAGCGTTTTTCTTGATCTGTTCAAGGATTTTGGGTACTTTAATTTGTATTTGAAACAGTGGATGTCGGTACTCTATCTGTTGCTTTACTGTTCTACATACTGCTATTTCACTTTCTTATAGTTGCCTCGGGCATATTTGGATGCTTTCTCAGATTGTCGATAATCTCCATGTGGACTGTTTTACTTCATATAATATATTCAAAACAACGTTTTTTCTCTTGTGAAAAAAAATGATTAATGTTTATCACTCTGCCTTCAAAACTAGCGATGCTGGTCTATGTTGCTGGTTTATTGATATGGTCTGATGGTCTTTTTATATTTTGGACATATCACACTCCTCACATGATTAGCGTTTTTCTCTGTTCAAGGATTTTGGGTACTTTAATTTGTATTTGGAACAATGGACGTAGGTACTCTATCTGTTGCTTTACTATTCTACATACTGCTATTTCACTTTCTTATAGATGCCTCGGGCATATTTGGATGCTTTCTCAGATTGTCGATAATCTCCATGTGGACCGTTACTGGGTTTTATATCAAGTCGTTGTATGTGACATGGGATATTTTTCTATCATTGTCTGGGGTGGGACTTCCACTTTTCTGGATGGATATTTGGGTTCCAATCTTCAGATGTGAAAATGTAATGACTTCATGGACTGTTTTACTTCATATAATATATTCAAAATAGCATTTTTTCTCTTCTGAAAAAAAAAAAGATTAATGTTTATCATTCTGCCTTCAAAACTAGCGATGCTGGTCTATGTTGCTGGTTTATTGATATGGTCTGATGGTCTTTTTATATTTTGGACATATCACACTCCTCACATGATTGGCGTTTTTCTCTGTTCAAGGATTTTGGGTACTTTAATTTGTATTTGGAACAATGGACGTCGGTACTCTATCTGTTGCTTTACTATTCTACACACTGCTATTTCACTTTCTTATAGATGCCTCGGGCATATTTGGATGCTTTCTCAGATTGTCGATAATCTCCATGTGGACCATTACGGGGTTTTATATCAAGTCCCTGTATGTGACATGGGGTATTTTTCTATCACTGTCTGGGGTGGGACTTCCACTTTTCTGGATGGATATTTGGGTTCCAATCTTCGGATGTGAAAATGTAATGACTTCATGGACTGTTTTACTTCATATAATATATTCAAAACAACGTTTTTTCTCTTGTGAAAAAAAAATGATTAATGTTTATCACTCTGCCTTCAAAACTAGCGATGCTGGTCTATGTTGCTGGTTTATTGATATGGTTTGATGGTATTTTTATATTTTGGACATATCAAACTCCTCAAATGATTAGCGTTTTTCTCTGTTCAAGGATTTTGGGTACTTTAATTTGTATTTGGAACAATGGACGTCGGTACTCTATCTGTTGTTTTACTATTCTACATACTGCTATTTCTCTTTCTTATAGATGCCTCAGGCATATTTGGATGCTTTCTCAGATTTGTCGATAATCTCCATGTGGACCGTTACTGGGTTTTATATCAAGTCCCTGTATGTGACATGGGGTATTTTTCTATCACTGTCTGGGGTGGGACTTCCACGTTTCTGGATGGATATTTGGGTTCCAATCTTGAGATGTGAAAATGTAATGACTTCATGGACTATTTTACTTCATATAATATATTCAAAACATCATTTTTTCTCTTGTGAAAAAAAAATGATTAATGTCTATCACTCTGCCTTCAAAACTAGCGATGCTGGTCTATGTTGTTGGTTTATTGATATGGTTTGATGGTCTTTTTATATTTTGGACATATCACACTCCTCACATGATTAGCGTTTTTCTCTGTTGCAAGATTTTGGGTACTTTAATTTGTATTTGGAACAATGGACGTCGGTACTCTATCTGTTGCTTTACTATTCTACATACTGCTATTTCACTTTCTTATAGATGCCTCGGGCATATTTGGATGCTTTCTCGGATTTGTAGATAATCTCCATGTGGACCGTTACTGGGTTTTATATCATGTCCCTGTATGTGACATGGGGTATTTTTCTATCATTGTCTGGGGTGGGACTTCCACTTTTGTGGATGGATATTTGGGTTCCAATCTTCAGATGTGAAAATGTAATGACTTCATGGACTGTTTTACTTCATATAATATATTCAAAACAACGTTTTTTCTCTTGTGAAAAAAAAATGATTAATGTTTATCACTCTGCCTTCAAAACTAGAGATGTTGGTCTATGTTGTTGGTTTATTGATATGGTCTGATGGTCTTTTTATATTTTGGACATATCACACTCCTCACATGATTAGCGTTTTTCTCTGTTCAAGGATTTTGGGTACTTTAATTTGTATTTGGAACAATGGACGTCGGTACTCTATCTATTGTTTTACTATTCTACATATTGCTATTTCACTTTCTTATAGATGCCTCGGGCATATTTGGATGCTTTCTCAGATTTGTCAATAATCTCCATGTGGACCGTTACTGGGTTTTATATCATGTCCCTGTATGTGACATGGGGTATTTTTCTATCCTTGTCTGGGGTGGGACTTCCACTTTTCTGGATGGATATTTGGGTTCCAATCTTCAGATGTGAAAATGTAATGACTTCATGGACTGTTTTACTTCATATAATATATTCAAAACAATGTTTTTTCTCTTGTGAAAAAAATGATTAATGTTTATCACTCTGCCTTCAAAACTAGCGATGCTGGTCTATGTTGCTGGTTTATTGATATGGTCTGATGGTCTTTTTATATTTTGGACATATCACACTCCTCACATGATTAGCGTTTTTCTCTGTTGCAGGATTTTGGGTACTTTAATTTGTATTTGGAACAATGGACGTCGGTACTCTATCTTTTGCTTTACTATTCTACATACTGCTATTTCACTTTCTTATAGATGCCTCGGGCATATTTGGATGCTTTCTCAGATTTGTAGATAATCTCCATGTGGACCGTTACTGGGTTTTATATCATGTCCCTGTATGTGACATGGGGTATTTTTCTATCATTGTCTGGGGCAGGACTTCCACTTTTCTGGATGGATATTTGGGTTCCAATCTTCAGATGTGAAAATGTAATGACTTCATGGACTGTTTTACTTCGTATAATATATTCAAAACAACATTTCTCGTCTTTTAAAGTTTCATTTTGTTTTTTTAAATTGAACCCGCCATTGGTATACCGACACATTTTAGACGTCGGAATTGCGACAAATCAGAAACATCGGAAGAGCGACAGTATAAAAACGTCAGACCACATTTCGTCGGAATTGCGACAGCTTACAAACGTCGGAAGAGCGACGTTAAAAACGTTGGACCACCTTTCGTCGGAATTGCTACATCTTACAAACGTTGGAAGAGAGACATCCAAAACGTCGGACCACACTGCGTCGGAATTTCGACTGTTTACAAACGTCAGAAGAGCGACGTTCAAAACGTCAGACCACATTTCGTCAGAAGTGCGACCGTTTAGGAACGTCGAAAGCGCGACGGTTCATGAGACGTCGGAAGAGTGACGCTTGTTCGGAAGCAACGGAAGAAGTGTCGATAGTGCGACACTTTTTAGGTGCGTCGGAACTGCGACGGCATGACAAACCACGTTTTGTCCGCCCTCGAACTGTCGCTCTTGCGACGACTATGTGTCGGAATAGAGATGAATTGGCCATCGGAATTTCCGCCAAATTTTCTAGTGTC